>QEPC01002847.1:1736871-1792332 GCA_003113815.1 Sphenodon punctatus | reverse complement strand
TACCTCTCAGCCCGTATCTCCTTACGCACTCCTGCACGCACCCTCCGCTCCTCCTCTGTCCCCTCCCTCACTCTCCCTCGTCTCCCATGCTCCCCTAACTGCCTTCGTCCCTTCTCCCTCACTGCCCCCCATGCCTGGAACTCTCTCCCTGCCCACATCCACCTCGCCTCCTCCCTCCACACCTTCAAATCCCTCCTCAAGACCCACATCTTCCATGCCGCCTTTCCCAATGCCTGCTAGTTGCTTTCCCCCAAATACTTACGGTCTGCCCTCCTTTGCAGACTCCTGCCTAACTGTAACCAAGCCAAGCATGCGCACCTGAGACTTCGCAGCCGCTTGAATGTTTGTTTGCTTCTCCCTTGTCTTCCTCTTGTCCCCTCTCCTTGCCGCCCCCTCCTTGTCTTTTTAGATTGTAAGCCGTAGGCAGGCACGCGTCTTAATTTTTGTTCTGTAAAGCACCAGGTACACGGCTGGTGCTATACAAATGTTTATAATAATAATAATTAATAATAATGTCCCTCATGAGAGACTTGAGAAAATTAAAAAGTTATGGGATAGAAGGCAGTGTCCTATTGTAGGCTGGTAGCAGGCTAAAGGATAGAAAGTAGGGATGGGACTCTGGGCAAAAATTTGGTTTCGGTTCTCATGAATTTTGGTTCTTTTTCGGTTTCAGTACTATCGGATCTTTTGCATTGATTTTTTGTACTGGATTTTTAACATTGCAGTTTTTCAGTAGGGGACAATAGCAGTTTTAGAGCTGTTCGGGGATCCCAGCCAATAGGAAGCAGTTTTAGAGCTATTCAGGGCGCCTTTTCCACGTGCTCTGAAAGCAGTTTTCCCTCCTCAGGAGAGGAGCTCTCTCTGCCCCCTCCCCTCTGGTAAAGGCAGAGCAGCCTCTGGACTTTACTAGAAGGAAGGGGGGGACAGAGAGAGAGGGGCTCCTGAGGAGGGAAATATGGAGACTGAAAGCAGGAAACAGAGCTGCTGCCGCTGTGTAGGACAGACTGGATTCCTCCTCTTTGGAGTGAGTAATAGTGTTTAAACTGATTTTACTGGTATTTATTTATTTATTATTCTTCCATCCCGCCCCCCCTTCCCTTTGTTGCTGTCTTTATGGCCCAGCCCCTTTTAGTTGTTCCCCTTCCCTGACTAATGTATTTTTATATTTTATTTTGGAATTGTTTTTTAGGTTTTGGGGTTATTTTGGTTGTTTGGCTGTTTAAAATATTTTGGGATTTATTTTTATTTGTTGCTTAGGGTTCTGGAGTGGTTTGCTTGTTTGGCTATTTTAAAGGATATATCTTGGGATATATTTTTGGATCTATGTTTGGTGACTAAGAACACTTGGTTTGCTGATTTTGCACACGTTCTTGTGTGGTTTTAATGTTTTGGAATGAGGAATTACCTGCATTAGCAACTTTGCGTTTTGTCCCCCACTCTTCTACTAATCCACCCATACCGGCTGCAGCAGCTGGCTTTTACCCTGAGAGGAACTGTGCAGTAGGGATGGGGTGCTGCTGCGAAACCCTATGCTGCGTTTATGGTGTGCATTTTAGAACTCGTTGGGTTTTTCTGCACTTTGCATGTTTTCTGGTTGTGGCTTTCTTTCTTGAACAAACTTGAATTAATTACAGCGGTTTGCTTCTGCTTGCTGTGTGCTGTGCATGATGCTGCACTGCTAGCTTGCTTCCTCCCTGCTCTCCCAGGAATGCAGAGGCCATTTCTGTGGGCCCAACTGGAACCGGGCATGGCTGAGCCTCTGGCTGTTCTTTAAAATGTGAATGGACCTGGTCAGTCCCCTGGCTGTTTCTACCCATATTGTCTGCTTTGCTTTCTAATTTTAAGTGGGGGGAGGGGGGATATGGGTGGATTGGTGGAAGGGTTTAGCCTTTTTTCTCTTGAATTTTGTTGCAGTGCATTTTAAAATGGTTCCTTTGCAGTTTGGTGTAGGTGGGATGTGGGTTGGTTGGTTGGTTGCTTTTCCCTGGAAGAAGGCCACATGTTGGCTAGTGAGCATTCCGCCCTTCCTGGCTGTTGTAGCTGGCTCTTACCCTGCAGCACAACTGTGCAACTCCGCACTGACTTTTACCCTGCAGCATGGCTCCACCTACCATTAGTTAGGCTCCGCCTACCGTTGGCTACACCCACTTCTGGCCTTGCCCTGCGCCCCACCAGCCTTAGAATCCACCAGCCGCCACTGATGAGACCTCCTCTTTGAGGGCATGTGGGTGAGTTGTAGTTTCTTTTGATAGGAACCTACACACTCTGGTTAGCCTGCCCTGGCAATAAGGTACCCTCAGACTGAATTGAACTGGAGTGGAAGGATGCAGGCTGCTTCACGCTGTTGCTTCAGCCCTCTGGAGGCAGCTGTAAATTAGCCATTTTGGCTCCTGGAGCAGCTGGAAATACTGAGTGTGCCAAGGCAGATGAAAGACATCTTTGGCCCTCCCAGCTCCCTGGGCTGGGACTCCTGGAGATGCAGTGTAGTCTCTCTGCCTATGAATAATAATAGAGAAGCCCATAGGACTCTTGGCAATAATAGATGCAAAACTCTAATAGAGTAATATGATGTAATAGGGCTGTCTGGTCTAATTGACCACAACAATTAGGAGTGCCGCATGAGGTACGAGTAGTGGGGCTGGCCATCACGATCTGAAGTGGCTCACTGCAAAACCCCAAATAATCTCTTCCAAGAATGTAATTCATGTTTTATTTAAATGGGATGAAAAGACACAAGAAAAGAGTTTAGAATGAGTGGAGAAAAGCACTTTCTGTTCTTATCAGGGCTGGGAATTCGACTTCAATGAATAGCCCTTTTTCTTACTTATCAGATTTAATGCTGCACTCATGTCTTCCCTAACAGCCCACTCAGGCAGGCTTAGTTAAATCAGAGAAGAGCTCATCCTGAGGATCAGCAGAGCTTTCTGTTTGGGAACAAGCGATGCAGCCTGACAGGGAGGGGCTAGAAGAACTCAGCCTGCTGCCTTCTGGCATTGTTAGGGTGCTGTTAGACGATCCCGCTCACAAGCGGGATCGTTCAGCGCCGGCATCTCTCCCCCGCCTTCCTCTGTATGCCGTGTCTGATGTTCAGACACGGCGTACAGTCGTTGTGCGCATGCGTGCCCTTCCGCGCATGCGCACTCGGCCAGGGAACCCGGAAGTGCNTGCAGTCTAGCCCGTGGCCAATCACAGACTGCGAAGCCAGTGGGCTGAGGAGAAAAGGGATGGTGATTGGTCAGGCTGGGTGCTACTCCAAGGGCGCTGTTAGACGATCCTGCTCACAAGCGGGATCGTTCAGCGCTGGCATCTCTCCCCCGCCTTCCTCTGTATGCTGTGTCTGATGTTCAGACACGGCGTACAGTCGTTGTGCACATGCGCACTTGGCCAGGGAACCCGGAAGTGCGGCGTAAAGCCGGCACTTCGGGGATCCGCGTCTGAGGGGCCAGGATCGCCGACCCGGTCAGACGCGGGGTAAGATCCGGCCTTAAAATTTAGACGAGCGCAAAGAAAGGCGGCTGATCAAAGGATCAGCTGCCTTTTTTGTCTCGTCTATAAGCGCCCTTAGTCTTTCTCACTTTTCCCTCTCAAGGGCCACTTTGAAAACTGGAACCAGCTCCAAGGGCTGCATAGAGTTGGGGTTGCTTAAGGGGTGTACTCATGAAGAGGAGGGTCCAGATCATAGACTTGTCCCCTTGTCTTGTGTGCATGCCCTCATCTCTGTTCCCTTCCTCTGAGCTCAGTCTTTAAGTGGTAGGAACTGGATCCAGGGTCCATATCTAGGAACCGGAAAGGGGCCATATAAAAACTTGCCATCGGCCGCATTTGACCCCTGGGCCTGAAGTTCCCCACCCCATGTCTCTTCCTTCCCATACCATGTACCTGTAAACCCTTTCCAGCAGAAGAGTTCGACTTAAAGTGTATTCTGCATGCTGTTCCTGCTAGGATGAACACATGGATGTGAGTGACTTTCCATAAGCTAGGTGCTGTGATTTTGAAGGCAGAATATTCTTTGCTTGTAGTAATCTTTCTAATGCTGTGTAATGGGTTGCGACCATTCTCTTGCAGGTCCTTGCAGGCTCCAGCCCCCAAATTATGCATATCACTCATAGCTTCGTTCTCGTAATACCTTTATCGTACACGTTCCATGACGCTTCAACACCCTGGGCAGCCATGCCCTGCCTGCCATCTCCCAGGATCAGCACTCTGGCCAGCTCCTGGAACCAAGCCTTTTCATAGCTTCCTGCAGAGTAGGGATGGGAATTTCAGACTCAGATAGAACCGAATCAACCTGAAAATGGCCGATTCGGTTCTATCTGAAAATTTGGATCTTTTTTGGTTTTGGGCGATTCGGATCTTTAATGTTGTGGTTTGTTCCCATTGACTTCAATGGGGAAAAATTCATGCAAAAAATCCAAACCGAGATCCAAAATTACTAAAGAACTGAAACTGAAAAATCTGAATCCAAAATTCCCCCTGAAGTCCCACCCCTACGACTGACTTGAAGCCAGAGTATACTGCTCTTATAGTCCCAGAAGAGCAGTGTGAGATGAGCAGGCCCCTTTAAAGGGCCACTTCCTGTTCTGTCACATACTGATATCTATTTATGAGGATATGCATCAATGGGGATGAAACATTTCATTGCTGAAACTGATGATGATGTTCTATGTGGTCTGTCTTTAAGAGATATTTGTATTTCATAATAATGATGAAATTTATTTGGAGTTTTGCTGAAGCAACCAGGAGCTGGAGTTCACTTTAGCTGAAACTCTACTGCACTTCCAAACACAGTTGTGGCTAGTTTTCCCATTTGTAATCTCCTACACGCATACTTGCACAATTGTGTGGAAAGACACACACCCTTGTGTAAATGGGCAAATGCACAAAGCCAGATTTGCATCTGCAATTTGGGGTGTTCTCCAGCTACAAAAAATGTATTTCTATAAGTTTCAGCAAATGAACACACACCAGCTTTAGAAAAAAAGAAGGCTTTATAAAAACCAAATTAATTTTAAAAGCAAACAATAACAATTGGTTCATAGTTACAGACAGTTGCTACAGAAAACAAAAAGATTAAACTTTATGCAGGTTACATTCATTTGAATTATCTGTGTAATGTATTTCTCACCCTGAAGTTTGTCTGTGCAATGTAGTTCTCACCCTGAAGTTCAGTTCTTAGCAAAGGCTGCATTCCCATCTGCGGTGGTGGTGACAGAGGCAGGGGCAAGGGAAGACGCAGCAGCTTGGAGGAGGTGGCTGACAGGAAAAGAGCTGGTGCGAATGGGGATCTGCCGCGGCTTCTTTCGCGCATGTCAGGGCGCAAAATCCTGCCCTGACATGCGCGAGAGCAGAACAAACTCCATTTTCAGTTCTTGGTTTATACAAGTGGAGTTTATACANGCGGCTTCTTTCGCGCATGTCAGGGCGCAAAATCCTGCCCTGACATGCGCGAGAGAAGCCGCAGCAGATCCCCGTTTGCACCGGCTCTTTTCCTGTCAGCCAGCTCCTCCGCACTGTCACGTCTTCCCTCACCCCTCCCTCTGCCGCCACCACCGCTGCAGATGGGAATGCAGCCAAAGTTCTTTTTACAGCTCCCCAAGTCAAAGCTGGGTTTCTGATAGTGAAGAGCAGAACAAACTCCATTTTCAGTTCTTGGTTTATACAAGTGGAGTTTATACAAGTGGTTTTTCAGTGGAGTCTACTGAAGTTGAGTTTCTTTGCCCATGTAAGTTTGACTTACTAGAAATTTGACTTAAGCAGATCTTAAGGAAATAGACCTGGAGTTGAGAAAACGGATGCTCAGATCAAATTAGCACCAGGTTTTTCTATCCCCCGTCTCCTTTCCTCCCCTCCAAAGCAGAGTCAGAGCAAACAGCGGAGCAGTGGAGGGGTGGGAGGAGAGAGAGAGAGAAATCCTGTCACTACTGACCCTGGGAGTCTTGGGTGGGCTGGAGACAAGGAAACCTGGTGCTCATTCCCATTAAAGGCTTCCTTTGAGACAGGATTACACCCATCTCTAGCCTGCCCACCATGAAGATTTGCCTGTCAAGGTATATAGTATACTACAGTATTTAAACCAAGAAATATGCACACACAAGTAATCGTTAATACACTCAAAGGTCCTCATGTTTTAGCTGGGTGGGTATACTCTATACATTACATCTTAAACATTCAAGTTATCAGGATTCAGAATTCTACTTATCCAGATCAAGAAGCAATACATCCCCATAGACCTCAGGCTAGGGAAACAAATTAATTTGACTTATCCAGAAATTCAAGCTATGTAAGTTCTACTGTATAATGAATTCTGCTGTATAGGTCAAGAGCCTTTGAACATTCCCATGTTAGTTTAGTTTCTGGCGTTGTTGTCCAAACTTTGCCTGAGGGGTGGGAGCAGTTTGATTAAAAACATCCTGCCAGCGCTACTACTACTAATCCTGTCTATCGCACCACTAGGCATATGCTGCACGTTAGAGTCACAGATTTTCAGAGATGGGTCCCTACCCAGTGGGCTTACAATCTTAGGATGGACAAGGGTGAGGGACACACCTCACCCGTGTCTGTGTAAAAAACCAGACACACACACACGTTCCCATTTTACACATGGGCAATTGGGGCTGAGAGGTTGTGACTTGCCCAAGGCCACCCAGTGAGTTTATGGCTAGGGCAGAATTCGAACCCTGCCTTTCCAGGTCTAAGATCAGCACCTTAGCCAATAGCCACTGCACCACACTGGCTCCCAGCACCAGAGGGAAGGTCTCGCAAGGCTGACTAAATTGTATCAACACCTGTGCTCTCCCTAGCTCTGTTACCAGCCATTGACCCTAGAATCTGACATTTCCACTTTGTCTCCAGGTTCCACCAGCTTCATTTCCTCCTTTTGAAATCAAGCCACTTAACTGTGTCACTGAGGGAGCACACCTTACCCCTCCTAACAGGTTGTTTCTCTGCTTTCTCTGAGTGTTAACTGAGCACTTCCGTTTCAGAAAGGGGTGGGAGGATGCAGCTTAGCTTTCCTCTCTGAAATGATGCTGATCTACATTTCATGGCTGAACAGCCCCAGATCACAGAGGAAAAGGTTCTCTTTTTTCCCCTTTGGTTAGCAGCTGCAGCAGCTGGGATATTGTGAATGAAAGGGGAAGTGGAAGCATGAAACCTGTGGCTCAATGAGTGTGAATTACAGAAATGAAATTAACTTACAGGACTCATTTTGAAACAACCAGGGGGAAATGTTTATTGAATGCGTGATTTGCAATTGAGTGTTTACAGTACTATTGTTAAGGCTCTGTGAGGAATACATTATCCCCGGGCTCAAAGCTGGTAATAAAAATTGTGACTTGGGCTGAAACGAATATTGGGAGGCAAACTGAGTGTTAGATGAATTTTGCAAATTGACAGAGGTGAATTCAAAATTTCCATCCCATTTTGGAATTTTGGAACAACGTTTGAAAGGGCCTTTGTTGTGCGTGCTATGGATGCAGTCTTTACCCACTGAAGTAACTGGGAGTTTTACCATTAATTTCTATGGGCTCAGGATTGTGCTGTTTGCTGACTTGCACTTCGGTCAGGCACAATCAGCTCAGGGGTCACTCAGAATCCTACACTTCTCTGACTTCTGTTTAGCTTAGGTTGTTGGTATTTCCTTTTAGCCTGGTTCCCTAGGGAAGGAAGTCTGATGTAATCACCCAGTGTGTGCAGGGTTTGTGTATCACTAATAACTTCTGATCATAGGGTTAGAAGGGACATAAAGGATCATCTAGCCTACCCCCCCCATCTCCAGGGTAGGATGCTGTATAGCTGCACAATCACAGAGAGATGTTTGTACAGCTAGTTCTTGAGAACAACCAAGGAAGTAGATTCCACAACCTCCCTCGGCCGTTTATTCGATTGCCCAACAGCTCTTGCAGATAGGAAGTTTTTCCTAATATGTAGCTGATATCTACCTTGCAGCAACTTAAAAGCCCCTTCCCTCTTGTTCTCTTTTCTGTGGGGCAGTGGAGAACAAATGTCCTCCATTTTTTGTGGCAGCTTTTTATTTAAAACTTCTATGATGTGCTAGCTTAGTCGTGTTTTCTTTAGGCTAAACATTCCCAGTTCCTTCAGCTTTTTCTCTTATGGCTTGCATATTTGCCCCTTTATCATCTTGGTTGCTCTCCTCTGAATTCTCTCTAATCTGTTGACATCCTTCTTGAAGTGTGGTGCTCAAAACTGAGCACAGCATTCCAGGTAAGTGTCCCACAACTTCCAAGTAAAGTGGCACCAATAACTCCTCCATCTTGGATAGGATCACACATCTATTCATGCAGCTGCAAATGGCGTTTGCCTTTTTTTGGCAACAATGTCACTGTGCGTAAAAACAAACATGCAGGCGGTGTGGCGGCTCCTTGACCCAGAGAGGAAAACCATGGCCACTGTTACCTGGGTCGACACGCATCTTTCCTTTAAGCCTTACATCGACTCTGTTGCCAAGTCCTGCCACTTCGCCCTCCATAACATCGCTCGGATCCGCCCCCTTCTCTCTATCTCCTCTGCCAAAACCCTTGTTCATGCCACGGTCATTTCTCGCCTCGACTACTGCAATCTTCTCCTCTCTGGTCTCCCTCGCTCTCACCTGTCCCCCCTTATCGCCATCCAAAACTCCGCTGCCAAGGTCATCCACTCAGCCCGTCACTTTGACCACGTGCAGCCTCTTCTCTCTTCACTGGCTCCCCCTTCCTGAACGCATCCGGTTTAAACTCCTGGTATTCACCTATAAAACACTTCACAGCCAAGCTCCCCCGTCCCTCTCAGCCCTAATCTCCTTACGCACTCCTGCACGCGCCCTCCGCTCCTCCTCTGTCCCCTCCTTCACTCTCCCTCGTCTCCCATGCTCCCCTAACCGCCTTCGTCCCTTCTCCCTCGCTGCCCCCCATGCCTGGAACTCCCTCCCTGCCCACATCCACCTCGCCTCCTCCCTCCGCACCTTCAAATCCCTCCTCAAGACCCACTTCTGCCGTGCCGCCTTTCCCAGTGCCTGCTAGTTGCTTTCCTCCAATTACTTACGGTCTGCCCTCCTTTGCAGACTCCTGCCTAACTGTAACCAAGCCAAACACGCGCACCTGAGACTTTGCATCCGCTTGCATGTTTGTTTGCTTCTCCCTTGTCTTCCCCTTGTCCCCTCTCCTTGTCTTTTTAGATTGTAAGCTGTAGGCAGGGACCACGTCTTTATCTTTGTTCTGTAAAGCCCCAGGTACACGGCTGGTGCTATACAAATGTTTATAATAATAATAATGTGTTTGTGACCCGGGCGGCTGGAGAGCCAGTCGGCCCCACCCCAGCACCCCACCCCCTGCCATGACGGGCAGCCCCTTGAGGCAGGAATGGTGGGGCCGAACAAATGTGAGCCCTGACAGCCCCTTGAGGTAGGTAGGGATGGTGGGGCCGAACAAATGTGCTGGCCCACATGGGTGCCCCTTGGCCCGGTCTGCGATTTTCTCAAGGACACAGTCCAGACCAGCCACCTACCCACCCTGGGCCAGTCCTGGGCCAACATCTGACAGCGTGGGACCACGCAGGCCAGTATTAGGTTTGTTTTTTACCCATTGTTGGCTCATGCTCATGAGGATTTTGATCCTTTAGGCTAATTTCAGTCAAATTTGATACGGGACAGAAGGCCTGATGGTAACTGGGAACCCACAATTTCATAACAGTAGGCTCACCTGGAAGTGTGAGATGACCCTTTTTGTAGCTGCAAAAACCCCATTAGCTTACATTGTGCATCACTCTGTCCCCAACCACTATCACCTCCCTCCCCTAGTAATAAACGAGGCTTTATTAACTCGCGTGCTTGCTGTACAGAACCAATTTCCGCTGCAGGGGGAGCAAAGTGCCTGCTTTGAGTCGATGTAATTTGCTTAGTTTGCTTGTTTAAATAGGCCATCTCATCATGCCCTGTCCTGGCCCTTGCGTGTTCCTTACGATAGACTGGAGGTGACCTGGGGGCTAGGAATTCCCCACCGCCATTCACGAGCTCCCACTTGTGAGTCCCACTTGTGAGCCCACTGTGCTATTCAGCCCTAAGCAGTCCGGCTGCAAAGAGTTCACCATGTGTATTTATTGCTTTGTTGAAAGCAGGGAAGTTTCATGTGATCGAAGGAGAAAGTCAAATAATCATGTCTGCTACGTAAGCCCTTCCACATCAAACAAAGTCTCATGTTGTGTTGTAAAGGAAGGTGGATTATTCTGTACAGGAAGTCTTCTGTGCAGGGAGAGCTCATGAAAACACTCTACAAAATCGCTTAAGCTGAGGTCTGTCACAAACCTCACAAATTTCTTTTTTAAACGCAAAGCGTATTTCTCTGATGTGACAACCAAAATGAAAACAGAGTACATTAACTAATAGTTCAGTTAAGAACAAACTCAGCACTGCACACCATCTCTCCTCCAGTGCAACCAGGGGGACCTCATTTAAATGATGTAATTTTGGGTGTTTGTTTTGTTGTTAGCTCAGACAGCCACTAGCTCTGTGAGGAGCAGGGTTCCTAGTTTTCTCTGTCCAAAAATTGGAAAGTCTCTGGAAAAAAATCCTAAACTCTCCGATTAAAAAGTACAAATCTGCATTTTTGGCCATTAAAATTAGGAATCATTTATTGAAAATTGTTCCTTTTTTGTGACAATTTGATGCACTGGTTGCCACTGCCACTCAAATAACAAAATAAAACAATATCCCACGCCAGCCAGCCCCAGCACAGAGCCCCAAGTCTCTCCCTTTGCAGTTGGGGGGGAGGGGGCGGGGGACTGATCCAACTTCCTCCCTGCCATCCCTGGCACGGACCTTTCATATACCTGCCTCGCCAAAAGCCAAACGCATCTGCGTTCTTCTCGACCAAATCTCTTCTTTCGGACACAGGCTCACCCAGGACTAATACAGAGCTTCCACCTCCTTTAAATTTCCGCTGCCGCTGCTACCACCAGTGAGTATTTCCAGGCATCAGTTTACCAGAAAAACCTGAAATTCCATGTTTTTTCTCTGGTTTTCTGCACTAAATGGAAAACCAGGAACCCTGGTGAGGAGTACAGTTTGGAGGAGAATAATAAAAAACAAGGATATTTACTTTGAAGGCCATAGGGGGAAATGCTTGTTGTGTCTTTGGCAACATCACAGAATATTGCCTAAAGTTTAGGAAAGCATTTGAAATGGCCGTATATGAAGAAGGAGATTAAAAGTTGGCATGGCATAGGATGTGGAATTCAACAAAATACATGGTAAACTGGAGGGTTTAAAGTAATGATTATGCAATAGGACAGACAAACCCAAATCATGGAAAACTCACAAAACACTTAAGAACATAAGAAGTGTCATACTGAGTCAGACCAATGGTCCATCAAGCCCAGCATCCTGTCCTCTGACAGTGACCAATCTCGATCGCATGGGAGAAGAACCAACAGTTACAATGGGCAATCCATTCCCCGTTCTTCACTCCCAGTTCCCGACAGTAAGAGGTTCATCCCGTAAGCTGCTTGGTTAATAGCCATTAATTGACCTACTCTCTAAGAACTCCTTATTTATTTATTTATTTATTTATTTATTTAACAGATTTTTATACCGTTCATCCCACCTCAGTGGCTCAGAGCGGCTAACAAAACCATAAAAACAACAGTATAAAAACACTTAAACAATTTAAAACATTAATCGTAAAAGCACACCCTCCCCGCAACCCTACCCCTCACCCCCACCCCACCTCAACCCTACCCCTCATCCCTACCCACACCACCCTCCCCCTCGCCAAATGCCTGACGGAACAGCCATCTTATCCAGATCCATCTTATCCAGGCCTTTTTAAAACCCAGCTGTACTACTGGCCTTGACAACATCCTCTGGCAACAGATTCCATAATTTAATTATGCGTTGAATGAAAAAGTACTTCCTTTTATTTGTTTTAAATCTGCCACCAGCTAGTTTCATGGAGTGTCCTGTAGTTCTAGTACTATTTGAGAGGGTAAATAACCATTCCCTATCTACTTGTTCTACACCACTCAAGATTTTCTAAACCTCTCTCATGTCCCCTCTCAGTCTTCTCTTCTTTAAGCTGAAGAGACCCAGCTTGTCAAGCCTCTCTTTGTACGGAAGCCGTTCCATACCCTTTATCATTCTCGTTGCCCTTCTCTGTACCTTTTCCAGTTCAGCTATGTCTTTTTTGAGATGGGGTGACCAGAACTGAACACAATATTCCAGGTGTGGTCACACCATCGATTTTGTATAGAGGCATTATGACCTCAGTTTTATTCTCTATCCCTTTACGAATAACTCCTAACATTCTGTTTGCTTTTTTGACTGCTGCTGCACACTGGGCTGAGGATTTCATTGTATTGTCCACAATCACTCCCAGATCCTTTTCCTGAGTGGTAACTCCTAGCTTAGTACCCAACATTGTGTACTCATAGTTTGGGTTATTTATCCCTATGTGCATCACTTTGCACTTGTTCACATTAAATCTCATCTGCCATTTAGATGTCCAGGCACCTAGTCTTGTAAGATCCTGTTGCAGTTCTTCACAGTCTGCTCATGTTTTAACTACCTTGAGTAACTTGGTGACATCTGCAAATTTGATCACCTCACTCTTAATTTTAATGAATCCATTGAACAGCACCAGTCCCAATACAGATCCCTGGGGCACACCACTTGATACATCTCTCCATCGTGAAAACTGACCATTCAGTCCTACTCTTTCCTTCCTATCCTTTAACCAGTTATCAATCCATAGTAAGACACTACCTCCTATCCTATGGCTTTTTAATTTTCTCAAGAGTCTTTTATGTGGGACCTTATCAAATGCTTTCTGAAAATCCAGGTACACTATATCTACCGAATCTCCCTTGCCCACATGCTTATTTATACCCTCAAAGAATTCCAACAGATTAGTGAGGCATGACTTACCTTTGCTAAATCCATGNTTCCAACAGATTAGTGAGGCATGACTTACCTTTGCTAAATCCATGTTGACTCTTCCCCATTAAGCTATGTTTATCAACATACCACCGATTCTGTTCTTAATGATGGTTCCCACCATTTTGCCCAGCACAGACATTTTATTTAATTAATTATTTTTTTAATTTAAAAGCATTTTTTAGCCGCCCACTCATGCCTGTGGCATCTCGGGGGACTTACAACAATACAAAACAATAAAATAAAATAAAAAAGCCATCAACAAAGAAGTTAAAAACAATCCCCTCTCACACCCCCCCCCACCATCCCCAATATCCCCAACTACCCAATCCTCCCCTCTGAAGGCCTGGGCGAACAGCCAGGTCTTGCAGGCTCGACGAAATGCCAGCAGACCTGGGGCCAGACATCAAGCTTACTGGTCTGTAGTTTCCAGGATCACCTCTGGTTCCCTTTTTAAATATCGGGGTGACATTTGCCACCCTCCAGTCCTCAGGCACAGTGGCAGATTTTAGCGATAGGTTACAAATTACTAACAATAGATCTGCAATTTCATATTTGAGTTCCTTCCGAATTTTGGGATGAATACCATCTGGTCCTGTTTGTCAGTATTTAGTTTGTCAATTTGCTCTAGAACCTCCTCCAGAGTCACGTTGATTTGTGACAGCTCTTTGAATTCATCACCTACGAAGCAAGGTTCCGCGTGGATATCTCCCCAACATTCTCTGCGGTGAAGACCGAAGCAAAGAACTCATTCAGCTTCTCTACTATATCCTTTTCCTCCCTAAGCATCCCTTTCAACCCCTGGTCATCTAACGGCCCAACTGAATGATCTGAATCTCTTGCAGGCTTCCTTAGGCCATGATCTACAATCCCCTTACTCTGGAGTAGTCTCTGAATCCAGTGGCTGTGGATTGCAGCCTTACCATTTTATTATTGGGAGATACTAACTTTTCCAGAGGGTTGTAGAAAAGTTGTTTCCATTACTCTTTGTGGTTAGGCTTGCAAAAATCTTTTCATACACTAAGATGAAGCAGGATATACTTTAAATATGTTTACTTGCATTGCATGCATTTCTTCTCATTGGTATATTCATCAAGTGGAAACTAAAAGGCCCAGTCTAGTGCACAGTGAAGCTGGTCAGGGGGTTCCCTATTTTACAGATGTGGAACTGAAGCTGAAGAAAGTGATTTGTTTAAAACCACCCAGTGATGGCTAAGGTGAGATTTGAAGCTTCCTCTCCCAGTTCCAAGTCCAACATCTTATTCCCTAGGCTAAGGGAAAAGATGAGGAAAGAGTAGGTCCTCCCTTGTAATCCGAGGAAAAAGAAGGGGCTTAATGGCAGTTTGTGCCCTGGGAAAGGAGCATGAACTATTCAAGGAAAGAATGGAGCTCTGGGATCTTTCTCTGAATTAAACTCCCAAATCTTTAGAGATTTGCCAATTGGTGGTGTTCTATTAGAAGTAGGAAGCAACAACTCAAAGTCAGTATTTTACAATCGAATTTAAATCTATATCTGCATTTGTGTATGTGCCTTCTATACCGCGTTCTTCAGGCCGTTGTCTGTGTTGCATAGTCTGTTGCTAATAATTGGCCTGCCAACTGAATCTCCATGTGGAACTGTGCAGTTCTATTTATTGTATCTCAGTCACCAGTGTATTTACCACCAAATTAGTAAAACATGAAGGGCCTTTTAGATGTTCTGCTATAAATAGCCATGGGATTACTAAGCAGTAACATGTGCTGAATAACCCATGTTGCTTTAGCAGATTGCCAAGCCTCCTGTGAAATTTGGTCACTGAGCAACATATGTAGAGAATGGCATGCACCTGACAGGGGAATATGGAAGGCAAAATCCTTCTCCCTGATCCACAGATCGTTTCACTGGTGGCTGTGTCAATGTAGGAAGATGAGAATACAGGTGTGTTGATCTCCAACTTGAGATCTCGGGGGGGAATCTCAAATGCAGAATTTTATCCAAAATATTGTCTGATGAAATAAATGGCCTAGAGTGCTATTTTTATGTTGTTCTGTACTTTTTTTTTTAATTTGCAAAAGCATTTTATGGCATTTCAAAACTTGCCTTTGAAAGTTAAAAATCATGAAGATTCTTAAATCAATGAGGTTTTTAAAGAAAACTACAAAACACAGACAAATGATGTAATGAGCAGTGCATTTTGCTTAATTCCACATTGTATATCACCAGCATTGGGATATACAAAGGCAAACTTGCCAGTCTGTCTTAGTTTATGATATGGCTTCTAGGTTTATTTTGTTGTTGTTGTTTTATTTTATTTTAGCAGAGTAGAATGTAGGTGCATGATCACAAGATCAGTATAAATCAGCTCTAAAGGCAATTGGATAAAAATGTTTCAGTAAGGACATCATGTATAAACAGTGCTATATCAGAGTTAATTTGTGCATCCATGATGTGACACACAGCTTTTCTTCATCATCAATATGAAAGTTATTTTTTTTCCATCAAAGGCCATGTTTAACAATTCAGATAGTCTTCATAATCTAACTGGTGTTTTACTTATTACGGTATTTTTCTGTTAATAATTCAAGCAAACTGATATCTGCAATCTGATTTTTACACCACATTAAATTACAGCAAGCCAGCATGAAGTTTGGCCTAAGGTTTTTGATTGTGAAGGGTAGCTCAGACGCACATTTTATCATTTTTGGCATTTGTGAATTTATGTTGTACGCCGCCCTGGGCTACCAATGTGCAGGAAGGTGAGGGTTATAAAATTTTTATAAATAAATAAATAAATACAAAACTTCTGAATTTTTTTCTACAGTAATGGTTACATTAAACTCTTTCAACGATTTATTTGAAAAGGTGTCGATTAGTTGTTGATGGTGAGATGAAGAACCATGCCTAGATTTCTCCCAGTGACACTGCTAAAAATATCCGCATGGTCACATGATCCTTGTTAATGGACTCACCTCTATGGTGGTCTAACATCGGAGATGCATTTCAATCAGTAGATAAGCATGCATGTAAGTTTAAGAGGGTAGACCTGGCTTGTGCTGCGCGTGTGAACATGCCAGAAATTCTGCTGGCAGCAATGAGAGCGTATGGCAGAAGTTAGTTAAATATTGCTCTGATTCTGTCTCCTGTAGACCAATCCACATATCCTCTGTTACCAACACTGCAGGGCAACAGAGCATGACTCTACGGGAGGGAGGTGTAGTCTGCTTGAATATGTAACTGAGGTTACCAAGCAGTGATTCCTAACGGAAACCTGCATCCCTCTTGAAAATATTTATTTTCTTTATTTATTTGGATTTCTATTCCGCCCTGCTGAACGTGGCAGCACAGCTGCTTACTTGTTTAGGCAGTCATGATCATGTTACGCCTACCCTGCGTTCTCTTCATTGGCTGCCTGTAGAACTTCACCTATAAAGCTCTTCACAACCTCGCTCCCCCCTACCTCTCTGCACTTATCGCCCTCCATACTCCAGCCCGTGCACTTCGCTCCTCCTCTGTCCCATCTCTCGCCCTTCCACGCCTTCCCTGCTCCCCTAAGCGCCTTCGTCCCTTCTCACTTGCTGCCCCCCATGCCTGGAACTCCCTCCCTGTCCACATCCGCCTTGCCCCCTCCCTTCATACCTTCAAATCTCTCCTTAAAACTCACCTCTTTCGCTCTGCTCTGTCTGACTCTTTATCCTGCTGAGCCACTATTCCTATACCTACGATCGGTTTACCCTTATCCTTGCCACATGGACCTGCCTGCTGTCATTCTCATCGTAACCAAGCCAAGTACGTGCACTTGAGACCTCGCATCTTCATGAATGTTAGACCCCTTGTCTCTCCCTCTGTTCCCCTTCCTAAGTCTCTCCCCCAGCTCCTGTCTCTCAGATTGTAAGCCCTAGGGGCAGGGACCGTGTCTATTTTATTACTTTGTAAAGTGCCAGGTACACTGCTGGCGCTATATAAATGTTTGTTAATAATAAAATAATAATAATAACAACAAATTTATTTATTTATTTATTTAAAATTTTTATACCCCACCCCTCCTGCCACAGGCAGCCCAGGGCAGCGAACAACATTGATTAATAAAATACAATAAAACATATAAAAGCATCATATAATAAAAAATGAGAAAGGAACCCACACACCCCATCCATCCACCCTTACCCTTCTCCCTCGCCAAACGCCTGACAGAACAGCCAGGTCTTACACTTCTTACGAAAAACGGGGAGGTCTGGGGCCAGACGGGTCCCCACCGGGAGGGAATTCCAAAGGCGCGGCGCAGCCACCGAGTGCCCTGTCCTGCGTGACCCCCTGGGAAACCCGAGGGACCTCCAACAAGGCGCCCCCAGATGACCGCAGGGGCTGGTTCAGAACCCGGGGGGGTGAGGCGGTCTTGCAAGTAGACAGGGCCCAGACCATGTAAGGCTTTATAGGTCAAAACCAACACTTTGAATTGGGCCTGGAAGGCTATTGGCAGCCAGTACAGAGATCGGAGCACTGGTGTAATGTGCTCCTGGCAACCCAGCGCCACCAGGAGCCAGGCTGCCGCATTCTGCACCAGCTGCAGCTTCCAAGCCGTCACCATAGGTAGCCCCACGTAGAGCACATTACAGTAGTCTAACCGAGAGGTGATAAAAGCATGGATGATCGTGGCCAGATCTGGAACCGAAACCAGCGGCCAAAGCTGCCACACCAGGTGTAATTGGCGGAAGGCACTCCTCGCCACAGCCTCCAGGCGGAGCTGCGCATCGAGGAGCACCCCCAGGTTCCGTACCTGGGAAGTCAGAGGGGGACAAACTCCTTCAATCGAGGGGGCCGTCACCTCCACCAGCTTACCCACTAACATCACCTCCGTCTTGTCAGGATTCAGTTGCAGTCGATTAGCCTCATCCAGTCCCCCACAGTTGCCAAACACAGGGTAAGCACTGAGACAGCCGGGCCTGCGTCAGTTGAAAATGAGAGATACAGTCGGGTGTTATCCGCATACTGATGACACCTCACCCCGTACCCTCTGATCACCTCACTGAGTGGCTGCATATACACGTTGAACAGGAGAGGGGACAAGACAGAACCCTGCAGGACCCCACACGAGAGGTCTCAGTGAGATGAAAAATAATCACCAAGCACCACCTGCTGAGTTCTCTCAGTCAGGAATGAGCGGAACCATTCAAGAACGATCCCGCCCACCCCCGCACTGTCCCGCAGGCGCGTCACCAACGTCTTGTGGTCAACGGTGTCAGATGCTGCCAACAGATCTAATAGGACCAAAAGGGTCGATCGACCCTTATCCTTTTCACGGCGCAGATCATCCACCAAAGCCACCAATGCTGTCTCAGTGCCATGCCCCGGATGAAAGCCAGACTGCGAAGGATCCAGATAACAGATGCATTCGAGATGCCCCCCGGAGCTGCTGAGCCACTACCCATTCAGTAACCTTCCCTAAAAAGGGAAGGCTAGTGACAGGCCGATAGCTGGCAGGGGAATCAATGTCAAGCGATGTTTTCTTGAGCAGAGGCCGCACCACTGCCTCCTGGAGGGAGGCATAGGGAGGCATTGACCACCCCGGCCAGCAATTGAGTCTAAGATTACGCTGCTGGTTTTCAGGGCCTTGAACAGTTTAGGCCCTGGCTGTATTTGAGACCTTCTTCTGGAGCCTCAAACTGATGGGTATCTGTGCTCAGGAACCACCCACTGTTGAAGGTTCCGCCATCATGTCTTAAGTCAGCAGGCGATAGGGCCTTTGCTGTGGTGGGCCCCTTGGTGTGCAACTACCTCCGCCCAGATGTTCATCTCAGTTCCTCCCTTTTTAACTTTAAAAAGCACCTGAAAATATATTTATTTTCTAGGTGCCTTTAGGACCCATTCCTTTTTCCCTTAGTGTACTCTGTCCTCTCTTTTTCCTTCCCCTATTTTAATTTTTTTAAACATTCTTTTACATTACTTGTTTTAAATTATATTGTGTTTACTTTTATGTAAAATGTGAAGCGCTCCGAGTGCCATGTAGGCAGGAGGGGGGTATAAAAATATTATTTATTATTATTCCAAGCCATGAGCTAAGTATGGGTTATAGATAAAATCAGATAATACATACATTAAAAAAGAAAATCAAAACCATTCAAAATATATCCACTCCCAATTCTCCAACTCATCCTCAGGCATCAAAAGCCCACCTAAGCAAAAATGTTTTATACTGTTTTGGGAAGACACACAGGCTCAAACTCTGGAAGTCCTCAGGGGGAAGGGAGTGCCCATCTAGAATGCCTCTTCCCATGCCCTAACTTGATGTACAGAGGGCATGACCAGAAAGTCGTTCCCAGCTGACCAGACAAATGGCAGAAGGCCATAATTTGTCCTACTGGGACTGGGCTGTGGAAAAGCACATCACTGGTGTGCATATGTGCTTTGCTTAACAGAAGGCTTCCCCCTTTACCCTTTTCTGTTGCTAATATTTCAGTTGAAACTATTGCTCAGAATATGAATTCAAAGCTACACTAAAGGTCATCTCCGCCACAGCACTTCTCTTTTGGTCCTGAAGCCCAGCAGTGTACGTACAAAGCAAGCTGAAAACACGGCCGTCCAGACCAGCAGAAAACCAAACCATGTGTTTATTAAGAAACATATAGGAAATTTCTCAGCTGTAAAAACCACAGCTGTAAAAGCCGGAGTTTGCTCAAAGCTTATTTCTTCTCAAGAAGAAATTGGATATGAAGAGTTGCTTTCCTCCACTCTTATTTTCAACCATCTACATTGACCCTGATATGAATGTCGTAGGCCCCCATCCTGTTAGTGTGTGCTGACTCACAGTGGGTGAGTCTGGAGATCAGACTCCTCCATTTCCAGATGTGTGAGCATTTACAGCCCAGTTGCTGGGAACTGGAACCTCGATGAGTTCCTGAAGGAAAACAAGTTTCCATTGGCAGCACAAAGCCATCCTGTGGCAGCGGTAACATAAAGACATTATTAGTAGCGTAACTGTGTTTGACTGTGTTTTATGAGCCTGAAATTATATATTTCTCTATAGCATTAGACTGATACCCAGACGCAACCTTCAGAAGTTTTATAGATGGCTCATCTTTTTCATTATGATGGCATATTTCTCCTTTTCTAGCTAAGCAAGGACCTCCCTACAGAGTTCTCTTTCAGAAAACAGACATTTAAATATTCAAACCATAATTTAACTCACCCCAGGCTAAGACAGGATGTTAGAAAGAGGTCATAAGATTACCCACTGGTAGGCACACATAGGGTAAAAATAGATGTGACGGCAACAAGGCACCTCTCTGACCTGCCTTGGGACAAACCACTGCAGCCTGCACTCCTTGGGTTGGTGGGGAGGGCTGTTCAAATTAGCAGCCCTCAGCCCTTAACCTGGGCTGCCAGCACAGGTCCCTTCACAACCCAGGGTGGCCCGAGGAACTGTCCATGCAGGACAGGACTCCCAGGCCAATGCGGTGCAGCAGGATCGGGCCCTGGGAAGAGCTGCCAGCCTGCCACCAAAACAGCTGATGAGCTGCTCCTGTGGGAAGGCTGGTCCCCCTGTTACTTTTAAAGTCGGGGCACCACTTCTCCCTTCTGAGGGAGAAAAGCAGCACCCAAACTTTCAAAGTGTCAGGGAGCTGGTGCAGCAGCACAGGCTGGCTCCTGTCACTTTGAGGGCTAGCTGGCATTCCTTCAGGAGCGCCCCATCAGCTGTTTTGGCAGGCCGGGTACATGCACCAATCAGCTGATGGAGGGGGCCACAGAAGCACCTTCCCATCAGCTGTTTGGCAGACTGGGTGAGTGCACCAAACAACTGATCAGAGGGGCCTGGAGGAGCATGCTCCTCCAGCCCCCCCTCCCCGTTAGCTGATCCGTGGGGCTGGGATCAGTGTGCTTCTCCAGGCCCCCTGATCAGCTGTTTGGCAGGGCCAGGGTGAGCATGAGGGCCTGATCCACTGACCCCCACCTCTCAGCAGGGCTGGGTAGGCCTGCCAGATGTGCTAGCCTGGATTGGCCCAGATGGGTGGACTTTGGCCTGGGATTCGTCTCCAAGCTTTTTCAGAGGACGCATCCCGTAGCAACTGGCAACCCACCCCGGGGCAGACATGGGCCCACATCTGGCAGGGACGAACAAACACGCAGTCCCAGGCCAACACAGGCTACTGTCATGCTTGTTTTCACGCATTGTCAAGTCCTCAGCTACCATACATTTGCTTAGCTTCTGATGGGAGAGTTAAGAGGCAACGTTTGAGAGGCCTTAAAAAATGTTGTGTCTCTTATCACTTGGATCTACCTCTGCCCACTTATATTTTGTTGCTCAGTCCAGCTCAGAATGGGTCTAAAACCTGAAAAAAATAATCTCTAGAATTCTGAACTACAACACAGTTTAAAGACCCAGTTACTCAGAGAGTAGTTCTTGGTAGCTCAATAATAGTCTCATATAATCCGATCGATCGATCGATCGATCGATCGTAGTTCCAGCAATGTACCTGATACTGTACAGTCAATACATAGTTATAGACAGGTCCCTACCCCAAGAAAGACAAGGGAGGAGAGACAAGATAGAGGGGAACATAAGGAGAGGGAAGGATACATTCATGATTTTGAGAAGTTGCAGGTGCACGTGCTTAACTTGGTTACAGAGAAGAGAATGACTTTGAGTGAAGGAGCAAATATACACCAGCAGCCTGATATGTTTCTCTAAACAGAGCTTGTTTTGGACATGTCGCTCTCTGGCAAAGTCTCCCACTGGAAATAGTACAAGCGTGGTCACTAACACCATTTACATTTAAGAGTCCACTCAACTGATGGGTTTCCAAACTATAATAAACAGGAATTATGTTTCTTTGCATACTATCTGTCTGTAGGCAAAAGAAGTAATTGAATCATGGTGCCTGATTAGGACTGGTCTAAACATAGATCTTGTCAGGCACCCAGATTTGGGGTATGGCTGGGTGAAGGCCTAAGCTAGGGTGGCCAGATATGCAAATTTTAGAGGACACTTATGAGAAATACAGGTTGCAGGGCTTCACTGGAGCCTAAGCCCAGCCTGGAGGCAGGCTTGAGGGTGTCCATCTGTAGAGGTGTAGAATTCTAAGGACAGATGAGGTGCATAGTCTGGTGGCTAAGCAGAGGTTGAGTACCATGGATGGTGGTGGTCTGGAGATGTCCATGCCTAAAGGATAGTGGGGGCTTGTGGCCATGGTCAGCATGAAGGCCAGAAGCTGGATGGTCCATCTGAGGTGAGAAGATAGGGGAGGTTAGGCAAATGGGCCTGGACCTACCAGAGGTAGGAGTCAAGGCAAAAGGGAAGGAGGTCAGGCAGGATTGCTGACAGACTGGGTTGATCTCTGGTGTCTCCCAACAATGGGTTCTGAAGAGTGGCCACTCAATTTGTGTCGATTCAGGGTGCAGGTCATTAGCAGCCAGTTAAAGGTTCCCAAACGACGGGTCAGGACCCTAAGTGAGCTCATGTCATCTGCAGATGAAGTTGTAATCTAATTGATATTTGCTATAATTTACATTGTGTGTGTTGGGTGTCTGGGGTCACAGGACTATCCTGAAGTCTACAAGTGGGGTGTCTAAAAGTTTGGAAATCACCACAAATGGTAGCAGAATGAGGCTGGGCCTTTAGATGATTCTAGCTTCACAAGGATCTCAGGAGTGAAGTACAGCTGCTTACCAGAGTGGCCCTGCAGTATTCTTTCCTATGTACCTAGAGGTCTTGGGTTTGAGACCCACCAGTAAACTTGGGTCCTGACTCCTCTCTTCTTCTAAGCAAGCCATTCTGCAAGGGAGAAGAGGTAGTCTAGGGAGCATCACAGAGGGGAATGGAAGTCATAATCTAGTCATCTGAGAATGTGGTGATTGAATAGTTAGAAATATGATTCCTCTGTGGATACTTGGTCTCTGTAGGCTGCTCCTCATGAAGCAACTAACTCCTTCACCCCAAGGGTGACATTTTTCGGTAACAATGATGAGATCAGCATTGCAGAGTTTTTCAGGTAGTGGTGTAATGGCTGAGTGTGCAGTACTTGGACCAGGCGGTAGGGGGAGACTCCGGTTCTAGTCTCACCTTAGCCAGAAACTCATTGGGTGACCTTGGGCCAGCTGCATTATTCTCAGAGCCTAACCTACCACTCAGGGTTGTTTTGAGGATTAAAAGTTGTGTTAAATTGTTATATGTAAAGCGCTCTTAGTGCCACGGCAAGGGGTCGCAATATAAAAATAAAGATGATTATTTTTAGTCCCACGAGTTTGGGATGACAATGGGTGTTAACAAGCAAGAGGGGAATCCCCCAGAGACCATGGTCGCTCTCTGCCCCTCCCCCCTGCAGCTGCCACCTGCAGGCTCCACTCAGAACAAAAATAGGCAGGCATTCCTCCCTGTCGCGGTACCCTCTCTCCACCATTAGAGTTACAGTCGCTCACTTGCTGCTCTAGGCTGGATCCCGCAACTCCATGGTGCTGAATTTGCACACATGCTCCAGCAGACAAAGGGACACAGGGCGGTCACATAGGCTCCCCTTGGCCCCCGCCCCCCCCCCCAACACATGAGAGGTGGCCGCAGAGCAGTGCGTTACCTCATGGTAGCTCAGATTAGCCTGCATAGCACCTTCCCTGGGATGATGCCGTGTGTAGTGGCCCAGTGGTGGCCTCAGCATGAACATCTGGCAGCCACTGGACAAGCAGGTGAATCCAGAGTTAATGGGGGCTGATGTGGGATGACATCTCGTCTGTTTACAGCCAATGATTCAAGCAAGTTGTCGTTCAAGATGTTTGGATGAAGATAAAAGGTTTAATAAAAACAAATGTATTCCCATGTAATTACATTTATTTACAGCAGTCTGAGGTGTCGGTAGGGTGCCAGCAGACATAGTCGCCAAAGATTTCATTTGGCCAAGCTTGAAAGCAGCAGTAGTGCTGGCTTCAAAGAAACCTACAGGTCCACCCTAGTGTTTGGAGAAAAATTACTCAATAGATCATCTGTGACTAAACATCAAACAAACAAAGTAAATATAAATGTACTTTAATGACGATTTAGGTATAAAACTTATTTCCAAAAAGTCTAATGCCACGGCCCAATTCTCCACTTTCTTACACTTTGCGCTGTTAGCTACATCGCTACTAAATGGCTGTAAAACCCTGCCTCATCAGATCCGTAGGTAGTGTTTAATATGCCCACTTTCAACTGGCACAGATGACATATCAAGGCTGAAGGATTTTTCAGCTGGGAAATGTCTTAGGACACCAACCTTTGTATATCAAATTAACTCTCCTCAACACTCCTCATTCCATTGCTGTTGTGCTTTGCTTCTGCACAGAGCTAGCTCTGAAGTTTGAAAAGAGAATGTGGCTGAAACTTTGGTAAGTGTATTTGCCAGAAGATTTGTAATTATGAGACTTTTCAGTTGTGATTAGGGTGGCCAGATATGCAAATTTTAGAGGCCACTTATGAGAAATACAGGTTGCAGGGTTACGTCAAAGTGAAAAGCAAAGTGAGCCAATGCAGCCCTGCAACCTGTATTCTCATAAGTGTCCTCTAAAATGTCCATATCTGGCCACTCTAGTTGTGATGAGGTAGTAATTCTTTTGGGAAATAAAAAGCTTTATGTAGGAAGGGGTTTTCTTTTTAAAAATTGGTATTTTCCAAATCCAAAAACTTTAAACTTGGAAGGATCCTCAAAGTCAACCACCTTCCCTGAGTAAGGATCCCTTCCCCCCTCCCATGGATGTGGAACCTACAGCCTGTGGCTATTTTTTATTTGGTATGGGTTAAGCAATTCTTGGATCTGGCCCATGGATGCAGTCCCTACTCTCAAGCACTGTAAAAGTGCCCTTAGGGAAAGGGAGCTGAGCTGAGGACATGTACTCCATGATAGGGGTTGAGTGGCATACATCGATGAACTGGACCTTCCCCTTCCTTCTCCCCATCAGCTCCCCTACCGCCAACTCTTATCTGGCCCATGGAGCGTGTACTGAGTTTCCAAGTGGCCTGTGGGAGGGGGAAAGGTAAGGTTCCCCATCTCTGCTCTATAGTCCTAAAGCACCCTGGACAGATGCCTAAACAGTCTCTTCTTGAAAATCTCCAGGGAAGGAGATTCTGCAGCAGTGGAACAGGCAGCTTGTTCCACGGCTGAGTTGCTCCAGCCGTGAGGAAGTGTTCCCCAATATTAAACCGAAGCCTAACTTCCTGTAATTTTAAAACCGTTGCTTCTTGTCCTGTTAGTGAATGGAGAAAAGATATTTTATATTTGTGCAGTTGATTTTTCTTTCCTATGTGCAG
The DNA here is from genome assembly GCA_003113815.1 of Sphenodon punctatus. Taxonomy (NCBI): domain Eukaryota; kingdom Metazoa; phylum Chordata; class Lepidosauria; order Sphenodontia; family Sphenodontidae; genus Sphenodon; species Sphenodon punctatus. The sequence goes on along the minus strand of QEPC01002847.1, from coordinate 1,767,165 downwards.
TGCTTTACATTAGTCTTTGTTGAATTTTATTCTGTTGGTTTCAGCCCAGATCTCTAATTTGTCAAGGTCTCTTTGAATTTTAATCGTATTCTCTAGAGTTAAAATTCCCCCTTTTGCCTCCGTTTTGCATAATCAAACAAATTTGATAAGTGTACTCTCCACCCCTTCATACCAAACATCCAGGGAATGGATACTTCAAAGTGAATGTGCCTTACTTTGCATTTACTTGGAAGCATTCAATGAACAGAACACTACTTTGAAGTAATTGAGTAGGAAAAGATAGCCCCCTGAAAAACCAGGTGTATGTGTACTCCCTTTTCCTTTTCACTTTGATGTAACTATTGTGTGTACACATTTAAATTGGAGTAACTATTGTATCACAGCCCTTGTGCCATGACCATTAGGGAGAGATTCAGGAGTAACTACTTCAGTTTAGGTGCAGTTTGAATGCTTCCAAAGTCGAGTAGTTACTTTCATGTAACTAAATCAGAGTAGTTACATTGATTGACTGTTGTTTGTCAGAACATGGCCCTAAGTCATTAATAAAGGTGTTGAACAGCACTAGACCCAGGACTGATCCCTGTGGAAACTCCACTTGGTGCCTCTTCCCAGATGGAAGTTGGCCCATTCATTATTGCTTTTTGAGTGCAGTTTTTCAACCAATTCTGTACCACCTTGTTGTAGTTCCTTCTAGACCACATTTCTCCATCTTACTTAGGAGAATGTTGTGTGGGGGGATAGGACCAAAGCCTTGGTGAAGATGACATATATTATGTTGAATGACTACTACATTCTCCTATATATTTCTACTGGCAGTGGCTATACTACATGCCTGAGGAACGGCCATGTATGACCCAAAAGGTTGCTTATTTCCACCACCAAATAATATTGGACCAATAAAAGATATCATTCGAACATTTTGTCTCTTTGTCACTTGGGACCAACATGGCAACCACACTCTCTCTGGATTATATTCTTCTTCTCTTCCATAATGGTAACTTGTCAAAGAAGGAAATAAGTTTGATCTGGCATGATTTGTTCTTAACAAATCCATGTTGGCTACTAGTAATCACTCTATTTTCTTCCAAGTGTTTACAAATCATTTGCTCTAATTATTTGCTCTGATTTCTTCCAAAGTATTGAAGTATTGAAGTCATGCTAACCAGTCTATAATTCCCTGGATCTTCCTTTTTTAAAGATAGGAACGATATGTGCTCTTCCCCAGTCCTCTGGGTCTTCACCAGTTCTTCATGAGTTCCCAAGTATAACAGCAAGTGGCTCTGAGATGCTTTTTTCAATAATTTATGTCTTACCTCTACCGCCTTCAGAGTTGTGTACTAACGTAGGTGGGGTGCTCCTGTGATGAAATGAATGCAGTGCTTCACCAGGCCTGCAGCAGACTTTGGACATGTACGCAGATTTACCCAAGGAGAGGAACCAGACAATCTGGGAGCTGGGGAAGTCAAGGGGACTGAAGCCGAGCCAGCCACAAAGTTGGTAGATAAGCTGCAGTGAGAAGAAGGGTGAGCTGGTTTTAGGAGGATTGTGGATCAGAGCATCACACCAAATTGTGCTGGTTTATGTTGAGGCTGTGTTCGTGTCCTGCAAGGGAACGTTAGCATTGTGCCTAACTCCCAAGAGTGGCTGGGAGGGTCAGCCCACCCGGTAACATAGTCATGGTGAGATTGTTTTAAGTGGAGACCTCTATTTGTATGCAATGTGTATGCCCCAAGTGAAATTCTGCAAGTATTATTATTCATTTTATTTATTTATTTTCAAGCATTTTTAACCCGCCCATCCTACCACAGGCAGCTGTGGGCGGCGCACAATATCAAACATTAATAACATTAAAAACAACTTTTAAAATATACAACAAAGGGAGATATAAAAAAATCCCCAACCAGCCCCCACCCTAACCCATTCCCCCCACCCTACCCATCTTCCCTCCCAAAAGCAAAGGTGAAACAGCCACGTCTTGCAACAGCATCGAAATGAGGGGAGATCCGGGGCCAAACGGGCCTCCACCGGCAGGGAGTTCCACACCCATGGGGCGGCCACTGAGAAGGCCCTCTCCATCGTGGCCCCCCGGCACGTGGTAATCCTCTCCCCATTAGAAGTACCTTTGAATAATATTCCTATTCCTGGTGATAAGGTTGCTCTTAACCTACAGTCATCGCAGTGGAGATTTTATAAGATGTTTACATCATCCTGCCCTTGAAGCACATGTCTCTCCTCTTGCAAAGTGTTTGTCATGAATGCACTCTACCAGTTAATCAGCTCTGCAAACATTTGCAGTTGCCCGTAACATTCCCACTTAGTTTCTTCAAGGCCTTTTCCTGCACAAACAGTTAAGTGGCTCCTTTGAAATCAAGTGAGACTCCTCCACATCCCAGCCAGTGAGTGCTTTTACAATTTCTCCCACAACCTCCCTTATGGAGGCAAGGCACTCCTCATGGACATCCACAGAACCATTTTATTTTCCACCTTCAGATACTTTCTTAAAACTGTCCTCTGCTATAAAGCCCACACACACACCCAGAAATTATCAGGCAGCTTGTGCTCAGAGACCATTGCCTATCATGTTGTCCATACCATAACTCTCTCACTGTCACCTCATCATCTCACAGCTTGATGGAATGTAGCCACCACTGGTACATAAAGGGGGTTAAGCCTGGCCTGGAAGAGGTAGGCTGGGATCCCTAGGAGTGTGTTGGTAGCTGATGGGGTTACACCTGAATCATAGGGTGTTAACAAATGTGTAGCCGCTAGTGCGGCTGCATGTCTCGGGGGGTGAGGGGGAACCGGGTCAGCTCAGGGAACAGAAGACATGTTCCTGTGACCTGACCTAGCTGGTGAGGGGGAGTGACATGTGGCTGGCTGGCTCCACCCCCGTGCTGCAGTGGGTGCTCTGCCTCCCGCCATGATTGGGAGCCATGGCTGCCAATAGCAGGCAGTCATGGCTAGCTGCCATGGCAACCCTCCAAGCCGGATGGGCGCAAAAACAGACACACCGGAGCTGGTTTCACCCGCTCTGGCCTGCCTGGGCAGCTCCTGGGTCTGGACCATGGACCTAGTTCCTTCTGGACCCATGATTCCGGCCAGTCCCCTACCCTCCCGGAGTTTGAACTGGGCCCACATCTGGTGGATCTGGAACAGACATGTGTATACTATTCGGCGCTGGCCCAGATGTGCCAAAGTGGGCCACCGTCACGTTTGAAAACACCCATGGTTCACCACAGCCACATTACACAAAAGGGGAGCTCTGAGTTCTGCAGGGAAATTGAGATAATGAGAAAAGAGGAGAGTGCAAAGAGGAAAGGAATGTCATGGGTGAAGACTGGTAGGAGGCTTTGAAGCCATCCCAGCTGGGCAGGGTTGCCACCTCTGGAGGAAGCCATGATTTCTCCGTGTCAGCCAGCTGAGCCCCTGCTAACTTGGAGAATTGGGGCAGCCACATCAGAAAGGGGGAGGGTCATTGGGGCTTCCCCATCCCCTTTTCCAACATTGCCCTGCCCATATGGAGCATCATGATATGCCGTTCCATTACAGACCAGAAAGGCATGTAACAGCCCCTTTTCCCTGTCCCTATTCCAAAGTACCCCTGCCACCTCTGAGTGAAAGCTCGGAGGGAGGTGGTAACCCTACATCTAGGAGATCCTGGGGGGAATGGCCTTGAGGCAATGCACATTGCAAAGACCATGACTGACCCCTTTAGGCTACCAGGAGCCTGAAAAGAGGATAGAGCTGAGCACAGATTTGAGAAGGGGTGAGTGGAGGAGTGACACCTCAGATTGAGGAAAACCTTGAGAAGAAACTCAGAGCAGTTTCCTTCTCACGGTCTGGAAAATGTCTGAAAGGAATTGAAGTTATGCTTGGGAATTGTGTATTGAGCAGATATCTATAGCTAAATTACTTTAGAAAGGGAATCCATTGGCACAAAGATTCAGTCATTCCTGGTTTAAGGGGAAACTGAAGCACAGAGGGTGCACGTCTGCCATGGGGGAGAGGGGGGGCAGTGTGAGAGAGAGAACTGGTTGCCTGTATCTCCTGTTGTCTTTCATCATATACTTAGATTTCCATCTCTTGAAGGCAGGGACAGTCTCTTTGTTGGGTGTTGCAAAGTGCCCCAGCACAGAGGTTTTCAAACTGTGGGTTGGGATTGCAAGTGACGATGGCCATCGGCAGCTCAGGTCAGGACCCTAATTGATATTGGCTGTAGTTTGCATGTCTACATTGCTGCTTGAACTCCTAGGGTAATAATTAAGTCTCAGACTGGGATCTCACAGGCAAAAGGTTCGGGAAGCCCTGGCCTAGTGCAATTGGATGCTTAACCTTGATTGGGGCCTCTAGATACTGCTGTAACATTATTAATAATGAATCATTCAGAAAGGGAGTATGAATATTAATAGTAATAATTCATAATAATGCATTATTAATTATTATTATTGTAGTTGTAGTGCTCCCCTGCCTTTAAATGGCCCTTGTAGCGCTTTATGGTCATATAAATATAAAACAATATAAAACAGTATAAAATCAATTTAAAAAGAGCAAGGACAAATTACATTAAGAGGAACCAGCAGTCGATCCAAAAAGCACCTAGATAATAAATGAGTGGACATCTGAAGGGAGCAAGTTCCACATGGCCCGTCACAGCAAAAGCCTGATTGCCCGCCAACATGACACGATGGCGGGATCCTCAAACAGTGGGTGGTTTCTGAGTGTAGGTACCCATCAGCGTGAGGCTCCAGGAGAAGGTCTCAAATATAGCCAGGGCCTATACTGTTCATGGCCCTGAAAACCAGCAGCACAATCTTAAACTCAATCCGCCGCTCTACAGGCAGCCAATGCAGAGAAGGCGAGACGGACGTAATATGATCAGGACTGCCCAAACCGGTAATCAGCCATGCTGCCACATTCTGAACAAGCTGCCCTTAGGCTGACTTTTCCTTACACATTGATGTAAACCTGTAATAACTGTATTGTAATGAATGGATTTCACCAGGGCAAAGATGGCATAATAATTCTCAAAGCACTGTGATCTTCACAACCGCTCTCTCCAGAAAACAGTGCTGTTTAAAATTTCTTTCTTAATCAATAGAAAACATGGTAGCCAGTTTTGCAATGGAGAGCAGATTTAAATATCTCCATGGTATATTATGTTACAGCTGTGCCTTGCTTATCACCATGGCCTCCCGTGACTGTACGCATCAATATATCTGTTTGATTTCTTTTGAGTGGCAAGGAGCTTATTTGCAGTGACAGATAATCATGTACTTCTCCTCCTCAGCAACATTCTAGAAGTGATGCTGAGAAGGAATGAGATACAGCTTGCACAAAAATAAAGGGGGTAGCGTCTTTGAAACCCAAAGGGGAATAGCAGCATAAACTGGTGACGGTAAATTATACTTGCGATGAGTTAACAGAAAAGATGATTTTCCCTTCACCTGTGATTGAATGGGTCCTAGTGATTTTTTTTTTACACTTCCATTAAATGAAGCCTTTTAACAACCAAAATTTTTATATTAATATCATGTGATTATATATTACTATGTGGAAGACTGGATCTATTAGAAACAATCATCAAGATACCGCCGCAGCCATATTCCTGTCTCTGTGGGTGCTGAAAATATGCACCATCATAATACAATAACAAATTTAAAGGAGATGGGTAGACAGCATGCTGGGCGGTGGGGAAAGATACCATGAAAAGCACCATCGAGTGGCAAGTTTTTCTGTGACTTAGTTGGGAGGAAAGACTGATTAAAATGAAAATGTAGCATGCTCCCAGAGAGCGTTAGACTGAGCATGCTCAGACAAACTGCATTCAAACACACACAGGCAGAGTTCACAGCGGTGCACCTGGGTCCCTTGGTGTTTAGGTGAGTTTGCTCCCCCTCTTCCCTGCCCCCTGTTGCCCTGTTACCTGCTCCTTTGTCCTCTCTTCCTGCTCCCAGCTTGCGAGTTCCCGAACATTCACTGACTTTCCGAGGAGGGGCCCGAAAAGTCAGACCTGATCCTCAGAAATGCTCAAAAATGTTTTTTAAATTATTTGGTACACCCCTAGTCAATACCATCCCGTCTGCGCTCCCACATACATTCCAAGCACATACAGTCCCAAGTGACCTTCAGTGCCTTGCAGATCTCCCCGTCTGCCCTGCGCCACTTAACGTGCAGCAGTCCCCCCTCTACCCCCACCCCAGCGCAGCTCTTGACGCTGTTCAAAACATTTGGTGCGTGGTCAGCAGAGTTCACAGATGCTGGAACCGCAGCCACGGAACCACATGCCAAGAACTTTCTTGTGCTCATTATCATGCTCCAGGTCTTCCTTTTCACTGCTGAGCAGAACCTGAGAGTGATCCAACAGATTCAAGCTTACTGCTGCTGTTGACGTGATATGACACAGAAGACACAGAAAGGCTCTCGCTCCTGGTCTCTGGCCAGGATAATGAGGCACACCACACTATGGAAGCAGCTCCTGCTTCAGCACGGTGCACTTGCCTTCGGTGACGATGGATCGCACTAGGGAGGATCGAAGCTGTGCAAGGGCAGTTGATGCATTCAGAGAGGTACGTGTCCAGAGAAGTGACTTCAGTCACCGACACCATTCTCAAGGATTTAACCCATCGAGAGGCTGGTCTTGGTCAAGGAGAAAAGCACAGACTGGTGGGAGAATGTGCTGTGCTCATGGGTAGACGCTGAGTGGGTCACAAACTTCAGGATGTCCTGTCAGCTAATCCTACAGATAGCCGAGATCCATAGGAGAAATATAACACGGTGATGCAGTCGCCCATCCCTGTGGAGAAGCGCATTGCCATCTGGAAGCTCACCACTCCAGACTTCATTTGCCCAGCAAATTGACGTTGAAACCTCCATGGTGAGCACCATACTAGTGGAGGTTTGCACAGTGATTGTGGAAGTTCTGTTGGACTGGGTGGTGGAAACCCAGTCTAGTTAGCTGACCCCTCGGAGGTAATGTAGGGCTTTTGGCGCAAGAGGTTCCTGAACTGTATAGGGGTGATCAGTGAGAGCTGTATTACCATCATCTGTCCACCTCATAGCAAGGATGACTATCTGAACCAGAAGGGTTTTTTCTCTCTGGTTCTCCAGGCTGTAGCGGACCACTGTGCCCTTTTTGTGGATGTGTTGGTTGGGTGGTCTGCGAAGAACCATGATGCCTGCATCTTCCATTAGTTCCCTTTCTTTGGCTGCATGTACACAGGAGACTTTAGATCCTCCACTGAAACATGCATCGAGGGGGTGCTCTTGCAGTCTGTTGTTCTGGGGGGCCCTGCCTACTCTGGCTCATGAAGGCATAAAGCGCTGCTCGCACCCCAGAGCAAAGGTACTTTAGCTGGCAACTTGGCACCACTTGCTGTGTTTGGGATAAAGCTTTTGGCCTTTTAAAGCAGTGTTGGGAGATCAATTGCAGCCAGAATTGATTTCCAGCTGGAGATTGCTCCACTTCTAACTACTGCCACCTGTGTTCTTCATAACATGTGCAAGACCAGCAGGGCAGATAAACGCCCCCATGCTGCCAGTTAGCTCCGGTGAGCCAGTGCCCCTGTTCTGGGACCAGCTTAACCAATTGGAGCAGCTCATAGCTGGAGAGATCCAGGATGTCTTGTGCTGGCACATCAACTACAATGCTAGCCCCAACACCTACCGTCAGTGAGCCCGATTCCAAACCCTGCGGATCGCACATGCAGCCTCGTGGGTCTCTATTACGGGCACATTGTGCCCTGCGGAAACTGTGTGCATGTGCGCGCAGAGGATATACAGAGTTTGGGATCAGGTGCAGTGACAATTTAATGAGCACAAATGAACTGTTTTAAGTCATCTTTTTGTGATATCAATAAAGCCTTTAAAAATATTTCTTGTGTGTCACTGTGTTTTCCTGTGGCCCATCCAGGCCCTCCCTCTTGCCACTGGGACAGCATACTTTCCCTCCTTGGGCCCACACCTCACCTCCATGGTATTTCCCACCTGATGCCCCCCTTCCCTGTGTGTTCTCTATTGGCATTCACAGATTAGCTGGCTGCAGGCCTGAACCCCTGCATTTCCTATTGGCATTTGCAAACTAGACAGGTCTGGGAATGTTAGTAGGAATCACAGAGTCACAGGCATGTAGCCGGCTACTCTATGACTGGCCATGTGGCCAGACCTGGCCTTTGCCTGTGGCTTTCCCACGGTAGTCTCCTTTGCACCCGGGCTTTTCCCCGCTGAAAGGTCCTCCCCCAGCCCATGGCCAGCAGCTACCCACCACCCATTTTTTCGTGCACCCACCCCCTTCCCTCCAGCCTCCAAAGCAGCATATTGCCATTCTCCACGGTCTTCCCCCTCCCCCAGTCTTCCCTCCTTTCCGAGAAGCATGGAATGCACAGATTCTGAATAATTAAAGAACTTTATTTAAAGTAAAATTGAAACTGTTTCTTTTTCTACCTGCTCCTTTTGGGGGGGCAGGTTGGCATGCCCGCTTGGGTGACAGGACTGATGGGGGAACATTTTCTGATCCTCTTTCCATGAATCCAGCTGTGAAGGAGTATTTGCGGGAGGGGTGTGAGAATGATTGGCAGGGGGGTGGGGAAGTGTGTTTGACCCAAGAACTGTTCCTTGGCACGAGCACAATGTGGAGAGGGCTCGGGGGCTTTCTTTGGGGAAGGAGCACGGGGGAACCAGGGCTGCATTCAGGGGAGCACATATGGCTAATGGGGGTTAGACAATGGCACCTGCCCCTGAACAACGATGCAGTCAGAGTAGCAACATCCTCGAGCATGAAGCTCTGGACGGAGCTGAATGGACTGGGACAGGCTGCTTTGAGTCTCTGCCCACATGTCATTCATCTCCTTGCTCGATCAGGCTGTCGGACCACTCAAACTGCTGCAAGAGGCACACCAACTGCCCGTTCTCCCTGGTCATGCCATTAATGGCATTGCGTATGTTGTCCGCCGACCACGTGGTCTCCCCAAGCAACTCCCTTGCCAAATCCTCCCTACGCCACTGGTTCCAGACCCACAGGTCCTGAGTGCACTGGGCTCTTGTGGCAGAGGATTCCGTCCACACCCATTGCACTGGCAGACGTGTAACAAGGAAGCCATTAGTTCAGACCACCCCACCCACCTTCCTGCCCTGATGTTTCAGGCCCCCGCCCACCCAATCTTCAGCCCTCTGCCCACCCAAAGGAAAGCAGAAAATTAGTACTTGGCTGCTGGGGAATTGCACCAGTGGAATCCCAGCACCTGCAGTTGTCCTCCAGCAATCACTGTTGAGGAGTGAAGAATATACAGAAATCAGTTGCCATTCGCGCCATCTCCCCAGCTGCCATTTTGGCTTCCACCCCCACACCAGCCCGCCATGGTGCCTTCCATCCCCCCCACTCCTCAGCCAGCCCATGGGCCTGCCGTGGTGCCTTTCCACCCATGCCTGCGCATACCGTTCCCATCCTCCTCTAGAGCTGTTTCCCAGAGATATTCTTGCACTTGGTCCGCGTTCTCCTAGCCACCTGGCAACACAGTAAAACAATAAAGAACATAATTAGATAACAATAAATATAAACACCACACCCCCGCCCCAGGTGCATTCACTTATTCTCCTCTGCCTTCTCCACCTCTTCTACGAAGGTGGCATCTGTGTCCTGATGCTGTGTCCTGATGCAGTGGACCAGCTGTGGACTCACTACCAGGACCTTGGAGATCACCAGTGATCCATGGGCCATAGTTCCAGAAACTAAACCTGGTAACTGCAGCTATGTGGGTAGAGCTGAAATGAAAAATCTCTGTGACTCATTTGCTTGAGGAGGAAATTTACTGGCATTTTTTACAGTTTCCATTATTTCCCATCATTTCACTAAGTTCCAGTAATTTTTAGTAATTACTGGCCCTGGACCTTGCCTCATTTCAACGACAGTGCAAGACCTGACTGTTCCACCAGGCCTTTGGGGAGGGAGGTGGGTGGGGAGGATGGGGATTTTATTTTCCTATGCTTCCCTTTTATGTGTATTTTATGTATATTTTTTAATGATGTTTTAACTTTTGTAAGCCGCCTCGAGCTGCTGAGGCAGGAGAAGCGGGGTATAAATAATGAAAATAAATAAATAAATTCCGGTATTATTGGTATTGAAATGGCGAAAAATAGCAGAAAATCATGGAAAATGTTGAAAATGTCAGATTTCCTCCTCACTCCCGAAAGGTCAGTATTTCCAGATGGAACGAGAGCACGTGCTCTTGCTTCAGGCCTATCTGTGGGTTTGTCCCCATATAAGGGGGCAAATCCTATCAGGCGTTCTTGGGAAATATTTTGCCCCAAGCAAAGGTTTTCCTACCATAGACAGACAATCTAGCCCCTTTAAATTTACTTTGGAGGCCAGAAGCTGAGAAAGTGCCAGGGCCCTGATCCTGAATACCTTGTGTATTGAAGATTCCCAGAGACTAAGGGATTCAGGATCAGGCCCTAGAAGAGAATTGTAGACACAAGAGGAAGAAAAGCATTTAGTAAACTCAGCATATTGGATACAAAACAGGTGAAACTTATTCTGTGAAGTCCATGCTTAATGCTAGGGGCTCTTTAGAGTATTTTAGAACCAGGAAGAAAAAAATGTTTCATGAAAATTTGATTATTTTATTTTGGTTGGTAAATGTAAAGCTTCCTCCCCTGCCCCCCTCCAAATGCTGGATGATTTTGCTTTCACACATACAATTCAGGCAACACGGTGGAATAGAATAACAGCAAAATGAAAATCGACAGTATCTTATTTGCTGTAAATATAAAAAATAATAAAAAAACAGAGGTAACCGGTTTCATGCTTAAGTGAGTCTGACATACGTGAATGCGTTGATACAGAATGCGCTACCTCCCATCCCTGGCGATTTTCATGAACTGTAAGTTTCAAAGCCTTATGATAACACAAATTGTTCATGCGTTCATTGGCTGTAAAATATGGGGCTGCATCTAGCTCAGGAATAAATAAACTGAATCAAATCTGGGAGAAAATAGTGCTCAGAAGAATGAAATCAGCTTGTGTACTGGCTGTTAATCTTAACAACAAATAAAAACACAGACAGATCATTTGGTATCATTAAATAAAATAAAGACTGAACCAATGAGCACTTGAATATCTAAAGGCCCAGTGTGCAATGCTGGGGATGCTGTGATCTTTACAGGCACTGACATCCTTCCCTCCAGCTACTCGCATGTCTGCTTTAGACAACATAAATGTCAAAGTCACGACTAGCCTAATTAGAGCAGTAGGTCAACCAGTGCCTTCTGTGTACTCTAACCTAGGCCATTAGCTACATTAAAGGTACCTCCTTTGATAAGATGTATTTTTTTTTCCATTTTATCCTGTAATATCTTACTAGTGTTTGCATTTTTCAATGTGGCATCATTGATTATTACAGGAGGGGAAGGAGGGACTCCATAAGGATTATTCTGCAAAAGACAGTACCCTCCTTGGCTTGAAAATATGAGCAATACAATGTATGGGTCTGCTGTGTGATTAAGAGGCTTGTGTGCCCCTTTGGCTTGACCTACATGAAGGAAGTACATTGATTTATCTGTTTTTCCTCCCAAAGCAAAATGCACATTCAGAATGACAGTTTAAGCAATAATAGAATTATGGGGTGAAAACAGACATGACGCTAACCACCCTTTAACCACCCTTGGTGGTCATTTATGCATGTTGCAGGGCCGCATAGGGCACCAATACAGCCCTGCAATATGCATAAATAACCACCAAGGGTGGTTAAAGGGTGGTTAGCGTCATGTCTGTTTTCACCCATAGTCTTAGATCCAATTCTCATGAAGACTGACGAACATGATCCTTCATCCTACTGAAGGTTAAACAGACTGGCCCCCCTCATCGTCACCACCCGGAAAAACCAGGGGTCTTGAGGAAGGCACCCCCAGCTGACCACAGGGGCCGATCCAAGACCTGGGGGGTGAGGCAATCCTGCAGATAAGTGGGGCCCAGGCCATTTAGGACTTTATAGGTCAAAACCAACACCATGAATCGGGCCTGGAAGACTATAGGCAGCCAGTGCAAAGAACACAGCACTGGTGTAATGTGCTTACGGTGACCTGTCCCCATAAGAGACGGGCTGCCGTGTTCTGCACAGGCTGCAGTCTCCAAACCATCACCAAGGGTAGCCCTAGGCAGAGCACACTGCAATAGTCTAGACCATGGATGATGGTGGTGTGATCAGCGCCTGAGATGTACAGCCAAAGCCGTTGCACCAGATGTAATTGGCTAAATGCTCCTTTCGCCACAGCTGCCCCCTGGACATTCAGGCGGAGCTGTGAGTCGAGGAGTTCTCCCAGACTTACAAGGCCACAAGTGCAGTCTCAGTGCCAAAGCCCAGACGAAAGCCAGACTGAGAATTGGGTGACATGTGTCAGCTGTTCACAGTAATGTTTCTGGTGGCTTGCTAGCTTGTTTTTTCTTCCAGTGTGGTGTGCTGCTTGAGAGCTGGGATGGCTCGAAAGTTACAGAAATAGGTTGTCAATTATGTGAAGTTGGCTACAGATTTTAACATGGGACCTGTATTATATAATGCTATTATTATTTATTGTTATGTATTATTTAGCACTAACAATGCACCTGGCACTCATTAGAGACAGGTCCCTGCTCTGAGAGGATTGCAGTCTAGAGAAGACAAGGCAGAAGGGAACATAAGAAGAAATAGGGAGACATTCATGAAGTTGAGATGTGCTTAGGTTAGTTGCAGGAGAGAAGAGGACTCTGATTGAAAGGACAGTAGTGGGGAACATCAGTGAGTTGTCTGTGGGGATGAGCTAGGGAAAGCCTGATGGAAGAGCTAGACTTGTACGGAAAGATCATGCGAGGTGTTGCATTCTGCAGCAATAATACTTTCTGTGCAGATGTGAGGCATTTTCCTGCTGTGATATACGCAAATGGGAAACATTTGGGACATGACTTCAGTTCTTTCTCTGGCAGAAGGAACAGAAATTTATTTATTTATTTATTTATTCAATTTGTATCCCGCCCCTCCTGCGAACAGCTCAGGGTGGCTAACAATTTAATTATCAAACAATTTATAAATTTATAAACAATATAATAATAAAACCAATCCATTAAGACACTACAATAAAACAGGCTGGGATAATAAATAAATAAGGGTGGGGGAAGATAAAACACCCCCTCTCCCACCCCACCCCCCTCCCCAAAGGTCTGGGTGAACAGCCAGGTCTTACAGATTCACCGAAATGTCAAAAGGCTTGGGGCCAAGTGAGCTTCCTCCGGGAGGGAATTCCAGAGAACATTATCTTTTACCAATGCCGAGTCTCTTCTTTTGTCATTAATAGAAAACTTTCATGGATTGACACTAGTCCTGGATATTGACACAGACTGAAGAGTTCTGGGACTTTATAGTAGTCAATTTTTTTGTGCTCTCACAAGCATTCACTTTTTTAAAAAAATTGCTCAGTCCAAGTTCTTACCCTGGATTCCTCTTGCTGTTGTTATGCCCTTTTTCATAGAACATAACGTCCCAAACACAGACAAGACTAGCTACATGTAATCTAGTTATGGCCATATGCACATACACTTGCACCTTCTGAAGCTTTGAGTGATTATGTATTTATTTACTACGGTATAGTGACAGCAGTGTGCCTGGCACTATACAGTCATTAATTAGAGATGGGTCCCTGCCCAAGGGGCTTATAATTTAGGATGGGAAAAGGGGAGACAGAGGAAAGGGAATATAGGAAGAGACCGGGATACATTCACGAAGGTGAGAAATTACACATACATATGCGTAGTTTCATTACAAGGGGAGGAGGGATACTGGCAGCAGCTAGGTACTCTGTCTGTATGACCTTTACCTAGCGGTTTTAGGATCTGTGTATTAGTGTATGTACACAGTGGCCACACCTCCAGCCCCCTTTCTGCAGTGTGCTGTACAGTAGAGAGAGAAACGGGACAGCAAAGTATGCACTGGGGCTGCTCAGCCCCTGTCCTTGCCCTCTAGAGCAGTGAAAAAATAGCATCTCCACCTGGGCTTCAGAGGCCTGCCAGTGGCAATGCCGTGATGAGGAGGAAGAGTGTGGTAGAGTCTGGTGGGCAGCAGTTTGTCTTACTCTAGCCCACACGGTGTTTGCAGCTCAGTATCTTTTGATTTAATGATGCCTCTGGAGTGTAAGAGACAAGAGTCAAAGTAGCTATGATGATTTTTACTGAGCTGCTTTCTGTGGTGAGTGTGCTACGCGAGCTTGGGGGAAGAGCTCTGTGTGACTAAAAAGCTTGCATCCGCTCACTAACAGAAGTTGGCCCATTAAAAGCTTAGTATCCTAACTACTTCCTCTCTCATACCTGGGACCAACATAGCAACCATGCTGCAGGCAGCAGTTGAATGTAGTTCAGGATGCTGAGACATACCCTGGCTCCCTGTGTCTCTCAGCCTATTGCCTTCCTAATATTCCTGCCTGTTCAGCATTTAATTCTTGACTACGCTGGTCATCTTGGTGTTATTCCGGAGAGGCAGCTATTCCCTGGATTCCCGCAGCAAAGTATTGAAACGTTACATCTGTTATTTGTGGCCACTGCATAGGATATGCCAACAAGCTGCAATGGATTAAAAGTTCCATATAGTGTTGGAGAAAAGGAAGCTGTCGCTCCCCTTCTTCCTAACACACCAGCCCTTTTTTGTAGGGCTGCCTCTGCAGGAATTAAAATGGCACAAAGGGAGGTTTTTGTCATTGGAAGGAAAGATTCATCGTCAAGGCTGTTTTTAAAAAACAAAACACAACCCCGGAAGAATGTCCGCCTTTGCTGAGCAAGTGTAGAAACCTGCTCCCCAACAAGGAGGAGTTCCGGAGGGGGAGGGGAACTCTCCGTAGTAGTAGAGCCCCGTCTACGCAAAGCTTGGTCTCAGCACTGCCAGAGGTGGGGAGGCTCTCTGACTCCTCCCCTCAGAGGGTCGGCAGGGATTAGGAGGGCCCTACATGTAGCGATGAGCTGAAGGCTCCCCAGGACTCAGCACTGCATGCAGGCCCCTCCTGCTCGTAGTCAATGATCGGATTGGCAGAGGAAGGAAAAGTCCCATCTGCAACGCTGAGCCCAAGAATCAGGTCTGGGACTCAGGGCTATAGATGGGAGTGGGCTCTCCTCCTCCGGCTCCCCCTATAAATCTGCAGCACTGACTCCCTGCCCTGGGGCTCAGTCTCTGCACAGCAGACACAGCTTGCTAGCTCCACAAATTGACCTGCCCCTGGTGAGCTGGCAAGTGGGTTTGTACAGCCTGCCCTGTTCAATAGTTCATGATGCATTCTGTGAGTGTGTGTGTGTGCGTGTTCATTGTCATTCCCCGAAAAATGAAGGCTGTTTATCCTTCCAGATTTCCACCATATTCGCAGATTGATGTTGCTGTTTCCTAAAGAGGTGGTGAATTTCCTAAAGAGGTGTTTCCCCTTAATTGGTGAATTAGAGGTGGTGGCTTGGCATGGTAGTGATCATCTTCCTCTTGCCCTTTCTGTGGAGGGCATTCATCTCACTATCCACAGAAACAGCAGTGGATAATAGATCAATTGTCACACACCCCCTAGAAGATTATGGTCCAACTAGGAAAAGATGGAATAGGGAATTGGAGTCCACACTGATGTCTGCCCTCTTATCATCGGATAGGATGCAATATGCTGAGGACATGAGGGGAGCAGACTTCCCTGCTGAATGTCTGTCCTCCTATCAACGGCTTATGGACTGGCTTCTTCCCCTGTTAACTACAGAGGGGAGTGCCAGCAACTCCCCCAGGGAAAGGGGGAGACAGATATCCCCGTGGTTTGACAGGGACTGCAGGGCAGCAAGAGCCAGGGTAAGATGTTTATATAGATGCTTTAGAGCCGCTAGTAGGCTAGATCTGTTGAGTGAATTGACAAAATGTCGTCGAGATTATAAGATCCTAATGAGGACCAAAAGAGTAGAGCACTACAGGCTAGCATGGGAGGAATTGGATAGGGCTGCCAGGGATACTAACACCTTTAAATTCTGGAAACTGGTAAGGGGGACTAGATGGGACCCTAGTGAGAGAGAGTTTGCCCGGAGCAAAATGGTGGCTACCGAGGCGGCCTGGATACATCATTTTACCTCTTTATATTCTGCTCCAGCCCCCTTAGTTTCCAACAGTGGGCCCTGGTTCGACCTGGAGAAGTGAGAGAACTTATAGGGAGGAAACCTCAAGGGAGGAAACACTCCAGGGATAGACTTCCTTCCCGCAGAGTTGCTAAAAGCAGATGTCGACTGGTGGGCCCCTGTGCTAGCCTCCCTATTTACAGCGATTAATGAATCTGGAATTGTACCTGATGACGGGGGAACAGCTATAGTGGCCCCCATATTTTAAAAAGGATGCCCTTCATCACCGGGAAACCATAGACCTATTAGCCTGCTTAATGTCATTAGCAAGCTGTATGCGAAATAGCTATTGGTGAAGCTTAATAGATGGCTTATGGAACACGGCATCATAGCAAGGGAACAGACCGGATTCAGGGGAGGATGCTCCATGAATGACCACTGCTTTATACTTGCCCACCTGGTTCAAAAATATATGGCCGCTTGGAAACCACTCTATGCGGCTTTTATAGATCTCAGAGCCGCTTTTGACTTGATTTCAAGGGACCATCTATGACAAAAATTGTCTGCCTTGGGTATAGATAAGCGCCTTTTGTTTCTCATTAGATGTCTATATAAAAATACCTCCATAAGAGTTCGGCTAAATCGGTGGAGACTTGTCAACTAGAACCAAGACTGAGAGGGGAGTTAAACAGGGATGCGTTCTGGCCCCATGTTTATTCAATGTTTATTTGAATGACGTGGTCCAGGCGCTTTCCGTCCCTGCTTGTCATTCCCCCCAAACAGCAGATACTATTTTACCGTATCTGCTATATGCAGACGACACGGTTCTCCTCTCGCACTCACAGGTGGGGTTGAGGCACTCGCTTGAGATCTTTGGGAACTATTGCAGTGTAAACTACCTAGAATTGAATCATGAGAAAACAAAGGTGGTAGTTTTTTCTTGTAAGAAATTAACCCACAAATGGAGAGTGGGGGGAAGAGAGGTCTTACAGGTAAAGCTTATAAATACCTTGGTCTCCTGTTTCAGGCCAATGGGGGCTGGGCAATGCAGATGCAGGCCATAATGAATAAAGCTAAACTGTTTAGGAAGGCCTTGTTGGCCTTCTTTAGATCTCGGGGTGGTCAGATGGTCTGTCCGGCAACTAGGATTTTCATCCAGAAATGTGTCCCCTCATTATTATATGGGGCTCATCTTTGGGCCTTGGGGAAAGAGAAAAATCTAGGAAGGGTCCAAGCCGGGTTTAACCGTGCCCTGCTGACTGCCCCCCTGGGGACCAGTTCTATGGTGCTTCTCATGGAATGTGGTCTCCAAACACTCCAGGCGAGGGTTTGGTCTGCTGCACTGAATTATTGGCTTAGGTTACTGTTCAGGCTAGCTGCCCCCTTGACACGTGTGGTAGTCAGGGAAGGGGCCCAGAATGGTTGGTTAACAGCTGTAAACCAAAAGATAAACAAATTGGGCTTTTGGCCCAGCAGCTCTTGCTCCCTTGGGCTGCCAAAAGACTGGTGCTGAGGAGACTGGCAGACATTGAGCGACAGGATGTGAGGTCAGCAATTGGGGAGCATGGCTTCCTGTTTGCAATGGGCAAATGACACTGCTGCTTTATCCCCCTATTTGGACCAGGGTCTTGGCCCTCAGAACAGAAGATTGTTCCTGCTCGCAAGGATAAATCATTTCCCATCGACTATGGTCGAGGGGCGCTATAAAGGTATACCGCTAGCGCAGAGGGTATGCCAATGCTACCTCCAACGAGTGGAGTCTTTGGCGCATATTTTTCTTGAATGCCCTATTTATGAGGTTGCATGCAGGAGGTATATTATCCCGGTGATAGCCCCTTCCCCAGGTAGATCTGTGACCTTTATATGAGATTGCTGATGGAAGATTGCTATCCCAATGTGACTGATGGGGTGGCTCAATTGTTGAGACAAGTTCTCTTCCTCAAACACCAACTGGAGTAAGGGCTGGATGGGGTACAGGTCTGATTATTTACTCTGGTAATTATGTTATATCCCTGGATCCTTTCTGATGCCATTTATTTTTTATTTTTTTAAAACTCTTAGGGAGCAAGTCACTTGGGGTATATTCAACCATTTATTCTGGTGATTTTGTTATGTTCCTGATCCCCCTTTCGATGTCTGTCCAAGACCCTTATGTGATAGATTTAATAGGTTATGTGATTATAGTCCTCTTTATCTTCGCAGATTTAAAGGTAAAGATTATGTGGAAATGCTGTATGTATATGATTATAGTACGAAGGAAGTACTTCCTGATTTATTTTATTAGTTTATCATGTATACTATCTGTTGATTATTTTATATTGTGCTCTGCAATGACTTCAGTCACACAGTGAATAAAAGAATACTGAACTGTAAAGAGATTGCCAAATTAGCTGCAGTGGATCTGTGACTGGGGGCTGCTCTTCATCAAGAATGAAATTAAAACCACCAAGCTGATTTCCAGCAGGGACCCCCGGCTACAGTCCATGGCTATGATTTTCAGTGGAGCATGAAGAGGGGGAGAATCACACAACTCCCACTGGAACTGAACACCTTGAGGCTCCTCTGGAAATCCCAGCAGTGGCGGCTGGTGGGTTTGGAGGCTGGTGGGGCAGTGGACAGGTTGAACCTGCTGCCAGGAGCTTGGCTGCTGGCGGGCCTAGGGGCGGAGCCAGGGCAATGGTAGGCGGAGCCAGGGCAACAGTAGGCCAGTGGCGTGACATAACCCAGCTACTAGCATCGGCCCAGTCAGCGCTTTTGATTAGCGTCCCACTCCGCTCCCATCCCCAACCTCCAAACACTGCAACCTTCTCCACACACTGACCTGGCCTGACAAAGTTCCTGGGCTGGGAGGTGGGTAGGGACACGGGGGGGTGGGTGGGTGGGTGAGGGGACTGAAGCCTTTGGAGCGGCACTAGGGGATGAATTAAGGCAGGGGGCCACACCACCATTTTGCACCAGGCTCCAACTTCCCTGGACCCAGCACTGGTCATTTCTGGTTGCTTGTCTGTTTTCTGGATCATGGGGTAGGCTCACACCCCTGTATTCCGCTCCTGTAGCCATTTCCCCAGGCTCCTTGTCTCACCTCTGGCCACTTGCTCTGTGGCCCAGGCTACTGCTTCCAGCCTGTGGCTCCTCCCCACCTTCACACTCTGTCTCTACCTCTGGCCCTCCCTACCCTCTGCATTCACTTTCTTGCCTCTGAATTGGGCATCACAGTGCCCTCTGTTGCCTTGATGCTGAACTGTGCTATTGCCACTTGATTCCCTTGCTCATTCTTGGGCAAAGCCAGCAGGCTAATTACGGTGCCTGCTTTGTAATGCGCTTAGAGCTTGTGTTGTGCTGTTTCCCATGTCTTTGGCTACTTGCCAGTCGCAGTCTGCCACTAATTGCACTGTCTGTTGCTGACTTGGCTGATAGACAATAGTAGTATGGCCTTGATGCAGGAATTGCTTGGGTGAAACCGTATGCCAGAAGTTGCTAGTTGATCTTAATGGTCTCTTCTGGCATTAGGAGCCCAGGTGGTTTGGGGAATCTAAAGTGTATTTGGGAAATGGTTTATTAGCACAACTAAAATACTAGCTAGTAAAATCACTCATACCGTCTTCTGTGCCAGAGGAGATAATTTCTTAGGGGTTTTGAGAGCATGGTTTGTATAGATTATAATTGACGAGAGTCTTAGTCCACTCAGGATGGAAACATCAGGCCCCAAACCTACAGTATGACACACTTTTCTTGGTCATATCCTGTGCTACGTTGGCCTCCAACAAAGCGGGACTCCACTCTCCTATGGATGTGACTCCATCATGCAACGTATAACAGAGGGGCAGAAAGTGGCGCCAGTATCCCCAAGTGCAGGATGAATCTATGCAGTTTGAAACTGATTTAGGAGGTAGCCACATGCTCTAATATGACCCCCTTCTGAGGCTTGACTATAATCCCATGATTCCGGATATCAAGACATGCAAACTCTATCAAATATCAGTCAGGATCGACAACCCCCACACCAGATGGCATAAACTCTCTTGGGATCCCAACCCACATTTTTGGACTTGGGAACCTCTGCTCTAAGGACCCTTGAACTACCAACCTTAACATCTATGATCATCAGGGCTCCATCAGGCATTATACAGACTCAGAGTGAAAGATGTTTATTTGTTTATTTAGTTAGTTAGTTCAATTTCCTTCCTCAAAGATCTTACAATTAAAGCAAGGGTGAAGAATCTCCAGCCTGGGGGCCAAATGTGACCTGTGGCTAGTTTTTATTTTTCTCCTTTCCAATTCTTGGATCTGGCCCCTGGATCTGGTTCCTATTCCCCCACCCAAGCACCAAATAGAGTTGCCACCTTCTGCAGTTTGACCCCGAGACTCCCATTTTGGCCTATGGGAGTCTCGGCGTCAAACTACAAAACGTGGTAACCCTAGCCTTGAAAGACGGAACTCAGGGTAAGGGAGCAGAGATGAGGGCATGCACACAAGGATAGGAGACAGATCTATGACACAGATCCATGACCTGAACCCTCCTCTTCCTGAGCACACCCCTTGAGTACTCCTGCACCCAACTTCTACAACCTCAGAGCTTCTACTAATTTTCTAAGTGACCCCTGAGAGGAAACATTTTCCCCACCCCTGATCTAAGGCATCAATCATGCAAAGACTTATACAATATTGCCATTAGTATATAAATGCTGGCAGGATTGGGGCTTCCGAATCTCCAGTGGCGGTAGCGGCAGTAGTAGCTTTTAGTCTCATGTTAGAAAAATGGGGGAGGCGGAGAGTACACCTACTCCGTAATCGTTTTGCCTTTTAGTTTCTCATTCTTCTGGAGGGAGGCTTTAAAAAAAATATCTTTGAATCTGGCCAACAATAAAAAAATTTCTTAACAACTGTGCAGAGACTTATCGCTTTGTCAGACAGGTGTGAAAGGCAAGAGGGCATAAAAGTGATGTTATAATGGTTGCGGGGGGGAGGTACACTGCACCTAAAATTTCCCTGCATCTGACTGACCAAGTATCTTCTAACTGTTCATCCTGTTCAGGGGAAGACAATAGATAAATTCCACTGGGCTCTTAATACAGCATAGCAGGCAGGAAAACATTCCAGGTTGAAGGCTAAGCTAATCTTCAGCACAAAACAGACAAGTTTTGTTTTCACACATCATCTAGTTCACAAGAGTGTTCCCAAAATTCATGGCCTGATTTCCAGCTGTGGTAGCATTATTAAGTAAATAAGGTGCTTTGTTTGGGTGTTAGAAACCAGTCAACCTAAACATAGAAGGAGATGAGACAGCCAAGGAGGGTAGAAATATTGCAGAGAAAAGGCTTATGACAACAATGCGCAGACAGTATTTAGAAAAAGGGTTTGTTTGAAAAACCTAATGCTCCCTAACCCAATTCCACTGCCTATCACGGGACTGCAAGCAGGATTTGAAAGGGATCTCAGAGGTCAGTGTTTTATCCATTAAGCCTGTGTAACTGCCTATACCAAGTATGGGGCCCAAGAGACAATGAGGGGTTTTGGCTGATTTGAATTTTATTTTGCACTTTGGGAAGTTGGTTTAAACAGACCAATAACATTAAAACATTCCCTCAGTTGATAACAGGCCAATTATAAAGTTCGCAGCATGAGATTGTGCTGCAAATTAATTAAAGTTTTGCTTAGCATCTTTAATTTGAGTAGAACCTTTGGAGGGGGAGATAATCCAATTCAGACGTAGGTGAAAGAGCAATAATTATGTTTCAGGTTTTGTTAATTCAGTCAGTCTTTCTCAAACTTGTTTCGGAATTAACATTTTAATTATAAATTTGGCTTTCGACACCGATTTCCCTGTTCTGATTGGACTTGTGAAATGCAAAAGGCTGAGCTTGAAAGAAAAGAATCTGTAATTTCTCCTGCAGCTGTGACTCCCCATGGCTCTTCACATCGAGCTGTAAATGGCCTCTGGAAGCCTGTATCAAGAGGCTATCGAATCAGAACTGATGTGGAACAGACACTGTGTGTTGGTGCATTGTTGCCTTATGCTAGCGTCTCTGCTGAATCGAACTCCCAATTCAGTTTGTTAAGGAAATAGAATTCTTTTGAAACTCGGTCGTGAATTGAAAGATGTGAGGGCTCAAGGGATAAATGAGGCACTTGAAAATGTCCCTCATACTTCCATACACATGTCTTTAAAAAAATATTTCAGCTTTTCACTTTCTAAATGCAGTGGTCCAGTATTCTGCAGAGCCCGCTCCTGTGGTCCCGACTTCTTGCCACACACATGAACATCGGCCTTGGCCCTTAGCTGTCACAATTGGAATTTAAGCCAAGCCCTGTCTGTTGTCTCTTCCCCCTCTCATGCTGGATGTGAGGAGAAGTGAATGGGGCTAAATTCCTGTCTGACTGGTCAGGTGTTAAGCCCTGCCTCCTCTTTTTCCCTCTCCACATCTGAGCCATAAAGACAGTGGCACAGGCTCAATCAAGGGCCTTTGAAGGGGGAAGTTGGTTTTGACCTTTAAAGCCTTAAATGACCTGGGCCCCACATATCTGAGAAACCGCCTGTCCTATCATACCCTGTTGCAGCTTGTGGTTGGCGGTCAGCTGGGACCGCCCTGTTATTCTATCTGTTACCCTTGTCTATGGGACAAAGGTGCATGGGGGGAGGAAGGGGCTTTTCGGTAGCTACCCAGTTCTATGGAACTCCCTTCCTCTGAAGATTCGCTTGAGCCCCAGTCTGAGAATTTTCCGGCGGCGATGTAAAACATTCTTGTTTGATAGGGCATTTTGACAGGCGGGGGTAGGGATTGGGACTGGTTGGGAAATTATATGTGGTTGAGAGGATGGAAGAGGGAAGCTTTCAGAAGAGGAGGCATAGAGGTAGGGTTCTGGGGAGGGAGCTGGGGGGCGGGGAGTTATGTGTTTCAAGGGTTTTTATTAATTGTAAATCGCCTTGTGCTGATTTGGGAAGGGCAGCATATAAGTTTAAATGAATGAATAAATACACTGACTTTGAATGGGAAAAGTCAGTTGAAATCAATGGGAAGGTTGTCTTTGACTTGACTGGGTTTTGAATTGGGCCGATAATGTTTGGTTGCTCCTAAACATAAATGTGGAGCTAGACTAGTAACAAAAATTGATCTTGAACCTGCTTCTCCATGCATGGAGAGAGACTTTTAAAAGCAGGCAGCTTGGGGTCCTCCCACTAGCTAGAATTTGGGAATAAGGAAATGTTATTTTTATACATACTGCAAAATGTCTTAGACACTTGGGGCCACAAGTCCTTTAATGTTTTGGTTTTTTGGTGGAACTTTTTTCTGACAATCTTGGAAGCGATTCTATACATTTCCATTGAAGTATGGCTGTGACACCTCAGTTGTTATGAGTTTGCTGATTTGTGGCTGTGCAGCTAGCTTATACCAGCACACACAGCATTAGAGGCACCCTGTAGATGAAGTGGTAGCTTATTTCTCTCCATATGGTCTACAAATTATTCCATTGCCACTCAACATAGGACCTGGGCCCATTGCCTGCATATCAGTTTAGGGAGAAGAAAATTTAAGGCAGCTGTAGAGTTCATTCTTAATAATTATATTGTCTCTCCTAATACAGTATGTAAGTTGCTACCAATTATACTTCTGCCATCAGGAACCCATAGCCACGACACGTTCAGACAGACCAAAACTCTGTCCAACAAAAGGTAGCCCAGCTATTTTCTCTGTTTCCAGGAGCTCCACAGTGGGGCCCCAAACATGCCCAGAAGGTGCTCCCAAGGGTCTGGGGACATAGAGGAGGAGATTTGTGATCTTCACCCTGAACCCCACAAATTCTAAGGCTGGGCCTGTTTGAGGATAACCGGGAATTTTGTCCTGAATTTATGCATTCCATGGTTCCCAGATTGGCTCATTGAATGGCTTACAAACTGGTTTTGAGAGGAGGGGATGAAGACTTAAGAATGTTTTCCAGTCGCAAACATTTCTGTTTGCAGCACTGCATATAGCTCTTCCATACATGTGGTGTCTTTTAATGTACAGGGCTAACTTATATTGGGCAAAGCACGTTTTACCTGTCCAAATGCATTAGCCCAACAGAAGTCTTCTGTTCAAGGATTGTAGCAGATGTCCAAGCAAGTTTTCAGTTGAGAAAAATTCTAAACACGTAAGTCAGACCCCCAAATATCTTAAGTTGACTTGTTTTATTAAAAATATATTTTAGGTTTCTTTTCCACTCCTGGTTTCTGAGCCCCTATGGTATGCTTGGTTAGTGTTTTTATTACTCAGTCACAGTGGCGGCCCTTGCTTGAGGGCGCCTGGGGCAGTGCCCTGCCCCCGCTCTCCCCCCTTTCCCCTCCCCCGTGCTGCACTGACACAGAGCACTCACTGACTGAGCGCTCTGTCTCTGTCAGGCAGCTGAAATTGACATCGGAGCGCCGCACTGCTCTGACTGCTGGCTGCTGCAGCTTGGCTTGCAGTCAGAGCAGTGTGGCGTTCCGATGTCAATTTCAGCCGCCCGGCAGAGACAGCGCTCAGTCAGTGAGCGCTAGCCTCTGTCTGGTCTGGACTCCTGGGACTCCAGAGTCTGGAGTCCCAGAAGGGACAAACTTGGACTGAATGCACGCCGGGTGGCTGAGCGTTCAGTCCAAGCGCGCCATTGGGAAATGAAATTCTCTGCTCGCGGCAGCTTTGCATTGAGCCCTATAGGCTCAATGCAAAGCCTCACCTGGGCGTTCAGTGGAGGTGCTCGGTGGCGAGATGTGCTGCAGCACGCATGCTTGAACTGACTCAGTTGAGCATGCGCACCACAACACAACTCACCGCCGAGCGCCTCCACTGAACCCTGAACTCAACTGCCTGCCTGGTGCCTGCCTGCAACGGTGAGTAAACGGGAAGGGGGGTGGGACTCAGGGAGAGAGACTGGGGGCCTGGGATGGTAGGGGAGGAGGGTGTGCGAGACTGGGGAAGGGGGGGATTTGGGGGGGAGGGTGTTGTGGGAACAGACAGACTGGGGGCATTTGGTGGGGGAGGGTGTTGCTCTGTGTTTGCATGATGACAAAATGGCCTCTCTACTCATGCTTGGGAGGGGTGAAGGAAAGCAGCAGCATTGCATCAATGAATGCATTGCTGCTTTCTTTCTCCTCTCCCAGCATGAGTAGGGAGGCCATTTTGTAAATTTGTGGTTCCACTGGTCATGGCTACTCTTTTTTTTGTTTTTAAATGGTCCCTTCACTGTTTCACTGCTGCTTCCTGCTGCTGCTGGAAAGTAGTTTGTGTGGACAGGCATTTGGCTGCCGGGGATAAGGTGTGGCTGTTGGGGATGATGCTGGTTGGACTCGGGGCCTGCTTTGGTGGGAGTGCAGCCCCGAAAGGGGCCAAACTGTTTTTTAAAAGGGGGTCTGTGTTCTTGAACAGGCAGTTTGTTGGTGAAGCTACTAGGGATGCTGGTCTGGATGTGTCTGATTTGGTGGTAATGCATCCCTGAAACTGGCCAAATTTTTTTAAAAAAGGCCTGTGTGCTTGTACAGGTGTTTGGCTGCCGGGGATGCTTTGGGGGGCTTGTGGGAATGGTTTGTTTTGTTTATGTGTGGTTTTCTGGTTTTTATATGAGTTTTGTTCACTTGATGATGTGGAGTGTTAAATACTAATCCCCCCGCCCCCCAACACACATGCAACAGAGGGTGAGGGGGAATTAGTATTTAATGCCCCGTGATTCAATTTAGGTTTTGAAATCGTGAGATGTAACGGTTAGTCTGGTGATCTTATGGGTGTTCAAAATGCTAGAAATATGATGTTTGTGATAAAATTGAGGTTTTGAAATTGTGAGATGTAACTGTTACTCTGGTGATATGCCTGCTTTTAAACCTGGCAGAGGAAGTGAATATAACCTGCCTAACTGAAATTGCTGAATTAAGTAATGTAACGTTCATCCAATGTTAATCCTGGGAACTCCTTGCTGCTGGCTGGGTTATGCCCTGGCTCCGCCTACCATATCCCTGGCTCTGCCTACCGTATCCCTGGCTCTGCCTACCGTATCCCTGGCTCCGCCCCTAGGCCTGTCCTTACTACCCCAGTGCCCCTCCAACATCAAAACATTTTGTTGGAAGCCGCCCCGAGCTGTTCTCAAGAGGGGCAGGGTATAAATCTAGAAATAAATAAATAAATAAATAAATAAAACCCAAAATAGGAGAGAAAGACAGAGAGAAAAAAAAAGAAGAGAGAGACATTCTTTTATAACACCACCACCACCACATTTCTGGTTTTGACCTATAAAGCCCTAAATGGTTTAGGCCCTACATATCTAAAACAAAGCTTCCTACCCTATATCCCATTGTATTCCCTAAAGTCGGCTGGAGACTCCCTCTTGTGAGTGATATCATTGCACCATGTTTGTATGGCAAGAGCATGCAGAGAGGCTGCTCCACAGCTTTGGAACTCTTCCCACAGAGGCTTGCCGTAGTTCAGGCCTGAGCATTTTCCAGAGGCAATGTGAGATCCATTTATCTGGTCAGGCTTTTGGTGGTTGGGGATAGGGTCTGGGGATTCCTTTTAACTGGACTTTTATATTTTTCTAATGCTTATACTTTGAGTTTCTGTATATTTAAAATGTGTATTGCTGTTTTATATTGTTAGCCACCCTAAGGGCGTTTATAAACGATCCCGCTCACAAGTGGGATCGTTTAATGTGCCGCATCTCCCCCGCGCCTACCTCCCTCGGACGGGTCTGATGTTCGGAAGAGCATCAGACCCGTCTTAGAGCTCAGTGCGCATGCGCGACCTTCTGCGCGTGCGCACTTCAGAAGGGAACCCGGAAGTGCGGCTTAAAGCCGGCACTTCGTGGATCCGCGTCGGAGGGGGCAGGCTCGCCTGCCCCCTCCGACGCGCGGTAACACGCAGCTGGAACAAATAGACGAGCGCAAAGAAAGGCGGCTGATCAAAGGATCAGCCGCCTTTTTTGTCTCGTGTATAAACGCCCTAAGCCTTCATGGAAATGTGGGATAGAAATTCCAATAAATAAATAAAGTAAATACATTTCCAAGAGCTGCAGTTTTAAGGAAGCAGTAACTATCACAAGAGATGGCACCACCGATTTTTGAAAGTCTCG
Source organism: Sphenodon punctatus (assembly GCA_003113815.1). Lineage (NCBI taxonomy): Eukaryota > Metazoa > Chordata > Lepidosauria > Sphenodontia > Sphenodontidae > Sphenodon > Sphenodon punctatus. Next base: position 1,740,017 of record QEPC01002847.1, on the reverse strand, counting down.
ATCTCTGTGCGCATGGAGAGTATTGTAGTATAGAGTGATGTGCATGCAGTACTTATACATTTATTGTGTCTAATTCTTCTCCCTCTCGTGCGCATTTTTCTATGTTTATTGGAGTGCCATTTCATATGAGCAGTCTCCTGACTATAATAATCATGCCCTCCTTACATGAAAGTCATTAGCCTATCCAAATTTTGCTTCTCCATGGTATTTTGTAAACTTTTTAACTGATTATAACAACTTACTTTTAAGGTAAAGAACCCTAATTATGAAATAAATATAGAAGCATGGGGGGACAAAAGTTACATGGTTGGGAATACTGGTGTTTGTTATTAAAAATGACATGTTTTCAGCCTGTCTGAATTTATATGACATCTAGATAGAACAGTTTATTTTGGATAGCTGAGAATAAGAGTCTTGCTTGTGACATTTGAAACTGCATCTTTTCCTTCTCAAGGAATGGGATGATTTTTCATATTTTGACATGATCTATTATTTTGAGGCTTAGCCAGTCATCTTACTGAGCTCTCAATCTGTAGCTTCTAGAACTGATAACGTAACTTACATGCCATTTAAAAATCAGGAATGTCTTGGCAATGCAGCTACCCATCAAAAAGGAAAATAAAGCCAGTGCTTAATTCTCTTCAGAACCACAGCAACCAGATAATGTGTTGAGTAGGTCTCTTGCTAGAGGGGTTAGCCTTGCTGTTAAGGCCTGTTTAGTAGAATTTCTAGCCACCTTGTGAAGATCCAAACTGATTGCTGTGGCCAATGTTTACCCAACATTTGGGCCTTTGTGAGGTCATGAAAAAGAATCTCCACCACATCCCATTCCTACTTTGTCCCAGTGAGATGTCTTCTTTTAAGTACTCTCTTTCTGACTGAACATAAGAACGTAAGTAGTGCTATACTGACCGTCTGGAGGCTGCAGCTGGTGCAGACTGTGGCGGCTTGTCTCCTTATGGGTACGAGCTGCCGAGAGCACATAACACTGGTGCTCTGTTCTCTGCACTGACTGCCTGTCGCCTTCTGGGACCAATTCAAGGTGTTGGTGCTCACCTAGAAAGCCCTTCACGGCCTGGGTCCCACCTACCTTCAGGACCGCCTCACTCCTCGGGTTCTAAAATGGCCGCTGCAGTCGGCTGGGGACGCCCTTTTGGAGGTTCCCCGTGTTCGGTGGGGGTCCACATTGGAGAGGGCATTCTCGGTCACCGCACCTTGGTTGTGGAACTCCCTCCCAGCAGAGGCTCAATCCGGGATCTTCCTTCCTTCAGGCATCAATGTAAAACCTGGTTGTTCCACCAGGCGTTTGGTGAGGGAGACTGGGAGGGTGGTGTCGGGTTGGAGGTGAAATGATTATTTTTACTGGATTTTTTGAAGTTTTGCTGTATATTTTATTCTGAGCTTTTATATTGTACGCTGCCCCGAACTGCTTTTGGCAGGAGGGGACAGGATAGTATATATTTTAAATAAATAAATAAATTAGAATTCAGCTGCAAGATTCGCCTTCCTTGCATGCTGTTAGGACTATGTGACCCCTCTCCTCAAGTCACTGCACTGGCTCCCCATCCACTTCCGCATAGTTCAAGCTTCTCCTATTCACCTACAATTGTCTTCACTCTGCAGCTCCTCAGTCCCTCTCCTCACTCATCTCCCCCTACGCCCCAACTCGTGACCTCTGTTCATTATCTGTGCCCTATTCCTCCATCGCCAGCTCCTAACTCTGCACTTTCCATCTTGCTGCACCGTAGGCTTGGAACAAAGTTCCTGAGCTGGTGCGTCAGGCCGCCTCCCTGTCCATATTCAAGTCCCGCCTAAAGGCCCACTTCTTTGAGATCACTTTTAAATCATGAACCCAGGCCCTATCCATGTCATAGCCTTGTTGATTTCAACCATGTTAACTAAAATAAATAAACTTACTGAAGATCTGTATCCTGTAGTCCATAGGAAGACTCTTATCTGTAGTTGTCTGTGTCTTTGTGTCTTGCTTAGATTGTAAGCTCCATGGAGCAGGGACTGTCCTTAAGTTGTGTGTATCAATACAGCGTTGCGTATAACTGGTAGCACTATAGAAACAAGTAGTAGCACTAGTAGCAGCAGCAGCTTCCATTGCCATACTTGCCTGCTCATTCCCTGAAGACTGTACGGGGTGCTTATACTTGTTCCCTGCTCTCAGATCTTTTGTTTGGCCTGTTGTCCCTTTTATTATTGCCTCTGTTTGGCAACTGGCTTTGATTCCAGGTGAGTATACCTGAATGCCATATTCCAGACCAGCTGAATTCTTTGTCTCCTTCATTACTTGTATTTCCGCATCCCTTTTATCTACCTGGCGGGCTTTCAGGTAGTTAGTTGGGCCCAGGTACGGTATCTCGTTTTCTTCCTAGTTCTAGGCTGCTGTCGTCCATTGGTTAGGTGCCTGGGATATGTGCAGTCTTTTCGGCCAGGTTTTGTACTTGCGGCTGTTTTCCCTCTTAGTTAGTTAAATTTATATGCCGTCCTTCCCTGAGGCTCAGGCCGGCTTAGTCCGTATGACTGAATTGACAGGCAGCTGGGTAGAACATGACTATCTGACCTGCCTTATTTCCTGACCCTGTCTGTGTTTGTCTTAGCCCTTATCTAGCCTCCTTGCTTTTGTCCTTGCATGTTCTTCTTCTTCTTCTTATAAACATTTATATAGCGCCAGTCATGTACTTGGCGCCGTACAGAACATAGAAATGGACGCGGTCCCTGCCTGTGGCTTACAATCGAAAAGACAAGGAGCGGGAGACAAGGAGGGAGGACAGTGGGAGACTCAGGGGAGAAGACAAACAAACATTCAAGCAGATGTGAAGTCTCAGGTGTGTGTGCTTGGCTTGGTTACAATCAGGTTGGTTGCAGCAGTCTGCAGAGGAGGGCAGACAGTAAGTATATGGGGAACGACTAGCAGGCATTGGGAAAGGCGGTGAGGAAAAAGTGGGTCTTGAGGAGCGATTTGAAGGAGCGGAGGGAGAGGGTAAGGCGGATGTGGGTAGGGAGGGAGTTCCAGGCATGGGGGCCAGCGAGGGAGAAGGGTCGAAGGCGGTTAGGTGAGCAGGAGAAATGAGGGAGAGTGAGGGAGGGGACAGAGGAAGAGCGGAGAGCGCATGCAGGAGTGCGTAGGGAGATTAGGT
>QEPC01002847.1:1682600-1735133 GCA_003113815.1 Sphenodon punctatus | reverse complement strand
GTTGAGAGCGAAGATGGCAGAGGAGGAGGAGGAGGAGAAAATGGAGGGGAGAAGGGGGGATAGAGAGGAGGCAAACTCCATGGGGGTAAGGGCCTGCATATTGCGGAAGGGGTGCGGAGAGGGGGAGGAGAAGGGGGGTTGGTGGGAGAGGCTGAAGGAGGCGAGGAAGTGATCAGAATTATGGCAGGGATCAAAGGAGAGGCCAGCAAAAGAGCAATTTTGTGAGAAGATGAGGTCAAGGGAGTGGCCGTCGGTATGGGTGGGGGAGTCAGTCCAGAGTCGGAGATCAAAGGAGGAGGTCAGGAAGAGAAAGCGGAAGATAGAGGGTGTGGAAGGTGTGTCGACATGAATGTTGAAATCACCAAGAATGAGAGCAGGGGTGTAAAGAACAATAAATATCAAGCCAAGTCAGTCATATATTACATACCTTCCGGGCTAAGACCACAGAAACAGCATATACAAGAGAATTAGCACCAAATACGAATCCCAAGCTCTAAGCTCCTAATTAATACTTTATTTAAACCCCATAGTAAGAGAAAATAAATCAATAGCCCACATAAAAACTAGATCCTATCGCCACCAATACAGCCATTGTCGTTTAATGGATATTATGAATATTCCACTATATAGACACACTAGGGAGCACTGTCTGAGCCCTATGATATTTAAAATTTATAACACCAAGGAGAAATCTAGCCACTCACATGGTAACTCCCTCAATGCTACCAGAAAGAAGAAATGCCACAGTGCAGGCGAGGGGCCTACCTGGACATCCTTCGAATAAAAGGGCTAGCAGTTTCTCCCGGATTCCAGAGAAGCATTCACACTCTAACAGGATATGTTTGATAGTATCTATGCAAGCTAATGAGCAACTACAAAGCCGCTTAGCAAATGGGATACCGCGCCTACGCCCCTCGGTTAATGCAGAGGGGAATATATTCAACCTGGCCATAGTAAAACATCTTCTAGCGGCTAACCCCAGATTGTATTCTAAATAAGACGTGGCATTTAAAGGACTATTGAGCAGCCCCATATAAAGATCTAATGTCTTATTGGTTCTAGCTGCCACAATGTCCTCCTGATAAGATATATCAGCAATTCACTGTTTAACAAGCCTCTTAGCTCCAGCATAGCCTAAAGTTGACAATAAAGCAGGTGAAAGGCCTATAGTACACAGTTTCCTAGTCACCAATTCAACTCATGGGTTATTGTAACGATCTGTCAAAACTAATATGGAAAGAGGAGCAGCCAGGCCAAAGTAGAGTCTAAGCCAATAACCAAGGGCAGGGTCCAAATCTGTGCCTCTAGGGTTAAGATCCCACATTCCAAGTACAGCACTACTTGAGGCACTAGTAGGTACTGCCAATATAGATTTTAAAAATGTAGACAACAAGTGCTCCAAGTTCTTTTATGTCCCAATTGCCCAATATTGCTCTGGTTCTCTCAGCCCTATCTTGCTCCTTGCTCCCATTCTTGCTTCCTTTTTGGCCTTGATCCCGACTCCTTGCCCATCCTTGATCCAGACCCTGCACCCCAACCCAGCCATCTGCCTATGTCTCGGATGCCCTTGACCCTTTTGATCCTTACAGCAAGTCAGTCTCTCTGTGCCTCACTGTCTGCAGAATAGGCTATTAGCACTACCTGGCAAGGTTGTTGAGATGCACAGATGCTGTGGTGATGGCCACGGAGAGCTGGGATGAGAGTGAGTGGCTTACAATCAAGGAAATGTAACGGTAGTTTCAAAGCTACCTCGCTTCCTCTCTCTACTCATGTGGCAGAGCGCGTACAGAATCTTATATACCTCTTTGAGTCAACAGTATTTAGAGACAGATTTTTCAAGCCGCATAATATTTTTCTAAGACATATCTGCAATGGTAGATTGTCAGGCTGTGATATAAACAGTTCATGAACTACCTCTAGTGCTGAGAAACTTCCACTTGTCTCTCTGCTATATTCTTACATTTATGAGAAAAATATGATTTTCAGCTCAGATGTGTTAACATTTACCACTGAGGTCCTGTCTACATGAACCAGCTACCCCAGATTAAGTTGTTGTTGCAGCAGTGCTTTTGCTGCTCAGAATGGACTTGTAACAGGGCAGCCGCCCCTGACCATAAATAATAATAATTATTATTATTATTAATAAGAATTTATATAGTGCCAGCAATGTACCTGGCGCTTTACAAAGTAATGGAATAGACACAGTTCCTGCCCAAGGACTTACAATCTGAGAGACCAGGTGGGGGAGGAGACAAAGGGAGCAGAGGGAAAGGGAACAGAGGGAGAGACAAGGAGTGTAACAGTCACGAAGATACGAGGTCCCAGGTGCGCGTGAGTGGCTGGGTTACATGCTTTCAGGATCAGGCCACAGACCATGCTGCTCGCACCTTTTCTCCACAGTGGGCTTTTATTTATAGTGCAGCCACATCCACTGAGGTGAGCCCCTTTCCTGGGTGTCCATCTTCCTTTTCTACTGTTTCCTTGTCAATAGGTTTCCTGGTAGGCCCTGCTTCTATGCCTGAGGCCCTGGTTAGGCCTCACCTGGAGTACAGTGTCCAGCTTTGGGTGCCTAAAGATTAAGGATGATAAGCTAGAGAGGATTCAGAGGGCAACAAAGATGATAAAGGGATGAAGGAAAGACATTCAAGAAGAGATCAAAGGAACTGGGAATGTTTAGCCTAGAACATGGGGTGGAGAATGTTTTCCCTCCCAAGGGCCACTTTGAAAATGAGTTCAAGCTCTAAGGGCCATGTAGCAGTTGTGGGTGGGGGTAGGGTGGCCATTGGTCCGGATTTCTTCCGGACCGCCCGGTTTTGCAGACAGCTTCAGCTGTCTGGGATGGGAGGGGAACCGAACCATTGAAGTGTCCAGGATTTCCCCTTCCATGCCGAGTCTCACCACTGGCTGGCCGCAGCAAGTCAGTCGAGGTTGAGGGTAGCGCATGAGGAGCCGGCAGCAACTTTTGTCCGTCTCTCGACTCGGCACATGCCTCCCGTTGTTGTTCTGCAGCGGGGAGGCGACAGACGAGTTCAGCTGCATGTATGACCTGACAGCTGATCCCACCAGCCACCCACCGCCACATCAGCTCCCCCGCCTCCGGTAAAGGCAGGGGTGGGCACCCATAGAGGCCGCTTCGCTCTTACACAGGCCCTAGATAGGAACCAGCTGCAAGGCTTCCTCTCTACCTCTCAGGGGCCCTGCCCCACTTACTGACTGCAGGGAGACTCGCTGACTGCCGCGCTTTGCTTGGGAGCTCCCCTGGCAGCGGGGGTTGGGACACTGGGAAGACGCTGTTCTGTCTTCCGCCATGTGATGGGTGGCTGGCTCCGCCCCCGACGCTGGAGGGAGCTGGGATAGCGGCGCAGCCACTTGGGCGGAGGCAACAGCGGCAGCTCCCCGCGCCTGGCAGCAGCCCCAGCAGACAGAGAGCCCAGAACCCAGCCAGTGACCACAGCCAAGCCGCTGCCCTTCACCCTGCCTGACATCGGTGTGAGAAGGAGGGGGTGTTGGCCGAAACGGATCCCGGGGATGGAGCCTGCCTGGATCCCCGGCCAAGCATGAGTAGGGAGAGGCAGGCCTGGGGCAAGGGGGGTGGAATTTGCCCTGTCCCAGTCAGTGTACGGGCCAGGGGAGTGCAACGGAGAAGAAGGGGGATGCTGCCTGTGGCCAAGGGAATGGCTGTGCTTTGTTCTGTGCCGAGAAAAAGATTTAAAACAGAAGCTCCCAAACTGTGGGTCTGGATCCCAAATGAAATCAGGTCCCAGATGTCATTGGATGTAGTTTGCATGTCTCTGTTGCTGTTTGGGGTCATAGAATTAGTTTTAAACATTGGGTCATACATGCAAAATGTTTGGGCACCAGAGGCCTAGCGCAATTCAGTTTTGCTGCTGAGGATATTGTTAGCAATGCACCCAGCAATTTGCTTGCCTTCCCCTCTTCATCCCAGATCTGAGAGAATATAGTGATCGTTTTCATTGGATCAACTTCTGATTTATGCAAACTTTCAAATGTCACAGCATTGCTGATCTAAGTTCCGTGACTTTTTAGCATAAATTTAAAAAGCTATAGCTGAGTGTGTGTGTACATTATATATTGATATCAGAATCTCTGATTCTGCATAGCCTTGTTTAACAAACTGTAAAGGGAGCATGTTAAGTCTCTGAGAAGTGAAAAGAGAAAACTTGAACTTTAAGAGGAATAAGCAGCCATGATTACCTGTCTTGGGATGCGGAACTAAGGAAGTGCCAATTGTGGTAATATTTTAGGAGAAGCAACAAAAGAATTTGGAACGAGGAGGAGGCGAGGAAGAAATTGATGATTACCTCTGAGTTTTGAGTTTAGAAAATGAATATGGTTGCTGTCTTGGTCCTAAATGTAAGAGATGGAGACAGAGTAGTTCATATGATAGCTTTTTTTGGACTAGCTAACTTCTGTTGCTGAGAGTATGCAAGCTTTTGGGACACAAAGTGGGAGAGAGACATTGGATGGGACCCTAGTAAGAGGGCTCTCTATCCCTCACTGGCAGGGCTTCACGCAGGAGTTCACAGGGTTAACTAATTTAATCTCCCTCCATTGTTAACTCTGGGAACTCCTTGCTGCTGTGTTAAGCCAGGCCACTGCTTAACGGTTGTGTTGGCTCCGCCTTTCATTGCATTAGCCCTGCCTACCATTGCGTTGGCCCTGCCTACCGTTGTGTTGGCCCCACCTACCGTTGACTTGGCCCCACCCACTTTTGCCCCCTGCCCGCTGAACAAATCTGCATAAATTAGTATAAAACCGCATATGTACATTTTATGCAAATGTGTGTCCTCTTTTCTGAGCCCCTTTGATGATCCGGGGATGCCAAAACTGGTTTTTAAAAATGCGCGTTATTTAAAAACCACATTCAAAACTGTTTTGGCTTTTACACGATCATGGCAAATGCACATTTTAAACGGTTTAGGTGTTTAAACGAGCATTAAAACACACGCATTTTTCACCAATCATGTGCAAATATGTCTCATCTAAAAGTGGCCCTAGTCTTTCAGTGTTTCAGGGACAGGAACTGCCTACAGGGGCCAGATCCAAGAACTGGAAGGGGCCAAATAAAAACTAGCCCTCAGGCCTGAGGTTCCTCACCCCTGGCCTAGAAAAAAGATTAAGCAGAGACATGATTACAGTTTTCAAATATCTAAAGGTCCACTCTGACAAGTAAAATGGTATCCTGTTACTCTCTGGCCACCGAGGAGAGGACAAGAGGGAATAGACTTAAGCTAAAAGAGAAAAGATTTAAGCTCATCATTAGGAAGACTTTTCTATCTACAAGGTTGATTAGGCTGTGGAATAACTCTCCAAGAGTCCGGGAGGTTGTAGGGTTGGAGGCTCTTTAAAATCCATCACTGGATGCTCTTTAAAAGTAGGTTAGGCGGGCATCCCACAGGAATGGTTGTAGGTACAGTGGGCTAGACTAGATAACCTTGGGGGGGGGGGGGCTTCCAGCCGTATCATTCTGTGAAACTCCTCCTGGTACTCTGCTGCCCTCCCGCTCCCGTGGGCCTCTCCAGAGTTCCTATCTCAGACTTTTTATCTACTTCCCATTTCCTCCCAGCTGGCCATCAGCTTTCTCCCATTCCAACAGGAGAATTCGCCTTTTCAGGTGGCTGCACTGTACTCTTCTTCCAGGGCCACATCCTGCAGTGACTTACCCCGACCCATTTATTTGGGGCAGTTTAGCTATGAAGCATCCTACATCAGTACAAGTAGTGGAGCTAGATTACTCAGGTCCCTTCTAACTCTAGGACTCTGGGCCTCATCTAACACATAATCCCTTTACATCCCACCCCCTCAGCCCTCCATAGCAACATGGTGACTGTTTTGGCGCTAATCATTTCTCTGCCAGAAACTGCTGGGAAGCGTGTTTTTCAGGGTCAGCTGTGAGATAGTCCCAGAGCACCACAGTCAAGCAAACCACACCCAAAGGGCTCAATTGTGTGCAGTTCTGGTCGCCCCATCTCAAATAAAACCATATCTGAAATAGAAAAGGTACAGAGAAGGGCAACAAAAATGATCAAGGGCATGGAAGGGCTCCCGTATGAGAAGAGGCTTGGTAGGTTGGGGCTCCTCAGTTTGGAGAAGAGACGACTGAGAGGAGATCTGATAGAGGTCTATAAAATCGTGAGTGGGGTGGAACTAATAAACAAGGAGCAGTTATTTACACTCTCAGCTAGTACTAGAACTAGGGGACACTCCATGAAACTCAGGGGTGGCAAGTTTAAAACAAATAAAAGAAAATATTTTTTCACTCAGCATATAATTAGGTTGAGGAATCTACTGCCAGAGGCTGTGGTAAGGGCCAGTACTATAGCTGAGTTTAAAAGATGTTTGGACAAGTTTCTGGAAGATAGGTCCATTAGCAGCTATTAGCCAGGCAGGATCAGGGAACATGACGGGAGCGGGGGGAAAACAACAGGGAATGGATCCACCATTGTGACCTCTTGGGTACTTCTCCCAAGCCACCAAGATTGGCCACTGTCAGAGACAGGATGCTGGGCTAGATGGACCATTGGTCTGACCCAGTATGGCTGTTCTTATGTTCTAATTTCAGACTTCTGGAAAGTGTCTTATAAAGATTAATAGTAATAGAGCTGTTTGCGTGAATTAATTCTAAAGGTCAAGGAAAACTTCCTTGTTCACGTTCAGAATCCCTCGTGGTTGTAACAAAAATACTGCTGCCTCGTGCTAGTCCACTGGGGGGAGGGGGGAGGAAGTGAAATTGACATGAAGGAAAGGGTAGATGGCTAGACTAATCCCTCTATCCAGCTCAGCAACACTTGGAAAATAAAGATCAGAGGTGGCAGACAACTACCTGTTAGAGGTGCAGGTATAACAGTCTAGCACAGGGGTGGGGAACCTTTTCCCTCCCATGGGTCATTTTGAAAATTAGTACAAACTTCAAGGGCCACATAGAAGTTTGGGTCAGGGGTGCTTACGGGTCTGCTCTGGAAGAGGAGGGTCCAAAATCATGGATCTGTGGTGTAATGTAATGTAATGTAAATTTTATTTGCGTGGCCATAAGGTCATTGCATAACACAAAACACATACAAGTACAAATGAATACAACATCAATAGCAATGGCCACAAATAAGATTAAAAACAAACAAAGGGACAATATATCCTAACCCTAAAATGAATGACAAACATACAAACATAAATTCTAAAAATTGACTGGACCGTCCCTTAAATACAGTCCTGCTCAAATCTACACAGTTCCACATCATCTTCAATTACAGCTGTCGGACTGGCTACCGGAAGAAACGTCGAAAACCTCTCTCTTAGAGCAAATGCCTGCACTAAAAAGGCTGACACCGCGGCCGATAGGTTATGATTGGTGTCAGCAAGAAATATACATAATAATTCTGAAGGCGATCTGCCAGGAAACTTAACCAAATATGGTGACAAAAACTGTATGCGAGGTACACTATATAACTGGCAAGAAAATAAAACATGGGTCGCTGTTTCAATTTCTAAACGGGCAAAGCCTGTTCCCAAGGGAAATACCAGCAAAACGGCCCGCAAGCAAGCAGGTAGGCAAAACATTGTCAGGCACAAAAAAAAGAGAGTCTCCTAACAGAATATGTAGAAGGCAAATAAGGGGCCATGGCCCCAAGATTTGGAGCCACATATTTATAATGGGCCAATGAGGCAAAGGCCCCGATAGCTGTTCGGTCCTCCTGATGACCAATATCCTTGACCCTGGCCAAGGCCTCCCTTAGAGCTGTGGCGAACTGGGCCCTTTGTAGGTGTTCAATCGAAAGGCCCCAGCTGGCAACTTGGTTTACCACCAACTTGGTCCAAGACGAGACAAAAGAATCCAGGGGGATTAAGGCCAAGAGTCCCAGCTGTTCGCCTTGGTAAAGACGAAGCCACAGTTGCACTGCTTGACTCCATGCAACCTTGCTCCAAGCGAGCTGCCCAAATTCAGATCTGATGGCAGCTAGCGGAGTCCCGTTGGGTATATGAAGCAGGGACCTATACAATTTGGCCTGAAGAGTGTTAAGTGCAGCAGGGAAATTAATAGCCCAAATGGCCCCCTATAAAGGAGCTGAGTTCGAACCTTAGCATCAATAGTTCTTAAGACGTGAACAAAACTACCATGCCCTTTGTTATGAAACAGGCGGGAAATTGCCACCGCCGTACCCTTAACTTTGTCAAACACCAAGTCCCAGTGGCGGGACCAACCAAGTGAAGAGTGGAACAAGAGACCCAAATACTTATATGATTGAAACTGGGCAATAGGGTGCACATCAAAATATGCCAGGGATAAACTTCCTTGGACCTCCCAAATACCAAGATTTTGGTCTTCTTGTAGTTAATCGTTAACCTGTTGCTTTGGCAGTAATCTGAAAGCTCACGCAGTTGCCTATTCAATCCCACCTTAGTTTGGGATAGGATAACCGCGTCATCCGCGTAGAGCAGACATCCAACTGCGTGGGAGGCCAGTTTCGGTGGAAACAATTCAGGGCGGGACATCCTGGGAATAAGATCGTTTAAAAACAAATTAAACAAGGAAGGGGCCAGGATGCAGCCCTGTCTCACCCCCAAAGAGATTAGGAGCCAATCTGTCAGGTGTTCCTGGCCAGAAAATCTAATAGCCAGACTAGAATCCGCATGCAGAAGGCGAATAAGAATGAGAAGCCTTCTATCAATGGACAGGGTAGCCAATTTATCCCACAATAGCGCCCTGTCCACTGAGTCGAAGGCAGCCTTCAAGTCGACAAATGCACAGTACAATTTAGCATTGGAGTTAACATAATTTTCAGCCAGGTGATAAAGCACCAGACAGTGGTCCAAAGTTGACCTATCCACCCGAAAACCAGCCTGCTCCTGATGCAAAATACAAGCCTCAGATAGCCACCCATTAAGCACTAACAGCAAATGTTTGGCATAAAGTTTGGCCAAGATGCTCAATAAGCTAATGGGCCTATAATTGCCAGGAATGGTCCTCAGGCCACCTTTATAAATAGGCACAATTACAGCCCTGCCCCAATCCACAGGAAAGACACCCGTCAGATCCAGCTGGGTGAAAAGGGAGGCCAAAAAAGGAACCCACCAGTCTGCATAATTCTTAAGAAACTCGGATGGGATAAAATCAAAGCCAGGGGCCTTGCCAGTCTTAAGGGACTGGATGAGCATAACCACTCCGACTCAGCTACCGGAGGCCAAGGGGGAAGGTCTTGCAATTCCAAGGTCGTTGCCACCGTAGTTGCTTGCTCTGGGAAGAGGGCCTGAAAATGCAACACCCAGTCCCAGCCCGAAACAGGCAAGATCCACAGCTTGTGGGGCTTACCAAGTGACCCATTGAGGATCCACCAGAAGCCCCTGGCGTCTTTCTCCCGAGCTGCTTTGATCAGGGAGTCCCATAGTTTGACTTTATGGGCTGCCTTCTTATATTTAATTAGCTGGCGGTACTCTCCCTTAAGCTTATGAAAATCAGATGGCAACTCAGCCGTCAACCCCCTCCTATATGATTTATAAATAAGTGCCAACCTACTCTTTAACCTCCTGCACTCTTTGTCATACCAAGGACCCCCTTTGCCCATACCTCTCCCAAGCCCACCAGGTTGGTCCGGAGATTGGGCCAATTCGGACCTTAAACCCCCATCACATCTGTCCAAACAATGGGGCAGATAACTGCACTCCTCATTTCAAGACATTGGGGGGAGTATAGAACTATCCCCAAAGCCTCATTTAATTTGTTCGTCCAGGGCCACCTAACAGCCCCAGGACCCTCCCCAAACGGAATATCCCCAAGGCCCATGCTGGGTCTATTTAGGTCCTGGTTCACCACCAACAACAAAGGAAGGTTATCACTGTGGATTTCCTGGCCCACGGAAAAAGTACTTAGATGAGGGATCAGATTGGGGAAAACTGCCACATAATCAACCACACTCCTCCCTTGATGTGATACAAAGGTGAATTCCCCATCAAGGTCTTCAGGAAAAGCCCCATTTAACACTTGCAAATTGGTGTTGGAGATAAGTGAGGCCCACTGGATACCCGATGCATTGATGGCTTTATCCTTGGAGCATCGATATAGTACCCCAGATCCTGAAGGGCTTAATGAGGGACAATGGGCCAGTAACACCTCCGCAGCGGCACCTAGACGGGCATTTAGATCACCCGCAAGAATGACAAAGGCGGTGGGATATTTACCCTGGAGGGCTGGATCTGTGGTGTGAATCTGTCCCCTATCCTTGTGTGCATACCCTCCGCTCAGCTCCCTTGCCTAGAGCTCAGTCTTTCAGTGCTTGGGGGTAGGACGTCAATTCAGGGGCCAGATCCAGGAAATTGAAAGGGGCCAAATAAAAACTAACCATAGGTTGCATTTGTCCCCCAGACCTGAGGTTCCCCAACCCTGGTGTAGCATGTTAGAAGGTGCAGGTGATCATATATAAATCACAGTTTATGGACTGATTCTCGGTGTTCAGCCCCTAACTTCCTCAACCAAAACACCTGCTGAACAGAGGCAAGCCATAGTCAATTTCTAAATTGAGCCTTTTTGTTGAAATCCCTGATATGCCTGCTCCATCATATATGAAATTGCTATGGGGCTTTTTGCAGATATTCAGCCACTGACAGAGGCGTGGGTGAGAGGATATTTCACCTTCTCGTGATTGGTCCCCCAAGATGGTCTTATGATCTATCTTGCTAGTACTGACAGTACTGACTACTGTCAGTACTAGCGAGTACTCAGAGCTACTGCCTTCAGCAACATGTTTATTTTGACCAGATTTAGTTGTAGTATTTGTCAGTGGCTTTGTCATATCCACAAAGTCCAGAATCTAAGGATGTAATCCTAATCCCATTAAACTCAATGGGATTTGAGCCTTCATCTTCAGTGGAGTCGGAACTGCAGTTTAAATCATTAAACAAATAGTTGAAAGTCAGGGGTTCCTGACCCCCAGTTTATCATATTGCTTAATCTGAATCTTGTTCCCAAAACTACACCACTGACTCCTCCCTCCTCCTTGCCTCATAAAAATATCACTGCTTTCGTTTAGATGTATTTTGATCATTTCCCTCCATCTGTGTTGGATAATTACAGTGCTGCATTAAGCTAACCTTTTAAAACTGTTACTATATACTACAGGACTCCAAATGGCTTTAAAGTTCACTGGGAACCCAGCAGCATTTCTCTATGGCAGGATGTAACCTCTAATACAGACAAAACAGCACGAAGGCAGTAGTTAAATTGGGCCATCTCAGTTCCTGATTTTCAGATCTGTATGTTCCCATTGAAGTCAATGGGAAAACTTCTCATTGACTTCAATGGGAAGAGCCAAGGGGAAACCTCCCCCATTCCCCAGGGCCCATTCCCAGCCTCGGAGGGTGGGGATGGGGATCCATGTCCCTAATACCCCCACGGCCCTGCACTTACCGCTGCCGGTCTGGGTCCGGAGGATGGAGGTGAGAGGCCACTGGCTCCACTGCCGGCGGCCAGGCCTCCTCTGCTGCTGGGTGGTGGTGGGAGCTGGCTCAGCTGCTAGGCCGCGCTGGGTCTTCTCTGCTGCAGGGTGGTGGAGATTTCCCATTGGCTTCAATGGGAAAGAGAGCCGAGAACCGACCCCCTTACCGAAAATCAGGGATACAAAACCGAAATTGGGTCCTGTGTCCCACTCCTAAACAGTTCCCCAACTTGCCTTCTTGTATCTGCCTTATTCATTCTGAGCCCCTGAAGCCCCCCTCTCCTGCTGAGTTTAAAATCTTTCCCTGTTAGACTGTCGTCCCCGATGGCCCGGTTCTGATTGGCAAGAGGCTCTGTGCTGCCGCATCAGCACTGAGACAGGCAACACTGTAGGAAGAGAATTTTAAAATGTACCTTTAAAGCTCATGCTCGCAACTCTCGTGGCACAGAGTGGACATGAAAAAATGTATCGCCTAGAAACATGTGACTCTTATTGCAGACAGAGATGTGATAAAGCTAGAGAAAGCAACATACACAGAACATGTGTGATCTTGGTGTGACTCAGAAAAGTTAACTGTAACATACCCATATGTCATATTTATCCAGTTGTCTATTAACAGTGAATCTAATAAAGATTAAGACTTGTACGTAAAGGTAATATAGAGGAAAATCAGACCAAAGCCCCAAACCTGACAAACAGAATGAGGAATAGGAAAGTAAAAAGGATTAATACATAAACAAATGTAAATTGAAGGAAAGATGTGGAAAACATGACCAGCCAACCACAGCCGATGGAGAAGCAGAAGAACTAGAAGGTTCAGGGGAGGAAACCATCAAGATGTTTAAAAAAGACAATTCCTGAACCATTAGAAGAGCAATTTTACCACCACCTTGGAGAGAAACAACAGATGAGCTAAGGAGGAGAAATGTCAGGAAACAGAGGAAGGGCCCAGCCTAATCAAGCCTGAGGATGGACTCACAGGTATCCTGATTAAATCGGATGTCTGGGGGGAAGGGAGCAGGACATGTATAATGAGCCCCAGATTAGTGTTGCCTGTGGAGTCAGTGAGCGTTCCAGCCCCCACTTTAAATGCAGATTGGGAGTTCAGATTTGATCTGAACTCCCCAATCCTCGTTTAAAGCAGGGCTAGAACTCCCATTGCTTCCCTGACATGTAACACTAATCTGGGGCTCATTATACATGTTTCAGGGCCCTGATGACATCAGTTTAATCAGCATACTGCTCAGGCTAGACTCCCTGAGGTGGGAGTCTGCCCTGAGACAACACTGACTTTAAACCATGAACTTGAGTAGGGTAAGCGACAAGCGTAATACTCAAAGGACGTTAAAAGTGAAGATAGCATTGCATTAATTTTATTTTATTTTACTTGCACTCTTGTCTCTAACATTTGCACTGTTCTTAAGTTTAAATTTGCACATACAAATGGTATGTAATCATGTCTGGTGTATGGGTGTGAGTGATCTGATGATGGGCAATGTAGATTCACAGTGACGGGAAACCCAGATTAGACATCTGTGTAATCTGTTTCGTCTGCATATGTTAATGGAGTAATCCCAGAGCAAGGGTGACAAAAGGTTGCGCCTGGCACTCTGGGGAGCAGTTCTGGAGGAAACTGGTCCAGTGGATGCCGTAAGACAGGGATCCAGGACACAAAGCGCTCTGAAAGGGGTCAGGGACAGCCGAACAATTCATGACAGTGTGGCTCTTATTGCAGGCAGGCAGAGAGAGAGAGAAGCACACATGACAATATGAATTAAGAGAGAGGAGACAGAACAGCATGTAGAACAAATTGTATGAAAGGAAAGAGCAGTTGACACATTTTCCAGAGCAGTGGCTGTGAAAGAAGGTATCCTTATTGGGGAGTGTAATCTCCATTAGTGCTTATATTGGCTGCACAGATTGTGTGTTGTGCCTTGCAAGAGAAACAGCCTGGGTCTATATTACAGCTTGGGGAAAGGACAAAGATGACTACAGGTCACCTTTGCACTTGCCATGTTTTGGCCTGAGCACCCCCAGTGCTAGTTAGAACAGCCACGTATGCCCACTCAGTACTGATGATTATCCAGCATTACAAAGGGCTGCCATGATTGTAAGTTTCTTGGCAAAGAGAGTTGTAGTGTTCATGGGGGATCTACCACATGATCCTAGCCAGTATGTAAGAATATCCTTTGTTGGTAGCCGATCCAGAGTACTCCATCCCAGCTTTTAACTCCAGACTGCCCCTTACCTCTCTATCCAGTGCAAAACCTGGGATGGACTTCTCTAGATCTGCCACCAAAATGGTATTCTTCCATGCTGACTAGGGTCATGGAATGGATCTCTCACAAACAGTGTGCCTTCCTCTGGCCCTATGTATGCTAGGGATCATCTTTGATTTCATTGGTGAGTAAGCACTACCAGTGCAAATTGCAGCTTTCTTTTTTTCTCTTCACTGAGGTGTGATGAGGAGATACTGGGCTACATGTAGACTACAGGTCTAATACTTATGTAAAGGTAAAAGGTTAAGCATGTATGTAATGTGAAAGCTGAGAACTGGAAACTCGCTTCATGCAATGGAGAACTGCTAAGTTCATGATCCTGAGCAATTGTGTAATCAGAAAAAGCCTAACACTTCTGCAGACACTAGCAGTAGGCCATTGAGTTGCAAATGGATTTCTTCCTGTGGACGTGACTGAAAGCACAGAGTCACCTGTCGGGAAAATCAAACAAAGGACCCTGGAAAAGTGCTTAAGGGGGAAGACAAGATAAAGAGGAGCTTCATCTGCATCAGAGCTTCATCTTCATCATCATATCTTATCAGCCAGAGAAGGGCTGCACCAAAGAAACTAAGAAATAACGACTCTTGGGAACTCTTAAGACTTGTATCCAGCCAAGCTTTCCGCTGCGGGCTGTGACATGAACTGAAATATCCTTGAACCTTGATTAGGGTAAGCCTAAATTAGGAGAATCCAAATACAGATAGGAATGCATTATTGGTTATGTTATTTTGATTTCTGTGCTCTTTGAGTATAATCTTGTACTACATGCTTATTCATGTTTTATTCATTAAACTTATTTAAACTGAACTTAGTATGGTCCAGTGGAATTGCTAATCCTAACATTGGTGGGACACAGTCTGGGTTAATTCTGTGTTTACAAAAACAGGCAAACCTAGAGAGAAAAAGTCTGTGCAGGGAAACTCTATGGCTGAAAACACAACAAGAAGGTTCACCTGCTGCATGCTGAACCAGTTACAGAGAGAGAGAGAGAGAGAGCTGATCCAGAGAGCTGCAAGCCAGGGAAACTGAGTTATGACAGCCTAGAGTGGGGTAGAGAGACCCCAACCCCATGACATGGGGTTTGTGCTGATGCAACTACCAAGATTTCTGACCACTGATTGCAGAAACTGGCCGGGCCTCCAGCACAGATAGACAAGGCACCACTTAACAACACTGCCTATATGTAACAAATAAAGAACAGTAATTCCTTCAGATCTCCCTTTTTGCTCATTGAAACCTTTAGCCGGAACAACAGATCCAGTAATTTTAGTAGTCAATCTAATCTGCACCTTTATATTTAAATTCTGGTTGCTGGTTTTTTTTAGCTTGCCTTCCGGTTGAACAATAGGTTTCGTTTTGGTGGGGTTTTTTATGTTGTTTTTTAAAAAAAAAAACTACCACGAGTTGTTTCCTGCACACGCTTGCTCTTTTGGTAAAGCTTCCTTTTCCTGTTGGGTTACAAAGCCCCTACCAAGTTTGTGTTGCGTTCCACAAAAGTTTAGCACAAGTCCTATTTGACAGACTACCAGCATATATCCTTCTGAATCCTATGCCGAGTTCTTTCCTCAATGGCAAGCAGGTAAGTACCTGGAAGCTCTACTCTGTGGGCATCTGGTTACTTAGTTCATCCTAAATTCGTATCACTTAATATAAAGAATAACTTGTACTATCTAAACTGTTACTTTGGAAAACCATGAATAAACAAGACTTGTGGAAAATAGTAACCAGCTCTGATCTTGGTGTTCAGAGCTGGTAACAGAGTGACTAATCTTGATTCACTGTTTATACCTGCTGTGACTTCATTGATTTTAGTAGCATTGCTTGTGATTTAATTTGTCTTGCTGGAAAGTCTTCAGGAATAAAAGTTCACTTGAATAGATGTCATGACTGGGTTGGGACCTTGCACTGTTTTATTACATTCTGTATTGTTAGTTGGTTTTCTGCACCATGATTATTAAGTGTCATGTTTGCAATGGTGTGTGTTTGGGTTTTGCAAACCTTTACTAAAAATCTTGTTCTCTCAAGATGTGCTGAACTGGCTTAGCGCAGTGTTTGAAAGTGTTGGCTAACATCTAGGATCTGCACTTCTAGTTCTCAGTGTAGTTTCTGATTTGAACATGTTGTGTCATTATTTTCCAAAATTAGTTGCTTCTTGTTTTTATTTTTGTAGTTAGTAGCAAGGAGAAATAGTTTGCATTAATGAATGCAAGGAAGGTTATCTATCTCATTTCACTTTTATGGCTTAGTATGTGCTACCATCGAATAAAATCCTCATTCTTTGCAGTTACTGGTATTTGTCCTTGCACTCAGGCCCGGTGTGAGGAATGTTGCTGCCCTAGGCAAACCCCTGTGTGTGCACCCCTCGAGCAACCAGTGCATGCAGCCCACACACATGTTACGCACAGCCCCTGCATGCACACACCTAGCACGCACACAGTCTGATTCTCGGGCACTGAGGGCTGGTAACTTCACTCTCCCCTGCCTCCCGGCCCCTGATCCAGCCGCAGCACTTACCAGCAGTGGAAGTAGCAGCTGGATCAAGGATGGGAGAGGCACCCACTTCAACTTACAGGAGAAGAAGCAGCAACAGCTGGATCAGGGGCAGGTGCGATGGCAGCGGAAGCTAGATTGGCAGATGAAGCCACCTAGGGGGCACCTCTCCCACCCCCAATCCAGTGCAGACTGCGGAGCTTATTGGCAAGGCTGCCTAGGGCAGCAAGTTGAAAGCAGTACCTTTCCTGTCCCATCCAGCACAGAGCTTATCACCGGTGGTGGCAGCGGGACAGCTTGATTGGGAGCAGGAGAGTCGCCCCTTTCAAGCTGGTGCCCCAGGCGGCCACCTGAGCTGCCTAATGGTAGCACCGGCCCTGCTTACACTGAAAAGTCTAAGGGGTTCAAAACAGGGGGGTGTTTGCTCATAGGATGCTCGTAAACTGCCAGATTTTATTACAGCAAAAGCCTCTATGTGTTAATGGCTCAATAGATGGTTATAGAAGACAGAAGTTAGTGTACATCAGAGTATCTTGAAATGGACAAGGTTAGCATTTTATATAGTCATCAGACTGCGGATTATAAAATACTTTTTGTACATCAGCTCTGCTTTATTAAGATACCAAGTTGAGATATTCCCCACTGACAAATGCAGGAAAATTCTTCCCTGGAGTTAATAACAGGGAAGCATAAAAATTAATTAGAACCATCAACAGTTGTTAACTGGCATGGTCAGGAACCACAGCTTCATGTTGGGGGGGGGGGGGGGGGGAGGGCAGCGTAAATCTGTGGAACTGCCAGACATTGGAATGTTTAGAGAGCACAACCACATCTTAAGGTTGCCAGTAGCTGGGAATAATTGACAGATAGATCAGTTCATTATTATCTTCTACTTCCTCATGCACTTTGTTCTCAAGCATCTGCAGATGTCTGTGCTGTCAGATAAGAACATAAGAAGTGTCATACTGGGTCAGACCAAAGGTCCATTGTGCCCAGTGACAGTGGCCAATCTCGGTTGCTTGGGAGAAGTACCCAACAGCAGGGGTGGCTGGTGGGTTTTGATGTTGGAGGGGCACTGGGTCAGTAAGGCCGGGCCAGCAGACCTAGGGGCGGAGCCAGGGGGATGGTAGACAGAGCCAGGGGGACGGTACGCCAGTGGCATGGCATAACCCAGCAGCAAGGAGTTCCCAGGGTTAACATCGGATGGAAGAAAACACAGTCTACATGCACATCAAGCTTAAAATAAATAATTTATAAACCCAAAACACAGGGAAACACCCAAAACACTGGCAAAACACAGCAGCAAGGAGTTCCCAGGGGTTAACATGCAAAGGAAGAGGATTGGAGCTTAAAGACCAAGGCAAAGTGTGGGTGCATGGAGCCTAAGTTGTAAGCGAGCACAGTATGCGAAGCCATACAACATGTTTACTGCTTACATGGTGTGGAAGTTAAGACGGGAGCCTTAACACAAAATGTCTAGGTTTGTTAAAGTTTGCTTGGTATGAATCTGCCTTAACTAAGCTTGTAAAACAGTAGACATAAATCTGGAGCATCTCCGTTGGGCCTAACTTTGTGCTAATCTTTTTGCCTGTAGGATCCCATTTTAGGGATTCACAATGGTTATTGTTTTTATTATTATATAGCACTGTCATTTTTCAAAGTGCTTTTTACAGTCCTTGTCTAGTTTACCATCACAACAAGCCTGTGAGGTAGGTCATTGATGCAACCCCTTGATTTCTGATAATAACACACACAAAGTATATCAGTATCAGTTGTGACCCCAGCTGCAAATGGTGTGACTCCATAGCCTAACAGATTGTGTAGCCATTTATACATGGGCCTTAAGCACTGACAAATCAGAGTTCTTTCCTTGTTTACTCCAGTAGTACAGCAGGGTAGAACTAGTAGATTAGAATCTGCCCCATGTGAATCACCTATTGCCTCTGTATTTCTTTATTTTATAGATTTATATGCCGCTCCTCTTGCCTCAGGCAGCTCGAGGTGGCTCACAGCCACATCATAAAATGTAATAAAAGCATAAACAATAGTATAAATCATATAAATATCAATAAAAACATTTAAAAGTACAAAAAGTGTGCTACCCCCAACCCATCCATTAACCCTCCCCTCCACCAAACGCCTGGCAGGAGAGCCAGGTCTTACACTGTAGATGGAATATAAGAAGGCTGGGGCTGAGGCGGACCTCCACCGGGAAGGCGTTCCACAGCATCGGTGCGGCCGCTGAGAACACCCACCTGTCAGTCCCCACCCATCTATAGCGGGAATCCTCCAAGAGAGCAGCCCCAACAACCGCAGGAGCCACCCAGGGGCCCAGGAAGTGAGGCGGTCCCTCAGATAAGTAGGGCCTAGGCCGTTAAGGGCTTTATAGGTTAACACCAGCACCTTGAATCAGGCTTGGAAGACTATAGGCAGTCAGTGCAGTGCCCAGAGCACTGGCGTAATATGCTCCCTGCGGTCCGTCCCAGTGAGCAGACGGGCCACAGCATTCTCTACTAGCTGCAGCTTCTGAACAGACGCTATGGGCAGCCTCACGTAGATCACATTACAATAGTCTAGTCTAGTCTAGTCTAGTCATGCATGGATGACAGTGGCCAGGTCGGAGCCGCCTCGCCAGATGTAGATGGCAGAACGCGCTCCTGGCCACATCCTACGCCTGAGAGATCGAGCAGAACCAGAAGGGTCAAATGACCCGTATCCAGCTCCACTCAGAGGTTGTTGACCAAGGCCACACGTGCAGTCTCAGTGCCATAACCCTGGTGAAAACCAGACTGCGAAGGATCTAGAAAACTGACAGATGTGCCTGCAACTGACGTGCCACCACCCATTAAATAACCTTCCCTAAAAAGGGAAGGTTAGAGACAGGCCAATAACTCACCAGGGAGTCCACATCTAAAGATGGCTTCTTGAGGAGGGGTCAGACCACAACCCCCTTAAGGGACTCCGGTAAACTCCCTCCCCCAAGGAAGCATTGATCACCCCGGCAAGCAGCACATAGAATATATGACATATATTCTATGTCATTCTATGCATCCTCATAAGTCACTGGAAACTCCTTTAGTCAAAGCACTGAGATGTGCTAATGAGCTACATAACTATGAGCTTTGTTGATTGTTAGTCAGTCACACCACAAATGAACAAGTTCCCAAAATCTTGCTCCAGCTAGCTCTGCGAACTGTGTCCTATCTTTGCCTTCATCTCTGCTCGCTTACCCCAAGCTCAGTATTTCAGTGCTTGTGGATATGAACTGGATCCAGGGGCCATATCCAGGAACTGGAAAGGGGCCACATAAAAACTTGCTGCAGGCCACATTTGACCCTGGGCATGAGGTTTCGCACCCCTGAACTGTGACTATCATGGTAGCTTGGTAACATCAAAGGCAATG
Organism: Sphenodon punctatus; assembly: GCA_003113815.1. Lineage (NCBI taxonomy): Eukaryota > Metazoa > Chordata > Lepidosauria > Sphenodontia > Sphenodontidae > Sphenodon > Sphenodon punctatus. Next base: position 1,715,517 of record QEPC01002847.1, on the reverse strand, counting down.
CTCAGAAAAGAAAAGAGCTGTTTCCCAAATCCTGTGCTCTTCTAGATAGTAGATACACAAAGTTGTTGGATCTTCTGATTGTAAGTTATTGGCAGGGACACCTGAACTTCAGTGTAAATTTCCTTAGCTCGCAGGGATGCTCCGAGGCTTAATCCATTAACCATGGAAGGTCTTTTTGAGACCATCAAATGAAAGTGACCTCGGGTATCTTTAGAGATGGGAGAGAAAGTTAAGATTATACCTTCTGCTGGGCCAACTTGGTGAGAGTAGGCAAGATTTTGAGTTAAACAGAGATTTTCCTCTGTTGAGGTATCTGGACTCTTGATATAAAGTCTCTAAAAATAGACCAATATTGAAATGCTGGAGTTCAGTTGCATAATAGAGTGAGGGCCATGCTGTGACTGGCATATGTGTAGGTGCACATTGTGCTGTTCCCTTGACTAGTCCATCCACGGAGCAAGCAGTAGTTTCCATGGCTCCATGAATCTCAAAGGGGGTGCAGATACTGCAGGTCTGTGGAACAGAGTGTATTATTCAAATATGATAAACAGTGCAGCCTAATCTCCATGCACCAGGTCAGTGGAAAATGAGGGAGCGTAACCCTTTAAGCATGATTCTTCCCACAAGCTCCTCTGGAATTTTGCAGCTTTGCTTCACTGGGCCAGTGGCAAAATTCTGCACTTGGGCCCCACGTCTTAACACTCCTGAGCAAAGAGTTTCCCCCTTGTTCCACTTCTGCTCTGCTTCTAGAGTAATGGGCAACCCATCCTGACTCCCCTGAATTCGGACAATGGGCCTTCCAGTGCTCATACTGACTCCCTGTGGGAGCTGTGCAAAACTTTATGGCAAGAAAGATTAGCAGCCCAGCAAATCTCATCTGTTGCAGGAGGCTCAGAAATTAAGAGATGGGCTGTAATGATCTCACATGATTTAACTAAGCATTTGGAGCATCCAGGAGTTCCCAGTGTTTTTTATGCCTATTTGAATAAACCACCAAGACAAAGTATGATGCCCTTTCTGTAACATCCCTGTGCTTAGATGGTCATAATTAAAGAATTGCCCCCATTGTAGTTATTTCATTTGGCGTGACACCATGAATGCATTAGAGTTTGCATCTGACCCCAGACGCCTGTGGTCTGTAGTTCTGCCTTTCTAAAACCCTCTGAGGTTTAATGTACGTATATCAGGACAACCACACGCTGAATACAGAACAGTTTCTTGCTTGCACATTTTTAGTTTAGTTTAGTTTTTGTTTAACAAAAGGCAATCATTGGATGAAGTATGTCACCATCTGAAACCTGCTATTTCTTGTACAGCAAGCTTTAACCACAGGAATGTGGCCTCCTATAGTTTTAGAGAAATATTTAAAGAGCCTGCTATGTTAAAAATACATTACAGTTAGTTATTTTCATCTTGCAGTTGATTTGTTGCAAGGGTAGGAAGAAGTCGTTGATAAAGCAGAGGACGTGAGACCCTCTTGCTATCAGGAGCTATGATTACAGACCTGAGGAGAGAATATTCATTAAAAACAAACTTTTGGTGAGAAGCAGAAACAAAATTTCCAGAAGGTGTTTGGTAACTAGCAATCTCCAACTTCAAAGACCTTCCCAGACCCTCCTTATTTATCAGAGCAGGGCTAAGCAGTAACATCATCTTGCAGTTAGGGAAACTATGTTAGAGTTTTGTTGAGTTAAGCTGCATCCACAAACTACTTACTCCAGACTAGTCTCACTGATTTGAATGGGTCTACTCCAGAGAAGTTGTTTGAGGATCTCAGCTAGTGTGTGAGAACTAACACTGGCTTCACTGGAACTGCTTTTATGTGACTGATCATATGCATGAGCTTAAGTGCATTGCCGAATCTGGTCAGAACACTGTACTGAGCACTTTGCAGAATCAAGCCCTTAGTGATGAATACAAATAGCTCTATGATCCCTTTCATCTTTTGATGGAGGGAGCATCATGGTACAATAAACGTTGCTATAAGCAATTTGCATGCATTTTTCTAGCATGGCTATATTCTCCTAAGAAACATGTAGAGTGAGGTTTATTCTGCTTTTTACTGTGGATGAATAAAGAATGAAGTGGAAATTAGGAGACCATGGTTTTATGTCTCTAGTGCTCTCTTTGTTTTTCTGCATTTCTGTCCTCTAACAATAAGTGGGCATAATTGTAGTTACCCTACTGTGTAAAGTACTCGGAGCCCTATGGATAAAAAGGGGTCATGTACCTAGAAACAGTGAGGCTACAATTGTAATTTTTAAAAATGGTCAGACTAACAGTTTGATTATTATTATAAGTTTGTCTAATAGGGCAGTGCTTTTCAACCTTTTCCATTCCGTGGCACACTTGTAAATTTGGTTGGAGCTCTGGGGCCACTTGTAAGTTTGTTTCAGCTTTGCAACCAATGGTGGGCAGAGCCAACCCAAAGGTGGGCAGCACACGTGGTAAAACAAAGCTGGCCGGAGCAAACAAGCCAGTCACTGTCTCAGTAACCTACCTAGGGCCTAGCCAGATAGCAAGTCCCCAACTCCACCACCCCCCCACTAATAAAAATGCAGAGTATACAGGAGCAACCTACCCCAGCCAAAGGCAAAGGCAGCAGAGGCAGCGGTGGCGGGAGCTGCGGTGTTGGCAGCGGGAAGCTGCAGTGGCGGGAAAGAGCAGCAGCAGGAAGGAACCGGACCAGGATCCAGGTGGCAGGCCCCGACATCAGGAAGAACAGCAGCAGCGAGGAAAGGAGAAGGAGCCCGGGCCTGGGAATCCAAGCAGGAAGAGCCTGGGGTCCACGAGACCACAGAGCGGGAAGAACAGCAGCAGTAATGAGGAGGAGCCTGGAGTCCGCGTGGAGGCTGCAGTGGCAGTGGAGGAGGCGGGGCTGACTGTTCGGGGCTTGCTGCAGCCCCGCCCCCAGCTGTCCCACACATTCTCACAGCACACCAGGGGGGCTGCCACAGCACACCAGTGTGCCACGACACACCGATTGAGAAGCTCTGTATTAGTGTATTCATTTTGAAATGAATTCACCATCCTAATGTCTCACATAACCTCTTAAAATATAAGAGCCAGTTTTCTTGTCCTTTCATGGAAAACTTTATTTTGGACATTATTTAAAACAAGCACTGACTATGGTATCCTCCAGAAATAGCCTGGCACACTACAGTAGTCCTATTGTATGTTAAGTTGCCATGTTTTACACTAGAATGCTTCATTACTTTTCTCATAAGGGATTGTTTATACCCACCATAGGGCTTTCAGAGAACAATGTATTTGACTGTCTCAGATCAGCTCATTGTGAATTAAAGGTCCATGTTTTAAAGCCTATTGCAGACTGTAGGGCTCAGCTACAGAAAATGGGGTTGGCTAACAGCTTCTCCCTAAAGGATCTACACTGTAGAGGGAAACTCATTTTGCCTTTACAAGTTACTGTCCATGAATCAACAGGCTATTTCACTTTGCTGCTCAGATAAAAGATTTACGCTACTGTGAACTTGCACTAGGTAATTGTTTTGCTATTATGCTTTGAAGGGTAATTTTTTTTCACTAGCCAGAATCTACCACAATAATAAGAGATTAGACTTCAGTAAGATCTGCCTTATGGGTTTCATTAACGTCATTTTTCAATCCAACTACCTTTCCCCTGTAAAGGTGTTCATTATCGTCTCCATTGTCTCAATGTCCTGTGGGAACTGGAATTCACATCTTTTCTTTTTTTTTAGCATTACCACAGACCTAGGATGTGTTGAAAATGGAGATTTGTGTCTTAGGATTTTTTTAAAATTTGCCTGTTTGTGAGGGAAGCCAGGGTGGAAAGACTGACCTAGCATGCTAACTTTCTCTTCTTCTTGCCTTGATGACATGTGGGGTTGTTTTACTGATGGGGTGGGAAATCCTCGACCAGATGCAGTCCACAGCTAATTTTTATTTGGCCCCTTTGCAGTTTCTGATCTGGCCCCTAGATCGAGTTCCTATCCCCAAGCACCAGAAGACTGAGCTCAGGCTAAGGGTGCAAAGATGAAGGTGTGCACACAAGAACAGGAGACATATCCATGCTCTGGACTCTCCTCTTCCTGAGCACACCTGTTAAGCACTCCAATCCGTACCTCAGAGCTCATACTAATTTTCAAAGGGGCCCCTGGAAGGGAAAAGGTTCCCCACTTCTGGTTTGTTGACTCCTCCTTCTCCACTACACACTGCCATGAGTCACTTCTTCAGAGGCTTTTATGGATGTTGCATGTCATGAAATAGCTACATGGATGTAGACCACCATAAGCTGGTCAGTCATGTATTTTTTGGTATATTGGGAAATTTACATTTAAGTTCCAAAAGCTGCAATGGTCAAGTTATGACTAAATACAAGGGATGATATGATTATGTGCTAGTTTAAGAAAAAGGAAGAGAAAGAAAACAGAGACCACCACATACCAAAATGTTCATACTGCTGAGAGCCACAAGATGCGTTGCATTTATTATGGCTTCCCCCAATCCTGGGGCCAGGGCATCATGGCTTCCTCCATATCCCCAACCCCCTCCATCAGTGCTGTGGTACCAGGTGGTTTGGTGAGTTCGGGCAGCAGCAATACAAGTACAAGGGCATGCCCCCCCCTGCTTTCACAGCTCCTAAGAGGCTGCAGCAGCCAGAATGCTCAGCTTCTCTTCTTCCTGAGGGAGCTGCATAGACTTGCCCCCAGGAAGCCACTTCTGGCGAGAGCTGCAATATAGGTGTCTGAGAGCTGTGTGCAGCTCCTGAGCCACCATTTGCCCACCTCGGGCACATTTATTTATTTAGTCATTCAAATTAATTAATAAATTTAATGTATTTAAACTTATTTATTTAATTTTATTTGACATTATATGCAGCCCTTCCCAGAGGCTCAGGGCAGCTTACAATACATAAAAACATTTAAAACTAATACAAAACCCACTACCAAACCTACCCAATACCACCTCCCCACTCAACCCCTTCTCACACCCCTACCCCCAAAATCACCTACCACCTCACCCCAATCCCCTGTTTCCACCCACCAAATGCCTTTTCAAATAAAAAGGTCTTACGCTGCCTCCGGAAGACGCTCGGACTCAAACAAGCCTTTGAGGGAAGGGGGTTCCAATGCACTGGGGCAGCAACCAAGAATGCCCCCCTGCAAATCTTTCTCGTATGAACAAGGCTAACAGTTGGTAGCCACGGGGAGGCAATCTTGGCTATTTGGAGGGGCCACAATGGGGCATGGAAGGAAAGGCGGTCTTTCAGATATGTGGGGCCCAGACTGTTTAGGGCTTTGAAGGTCAAAACCAGCCCCTTGAATTGTACCTGGTAAGCTATAGGCAGCTGGTGCAGACTTTGGAGCACTGGTGTGATGTGCTCTCAGCAACCCATTCCCAAAAGGAGGGACGCTGACACATTCGGCACCAGCTGCAGCTTCTGAACAGTCATCAAGAACAGCCCCACGTAGAGCTCTTTGCAGTAGTCTAGCCTCAGTTGTTTCATTCTGTGTTCCAATCTTAGATTGTCCATCCTTGTCCATCTTAGATTGTCCATCTTAGATTGTAAACCCGCTGCGCAGGGACCTGTATCTGATCAAATCTGTGACTTTAAGCGTATGCCTAGGAGCACTATAGAAACAATAAGTAGTAGTAGCCTCAAGGTGATGAAGGCATGGATGACGGTGTCCAGATCCAAATCAGAAAGAAAAAGCCTCCTCACCAGATGGAGTTGGTGAAAAGTGCTCCTTGCCACTGCTGCAACCTGACAATCCGGGCACAGCAAGGGGTCCAAAAGCAGGGCAAGCCTGCAAACCTGATTGGCCAGAGGGGGCCGGACTCTGTCAATAACAGGAGTCCCAATCCCCTCCAGGTCACAAGGCCAGCCAACCATCATCACCTTGGTCTTTTCTGGATTCAGCCTCAATCAACTCATCCTCATCTAGCCCCTGACAGCAGACGGGCATTGGATAACCACCGAGACTATAGGGCCTGGGTTGGATGAAAAAGAGAGATAGAGCTAAGTGTCATCATATACACGTTGAACAAGAGGGGAGACAGAATAGAACCCTGTGAGACCCCAAGGGGAGGTCTCGAGAGAACGTCGCGCAATTGCCCGTCATCACTCTCTGGGATCTCCCTGACAGGAAGGAGCGGAACCACTCAAGCAGTCCCATGCAACCCCACCAGGTCCCGTAGTCGTGTCCACAATGCCTCGTGATCAACTGTATCAAAAGTTGCTTAAAGCTGTTACAGGATCAACAGGATAGAATTCCCCTTGTTTCCAGGCACAGGTCATCAACCAAGGCCACAAGCACAGTCTCTGTATCATGCCCAGGACAAAAACCTGACTGAAACGAGTCCAGGAATCAATTATATTGAGATGAGCCTGGAGCTGTTGGATAACCTGTTCAATCTGCAGGACTGCCTCACTCCCCGGGCGCTGGACTGGCCCCTGCAGTCATTGGGGAGTGCCCTCCTTGAGGTCCCCTGGGTTTCTCAGACAGGCAACAATGGAGAGGGTGTTCTAGGTGGCCGCACCGAGGATGTGGAGCTCCCTTCTGGCTGAGGCCCGGGTAGCCCTGGACCTTGCCTCTTTTCGACGGATGTATAAGACCTGGATGTTCCATCTAGCATTTAGCAAAGGAGATGGGTGAGGTTGGGGGGGTTCTGGGAGGTTAGGAAGGTTTTTTTTTTGTTGCTTTGGTTGCTTGTTTGATTTCGCCCCATTATTTATGTATATATTTATTCTGCATTTTTACACTTTATGAATGTGTTATGGTTTATGTGATTTTATATTATTTGTATTTTAGCAGAAATTTAGATGTTTGTTAGCCACCTCGAGCTGCTTTAGCAGGAGGGGGCGGGGAATAAATAAATAAATAATAACTTTCCCTAAAAAGGGAAGGTTAGAGACAGGCCGATAGCTGGCTGGGGAGTCAGCATCCAAAGATGGCCTCTTAAGCAGGGGCCAGACAACCTCATTTTTAAGGGCGTCCAACACCCTCCCCTCCTGAGGGGAGGCATTTACAATCTCAGCCAGCAATGGCACCAATGTCTCATGGCTGGTTTTCACTAGCCAAGATGGGCAAGAGTCTAATTCACAGCTGGTTGCCCTCATCGCCCCAAGCACCTCCCCTGCATTGGTGGGTGAAACCGGTTGAAACCAGTCCAAATAATCAGGACAAGACCGAGTTTCCATAACCCCAAACTCTGATTCATCAGAAAAAGTGGAAGTGCCCAAGTCGTGGTGAATGAGTGATTTTGTCTGCAATGTAGTTAATAAAAACTTCACAGCAGGTATTCAATGACTTCATTTCCAGGCAGACTATATAGACTATGCACAATGTCATAGGATGCAATATGCTACCATAAGGCTCCAATGCACTCTCCTAGCTGGCAGCAGTATCAGTTGTGTATGGTCAGAGATACATAGCTAGAGAGTCTTCTGCAAAACCTCCGTGAGCTTGGCATCACTGCCCCAGCCCGATTCAGCTCTAGAAGAATCTGATCACCCTTGCTGGAAGCCATGCTTTCCCAGGGTGTGGAATATGAATCAGGACACCACCTCTGCCAACCAGGTCTCACCTTGTTAGCATTTGTTTAGGGTGAGGATGAGGAACAACAACACAGAACACAGGGTGTGAATGCATTATAGTTTCTTATTCAGAGACTAAGCAGTGTATTTAAATGCGGTAGCTCCAGCTAATCTGATGATGTTATTTCATTAGGCTGTGGATTAGGGATACAGGAGTTAATGAAAATCCCTCTGCTTCTAATACAAAGATACTGAGAGATACCATAAGGCACCTTCCGACCTGCAAAGAGAATAACATGAAACATCTTATTATTATTATTATAAGCATTTATATAGCGCCAGTGATGTACCTGGCACTTTACAAAGAATAAGATAGACACAGTCCCTGCCTGAGAGCTTACTGGTTTCTTTCAGTCATGAGATGCCATTAGGCACAAAATGCTAATTTGAGAGGAAAGAAATCTACTTTGGGTTGCTGAGAGCAGTTGCGCTTTGCTCTAAGGCAGCACTGAGCATTTTCCCTCCCATGGGCCACTTTGAAAAATTGGCTTACATTCTGAGGTCCGGCTAGGAGGTAGGACAAAGGTGTTTAAGGGGGTACTTGGTGGGGGAAGGAAGGGGGAGGATCCAGATCATGGATCTCTACCATGGGTACATCTCCCTACCTTTGAGTTCATGCCCTCATTTCTGCTCCCTTCCCCTGAGCTCACTGTTTCAGTGCTTGAAGGTAGGCACTGGATCCATGGGCCAGATCCAGGAATTAAAAAGGGGCCAAATAAAAACCAGCCCTGGACTAAATTTGGCCCACCGGTCATAGGTTCCTCATCCCTGCATAGACATAGGGTCTTTTTCTGACAGACTTAATTTCTGTTGACCTCAGTAGTTGATGGGCAACCAGAACTCTCTCCTGGTTTTATTTGTCGTTAGGAAACAGCTGACATTATTTGACATGATTTTATGCATGAAAGAAAGAGACCCTCATGCATTCTGATTAGCAGCATGAGCTATTTTCTTTGATAAGCTCCATCGTTTGAGCTTGTTTTCTCTAATAAGAAGATTTCAAGCATTTGTATTTTATAAATCTTCCATGTACACTAGAATTCGGATCAATTTTAATTAGTTATTGTTGTTGTTTAAATGTTTGTTGTTTTTTTTCTAAGTATTTTGGATTGTTTTAAACTGTATTTTATGATTGGAAGCCGCCCCGAGCTGTGTTTCAGGAGGGGCGGGGTACAAATTTAATAAATAAATAAATAAATTAAATTATTCACCCTGGTTGGGTCTCAAGTCCCCATTGTGCTAGATCTATGCATATGACAGATAGAAGTTGTGTCCCCAGCAGCTTAGTCTTATGTATATGAAGAGATAAATGGATAAACTAATAAATGTGGCGAGGACAAGGCTTGGGCTAAGGTTAATACAGTAGCTCCAGCTAATCTCTTGTTGTTATGTTAGGTTGTAGATTAGGAATACTCCATGGCTACTTTAATAAGTAACAATGTCAAGACGCTCACAACCAAGTAATTTTATATGCACATGGGCATAGGCAACTCGTGACTGTTGATAGTGTGTGTGTGTGGGGGGGGGGCACAATTTAAATGTTGTTAACCACATCACAAGCTTTTTAAAAACAAAAAAAATTGCAACAACTGCACTACAGTATTCTTGAGACGAGTTGCTGGTGTTCTTAATCAGTTAGTAACGGTTAAACAATAACAAATGTAAATACTTTCTAAAAATGTAATGACCGTACCTTGTAATAATAATAAATTTATTGAATCATGACCATAGGTCAAGACCAAAGACATACAAAGACATACAGAAAAAGAACTTAAAGACTCTTAAAAAGTCCATATATATAAAACATAGGGATGGGCGAACATGGTTCGGATGTTCGGCGTTCGGATCGAACTCGGTCTGTTCAGACGTTCGAACCGAACGTCCAAACCAAACTCTCGAACGACAGAGCAGTTGAGTCGTGTTCGGATGAGTTCGGGGGTGTGGAAAACGTATTTTCATGCCCAAAAATTAGGTTTTGGTTTTGGTTTTGATAGCGCTATTTTTGAATGTTCTGCCAAGTTCGGCCAAACCGAACTCGGCTGAACCGAACCATCGAACCCGAATGACCGAACATCCGAACCGCATTCTGTTCGCCCATCCCTAGTAAAACACAGGAAGAGATCACAAACCGTTAGATCAATAACCATTAAATCAATCAATCAAAAACAATCATAACGATCATATGTAGCAATCAATTCAATTGATAAAACTAAGGACTAAATAAACAAACAAAACAAAATGGGCAGTAAAGAAATAGTTGGGAATCTCCATCAACAAAGTCCACCCCTACCCCTGCAGAGGATTTTGGTTCCTTTTAATTTTATTTCTTACATTTAATTTTATTTCTTACATTAATGAAGGCCAGTTCCATTCTGGCAGATTTTTAATAGAAACAGCATCTTTGGCCGAGGTCAGGAAAATTAATAATTGTTGGGGAGACCAATAAATTTTATTTTAAGCACAGAGGACAGAAATTTCTGCCAAAATTCATGGTATACAGACAGAAAAATAGTAAATGAAGCAAATCTTCAATGTGAGCCAAAGGACAACTGCACAAATTGAGGGGATGTGGGAGCCCATTCCATTTTCCAGTCAGCACCCTAGAGGGAATAAGATCGAATCTAAGAGGAGTTAGAGCTCTTCTCAGAATCAAGTTATCCAGGACCGTCAAGTAAAGTTCCCTCCCGGGAGCTTTTTAAAAAAGCTGATAGAATGGAGCAGATTTCAAATTGGTGATCTTTCTCATGTCTTCTGCAATTGCCAAATCTGCCAGCTTCCTCAAAATCAAAGATTTGATCTTAGGGTTAGACAAAAGTACTGATGCTTCCATGGATTGCCCTGTCATTTGTAAAAGAAGAATCAATTTCTTATACCACTGAGACATAAGCGTAGGAAAGTTAAATTCAGTAAAACAAAGATAGGGTAACCTATCTTCAGACATACCTCACACCCTCAGCCAGTACAAAACCTGGGCCACATCTAATCTTGGTGCAACTGGTAAGGCACCTGTTTCCATTCTCGCAAGACAGGCTGGAGTACTCTTAGGTACAGAGAGGATCGCCTGGAGAAAGCTTGAAAGAACTTCAGATTGTTCCTGGGAAAAGGGCCCCAAATTTCGGCACCGTATAGAGCTTCTGGGCTGACCTTCAAATCTAGCAATTTCAAAGACCTTACCTTGTCAAAAGAATTGTAAGCATCAGTCCTTTCTACTTGAGATGAGAGCCTCGTAAAAACGTTTGGTATGTTGGTGTCGGACACTAGCCACTGTTATGATATGCTGGTGTGGGAGTTTGTGGGAAGTGGGAAGGCGCAGGGAAATGTGGCGGTCAGGGAGGGACAGGAATTGCTGGTACGGTGGGGAGCGGAAGATTGCTGGGGCGGTAGCGGATGCAGGGAATTGGAGGGGAAGAGGCCCCCACATCATGTGCCTTCAGGTTCCTTCTGGGGTCCATCACCAGGGTGCCTCTCTTGGCATCCTCCTCCTCACTCAGCTGGGCCTGGGGTTCTTGCTCTCCTGGGTCTGTGCCTCCTCCGCAAAGTAAATAAATAGGGAATACCAGCAAATAACCTGCAAAGTAAATAAATAAGGAATACCAGATACAAAATCTCTTCTTCTTCTAGATACTATTTATGTAATGAAGATAATCTAGCAAAACCACTTTAATGGATAAACCACACATACATGGTCCAGATTCATCACTGTGTAGTAACAGCACATTGTTTTACATTTTAAAAAATTGTCTGACTCTGACAACATACAGCTAAAATTTTATCTGTCTATCCCTCTCCGTGGCTATAGTGTCCAGGTACTTCTCACAGACCAAAGAAAAAGCAAAGACATCTCTCTGTTGCTTCCCATCCAGCTTCCCTTGCTTTCTTACCTGGTGTAATTAACTCTTACTCACCAGAGTAATATTTTCTCATGCAAGCAAGTGACATCATCAACTGGCAGTCCAGGGTAGCCAGCCACAGTTAAAATATTGACAGGGCATTCAAAAAAATGTCAGTGATAGATGCTGAGCATTATGTTCCATGTGACCTCAGCTATATTCACCAAGGGTATTGGTTTCCTATGAAAGGTATATTTCTTATAGAAATCCGGAGGAGCGCTCTGTGTATGACAAAGCTGCTATTATATGAACCAATTTTACCTGGCATGTGAAATGGCAGAACAAAAATATCAGCAGCAGCTGCCTTATAATGATGAGGCACTTTTAACCAAGACACTTGTATTGCTTAACTCTTGAGACGCACTCCTGCTGGCAAATATCCAGGGGATTTACTGCACAATCCTCCAAACAGTGCCAGTGCTAACACTTAACATGGGCTCAAGTCCCATCCAACTCAGTGAGATTTGTACCTGTGCTAAGTTCTGGTACCGGGGCTCATCTGCTCAGAGGATCACACCCTTAAAGATATATTCCTCTAGGTAGAGAAGTATTTGAATTGCAGTCACCCTAAAATACCCACAAGTGGTTGGTCATTCTGTAGCACAACCAGCAGCACAAATATAAAATGGGAGATAATGGGCAAGACAGTAGCAGAAGTGAGAAGGATCTGGGAGTTATAGTGGATCATAAACTGAACATTAGTCAGCAATGTGATGCTGTTGCAAAAAAGGCAAAGGCCATTTTGGGCTGCATTAATAGGTGCGTTGTATTATCAAGCATTTATATAGCGCCAGCAATGTACCTGGCGCTTTACAAAGTAATGGAATAGGCAGCTATTCCATTACTTTGTAAAGTACCAGGTACACGATCCCTGCCCTAGGGCTTACAATCTGAGAGATGGGGGGGAACGAAGGAAGGGGAACAGAGGGAGAGACAAGGAGTGTAACATTCACGAGGATGCGAGGTCCCAGGTGCACATGCTTGGCTTGGTTACATCAAGAATGATGGCTGGTTGGTCCATGTGGTGAGGATATGAGTACACAGACCTCAGGTAACAGATTGTACTGGATGGAGGGTATCAGCAGGAGTTAGGTGAGGGGAGCAAGAAGTCGGGGAGGGCAGAGTGGAAGAGGTGGGTCTTGAGGAGAGATTTGAAGGTACGAAGGGAGGGGGTGAGGCGGATGTGGGCAGAGAGGGAGTTCCAGGCGTGGGGGGCAGCTAGGGAGAAGGGACGAAGGCAGTTAGGGGAGCAGGGGAGGCGTGGGAGGGCGAGAGAGTATTCTGCTCTTGTGTGACCTCACCTGGAACGTGGCGGCCTGAATCCTTATGGAGACGGGTCACTGTGAGCACATAACACCGGTGCTCCGTTTGTTGCACTGCCTCAATTCAGGGTGTTGGTATTGACCTTTAAATCCCTTTAGGGCTTGGGCCCTACTTATCTACCGGACCACCTCATCCCCCAGGTTCTAGTTCGGCCCCTGCAGTCATCAGAGGGCACCCCTCTTGAGATCCCCATGTTCGTCGGATGGGGACGATGGAGAGGGCATTCTCAGTGGCTACTCCAAGGCTGTGGAACTCTGTCCTGGTGGAGGTTCGTCTGTCCCTGGATCTCTCCTCCTTCCGAAGATGGTGTAAGACCTGGCTGTTTTGCCGGGCATTTGGCGAGGGAGAGGGAGTGGTTGGGTGTTGGTAGGGTAAAGCGGGGAGGGTTACTTTTTTGGGATACCTGTTTTATTGTTTTATTGGTTGTTGGTTTTTATTTATATTTGTATGTTTTTATAGTATTTTACTTATTTTATGAAAACTGTAAGCTGTCCCGAGCCGTCGTTAGGTGGGAGGGGGCGGGATATAAGCTGTATGAATAAATAAATACAACTATTGTGTCCAGAGTTGGGTATCGCACTTCAAGAGGGATGTAGCCAACTGGAGAAGTTTTAGAGGAGAGCAACTAAGGTGATAAAGCCATATGAGGCAAGGCTGAAGAAGTGGGTATGTTTGGCCAATAGAAAAGAAGACTAAGAGGAACATGATAGCAGTTTTCAAATATTGAAAACGATGCCACAGAGAAGATGTTGAACATTTGTTCACTACTGTCGCTGAAGGTAGAACAAGAGGGAACTGCAGCAAGAGAGATTTCAATCAAATATTAGGGAAAATGTCCTAACCGTAAGAACTGCTGGGCAATGGAATAACCTGCCCAGGCAGGCTGCAGAATCTCCTTTCCTTGGAGGTTTTAAAAACCCAGCTGGACAAGCATCTGTCTCCATTGCTGCAGACGGGGATATCCTGCCATGGACGAACCAGGGGATTGCATTAGATGACCTTTGAGTCGGCGTCCCTTCCAATCCTAAAATTCGATGAGTCCAAGATTATGTTTATTTATTTAATATTGCCATTCTTTATTCAAAAAGAAAAATAGCGGATTCAGATTTTATATAATGCAATCTTTTATACTTAATATGTTGAACAAGTAACTTTAAAGTTCCCAAACGCTGGGTTGGGTTGTGCTGCCTGTGGAAGGAGTCACAATCTCGATTGATATTTCCTATACTTAGCCAATCTTTGCTGCTGTCTAACATTGGGGAGTTGCATTTAAATCTCAAAAAGCTTGGGATGCCTAAATTGTCTCCACCCCCCACTACACTCGCACTCGCACATGTATACACACCCCTTTCCCCTCTTGCCAGGAAGCTGCAGTCAAACACTCCTTTAAAGAGCCTGTGCATATTGTCTGGTGTATTCTGGGACTTCTAAATGCGTCACCAAATCTGAGTATTAGCTGGATTAGTGTCATTGAATTCTTGTGTTTACCTAACAGGGCTTTTGATCGTAGGGACCGCTCAGTTTCATTTTAAATGTATGGTTCAGAGGCATTCCCAGTTGATTTTATGTTGTGCTGCTTAGTGCTTAGCACAGCTATGAAGAATCTTAATGTCATAATGTACGCTACCACTTTGGGTTGCTTTTCATGAAATGGGGATACAATATTTCATCTGATTTTGTGATACGTCTCTACTTTCGATGGTCTCCAGCTGAACTTAATGCTGGTATTACTTGCAACAACGGCTGACCTTTTATTTTTGTCATTTTTTCTGTCTTACTTAAGTGTTTTATTCAAACCTGGATGCATCTTGATTTTTATGCAAATCAAAAAGAATAGGAACACAGTGGAAATATTGTGTATGTCTCTGTAAAATCTCAAGCACTGCTGTTCTTGAATTTGTTTTTCTTTTCTGTTGCACACTCTGGTAGGGTATTTTATTTTATTTATTTATTTATTTCCAGACTTATATCCTGCCCCTCCTGCTAAATCAGCGTGGGGCGGCTAACATGATAAAACCACAATAAAACATCCAATTTATTTATTTATTTAGCACATTTAGTGTCCCGCCCCTCCTGCCATAGGCAGCCCAGGGCAGCTTACAAGAATAAAAACACATATAAAATTCACACAGGGCCCTGCAGACAACAAAAATAAAACAGTAAGTAAAAGGGGAGTATCACCTCCCCCATAATTAAAATCTTACATATAAATAAACACCCCACCCCATCCCCCTAAACAACCCACCCTCACCCGTCTCTCTCACCAAAAGCCTGGCAGAATAGCCAGGTTTTACATTGACATCAAAAAGAGGTGAGGTCCGGAGCCACCCGGACCTCCACTGGGAGGGAGTTCCACAGCCTCAGTTCGGCCACCAAGAATGCCCTCTCCATAGTCGCCCCCTGGGATAACCAAGGGACTTCAAGAAGAGCGACCCCGGCCGCCTGCAGGTGTCAATCCAGAGCCTGGGGAGTTAGGCGGTCCCACAGATAGATGGGGCCCAGGCCATTTAGGGCTTTATAAGTAAGCACCAACACCTTGTACCGGGCTTGGAAGACTATAGGCAGCCAGTGCAGAGACCAGAGCACTGATGTAATGTGCTCCCGGCGACCTGTCCCCATAAGGAAACAGACTCAGCTGCAGTCTCCGAACCATCACCATGGGTAGCCCCACGTAGATTGCGTTACAATAATCCAGTCTTGAGGTGATGAAAGCATGTATGATAGTGTCCAGGTCGGAGTCTGAAACAAACGGCCGAAGTCGCTGAACCAGATGTTACTTGCAAAAAGCACTCCTCACCGCAGCCTCCACCTGGACATGCAGGTGGAGCTGGGAATCAAGGCACACTCCCAGACTATGAACCTGGGGAACCAGTGGGTGGCGAACCCCATCAATGATGGGGGTCGCCAACCCCACCACCTTCCCCACTAGCATCACCTCCGACTTGTCAGCATTCAGCTTCAGTTGGCTCACCCTCATCCAGTCCCCCACAGCCGCCAGACACTGGGTAAGAACCGAGACTGCTGGGTCTGGGTCAGATGAAAACGAGAGGTAGTGTTGTGCGTACATCAGGTCCACAGCTAGTTGGTACCCTGTTATTGGCTGCCTAAGGTCCAGGTAGGAGTAATAAGCCTCAGTGGAACAAACAAGGGTCTGTTGATCAAAGGCTGGGTTTAAAAGACCAGAAGTCCACAAAGAGAGGGAAGGTTTGGAGTGACCGTACCATATCTTCCAGCATTTTGATTAGCCAGAGAGGGACGAGCCCTGCCCCTTGATGAATAAGCTCCACCCCCTCTCACACTTACATGTAAATACACACTTCCCAGCATCCCAAGTGCATATCTCCACCTAGTTTCTCGTCATTATTATTACAAGCTTTTATATAGCGCCAGCGATGTACCTGGCGCTTTACAGAGATCATCTCCCTGTTGTCCTCTCAAGTGTTTTTCCTGGGAGGCAACCAGGAAAGAGGTGCCTGAGGCTTGAATACTGGACTTTTTGAAAGAAGGATTTGGATCCCATACAGGAGGGACAGTGGGATTCAGCACCTTCTAAGTAGGGACTGTTTGGAGGTATGCCTTACTCAGAGGGCTTAAGTTCACTTCAGGGCTTCCCCAGGCAGGGAAAAGGCTAGGAGCTTGCCAAGAGGTACTACATTGGATGGCTTCACCCTTTAAAGGGCTGGCCGTCTAAGACAAAGACTCTGTAAAAAGGACTTTGCTTGTTGGGGCACGGATTATCATTGAAATAAAGCACTGTCTGAGTGACAAGAACCTGCTTGCGAAGTAGTTTGTGGGCCTGCAACAGGTTAGCCCTGGCACAGAGCAGCCACCAATAGTTTCAAAGTATGACTGTATTTCATATGCAGTTGTAAAAAGATGCACGCTCGCTTACACACACACATCTTCACCTGTGTCAGAGCAGAAGCTCCACCCGATGGAGAGCTGCACAGATACCATTGGAGGGAGAGTGCAGCTCAAGGACTCTCTCTCTTTGCTGTACCCTGCACAGGGAGCTGCAGCACCACATCCACTTCATCCGCCTCTTGCTTTGCCCAACATAGGCAGAACTCCTCTTCCCAGCTGATGTCAGGACCGTGCCATATGTGGGAAGGTGGGGGCACACAATGGGTTGTTGCAATGCTACGTGCGGAAGAAGCAGCTCCCACACACTGGAGTGTCTTGGAGTGTGCTTCCTCGGCAGGAACAACACTGTCTCACCATGAAAGCATTAACCGGGCATGTAGGTTGCAAAGCAGGCAGGCGTGCATACGTGGCTTACTTCTTTACAGTGACTTGTGATGTTTTTTTTCTTCCTCTGAATAATTTGTGACACACGTACTGTTTCTTTTTTCTTCTCCAGCGAACAGAGTATTTGCCAAGCCCGGGCTTCAGTTATGGTCTATGACGATACCAGTAAAAAATGGGTGCCAATAAAGCCGGGACAGCAGGGATTCAGCAGAATCAACATCTACCACAACACTGCCAGTAACACCTTTAGAGTAGTTGGAGTTAAACTACAAGATCAACAAGTGAGTAATAACGTTATTCTTTGATCTCCCGCGATATCATGTGGGTGCAGGTTAGCAAGACTGTCTGCTCCTATATCCAGATTCTGTATTATCCACCCTGGTTGTGTGCTGAGATTGTGACATAGCTGCACTTAGCTGTTGGAGAACCACTGAACTAAGTAGGCAGGGCCCCCAGAGGGGCCAGGAAGGGATTCTGCAGGGGTGCAAAAAGACCACAGCCAGACCACACTTAGCTGCACTCTGACTGAGCCGGGGGAGGTCTCTAAAATAATGGGATGACAAGGCTGGGAGGAGAAGAGTTGGAGAACAAGGGGGAGAGAGAGAGGAAGCAACAGGATGGTGGAGAGGACAAAAGGGAGAGAGGAAGCAAGGAGTGTGTGTGTGGGTGTTTTTAAATTAGCATGGCTGGGGGCGTTGTGTGTCCGCTAAGTGGCACAGTGGTGGAGCAGCCACTCAGGTGGAGTGTGTGAAGAAGGATCTTAATGAGCAGCTCCCAGCATGGCTACCGCAACAGCTGCCTTGCACTCCCCCTGCAACAGGCCATGGGGGATGGGGAAGTGTGCTGGGCTAGCCTTTGAAAGTGACATATCCTGGCATGAGAGCTGCGGAACCCAGGCTCCTCAACACTCATGGCCAATTCCTGTGACTTGCAAAGGCCATGTCTCCCACCCACAGTGCCTATGAGCAGGGGACCTGTCTGCTGGCGTGGCTGGCCACCCCAGTTCGTATGGGCAGGGTTTCTGTGGCTGCCGGTTGCCACGCACCTTTTTTGCTTGCCCCTCATGGCATACTCTGGATTTCTCTGCAGTGCTCCATGAGTGGGTGCACACGTTCCCTTACTCACGTTCCCCTGCTCCACCTTCAGAAAGGCAGTCATATGAGTGGCTCCTAGGTAGCCATGCGTGGTAGCATATTGTTTAAAAAGAGTGTGTGTGTGAGGCAAGGTGGGGCCTCAACTACTATAGACAAGCAGAAGGGGGTGCTTAGTTCAAAAAAGCTTGAGAACCACTAGTGTAGTTTCTTTACCTGGGAATGGGCCTTCACTTTTTTGTTGTTTGCTTTTTTAAAAAATAAATAAATCATTCAGCATCAAATTCATTCATTTCATTTCATTTTATTGCAAAGCCAAAGGCCATCACAAAACAATAACAATACAATAATAAAGAAAATACTCAGAGGTCCAAAAAGATACATAAGAATTAGGATTTCTTCAAGTTACAGATCTAAGTTTAAGCATGGCAACCAGAAACTTGGCCACGCAAACCATAATGACCAAATCTTGGCCAGAGAGCAAATTAGTCAGTAACTTCATTTGACTACAGGGGTTGGTATTAGAGATTACAGAGGCCAAATAGATAGGCCCTTTTTACACGGATGAGGGTGGGGGATGGGTGTTTTGCCGTGGTGGGTGAAGGTGTGTGGGTGTCCCTTTACATGGACACACACCCATCTGCACCCACGGAGCCTCCTCCAGTTTTCCGGAGGGCTCCATGGGTGGGTGATGGGTGGAGGTGGGTGTTGAGCGGGAACACGCATGCACCCCCACCCATCCCGCTTGGTGTTCACACGGACAGACCCCAAGCAGACACCCATCCCCCCACCCACTGCCGGCCATTTACACCAATGCCCCCTTGCACACCCGCCCAAACACTGAGCGGTGAGGGGCGTCCGTGTAAAAACGGTCATAGTGCAGGGACCGGAATAAAGCTGACAATCAAAAATGAAATGTATAAGAGTTTCAATAGCATTCTGACTACATCCCTTACACAACCTTTGATCAAATGATATCCCTCAAACTCTGCCTTCAGAGACGGCGGAGGGGAAAAGATTGAATTGAGCAAGGGTGAGAACCCTCCTGAAAGTCCAGCACAAGGGAAAATTCAAATAGCCAACACCTTGTGGGGCCAGAGGAAATAACTTATACACAGTCGAGATCTTTTGCAAATTAATCACTGCATACAAAAGTTGTCTCTCTTGGTCACAGATGCGTTGCTTCACTAACGCAAAGGAACCTGCCAGAGGTAAGGCAAGCAGAGAGTCCTTAGTAAAACACAAAACACCCCAAAGGGGTATGGATCCCCAGCAGCAAATGTCCCTCTGTTCAGCCACAGGCTAAAACGCAAACCAAACTACCAAAAAAAACCCAGAGGAGCAAACTATTTCATATAGTATTAAAAATTCACATATATATACATAACTAACATTAACCCCATGCCCACAAGTGAGAGCTGATTTCAAATAATTAATTCCTCAATAATAAGAGATAATCAAGGACTAGCTCATGTAACAAATCAATTCTCAAAGTCTAAACAATTATCAAAGTACAATAGTAATTATATGTTAACAAAGGTTAACATAAAACCAGTAAGACACTCACAGTAAAACAATCCCAAAGACAGTAACAATAAAACAATCCCAAACCCGTTTCAGGGCATAATCCCCTTCTTCAGTGGGACATATGCTCTAATGCTCAACCCCCATGCATTTTGACTCTCCGAGTTAGCAGTCGGCTTGGGTTGCAGTGACATGGTATTCGCTCCAAAAATTATGGAATGAGAAGAAGGGGAGAATAACTTAATGGACAGAAGGAGGTTCGTTCATTGCTCTCCCTAAGCCATTCTGTGCACTTGATTCAGCAAGTGGTGGTTTGCAGTACCAAAAAGGGTAAAAGTGTGGATTTTCCTGCTGTAAAAAGTCTTGTACATATTAATGAATATGTCCCACTGAAGAAGGGGCTTATGCCCTGAAACGCATTTGGGATTGTTTTATTGTTATTGTCTTTGGGATTGTTTTACTGTGGTTCTCTTATTGGTTTTATGTTAATCTTTGTGATTACCGAATTATTATAATTATTGTACTTTTATAATTGTTTAGACTTTGATAATTGATTTGCTACATGAGCTAGTCCTTGATTATCACTTATTAATCACTTGTCTCTCCCTATGTCCCCTCTCCTTGTCTCCCCCCTCCATGTCTATTAGATTGTGAGCCGTAGGCAGGGACCGCGTCTCTTATTGTTCTGTAAAGCGCCAGGTACACAGCTGGCGCTATACAAATGCTTATAATAATAATAATTATTAATTAATAATATTGAGGAATTAATTATTTGAAATCAGCTCTCACTTGTGGGCATGGGGTTAATGTTAGTTGTGTATATATATATATATGCATTTTTAATACTATATTAAATTGTTTGTTCCTCTGGTTTTTTTGGTAGTTTAGTTTGCGTTTTAGTCCTTAGTAAAAACCCAATTGAGAAATAAGATCTAGCACACAGGCTGCCCAAGGGTCATAGCATGGGAGATTAGAGGCAAGCTAGAGGAGATTGTCCGGGGCTGAGAGGGAAACTTGGAACCAGAATTTCAGGACTGCCAGTTTTATCTGGGAAGACAGTGGCAGCAGGGTACCAGCCTCTGCTCTCAGGAGATAGATCGGTGTGTTTGGGGGAGCGTGCAGAACAGTATTTACTCCATGTGCTTCCTTTTCAGCTTTGATTTGTGATCTGTAGGCCAGATTATTCCACGGAGGAATGTGACCACTCCAGGCACTGGAGGGGAGCATTCTAGCCATGCTGGGGATTCTCTGTGAGAGCAGAACCCCAACCTGGAGCATTGTGTGCCAGGACAGGGAGCACTCCATGGGGGTGTGGCCCCAGCCTGATGCTCTCCTCGCTGTGCAGAGGCCTCCCCCTTCCCTTGACTTTTGCCTGCAGGCTGCTGGGAAATGGGCAGTGGGGCCACAGACAATGTGAGCTTGGGGGAACCTCCAGGGGCCTGAAGGAGAGGTGCCCACATAAATGGACCAAACTAGGTTTCGCACTCCTTGTCTATGTGACACCTCACCTGCCTTTCTGTATCAGTTCATTAGATAATTAGATAAATCAGATTAATCACATTATTTGGGGCTTGATTCAACAACACTCTAGTCTGATCCAGCCAAAACCATGTGTATTTGGTTAAAAATTAAGAGATAAGAGTGGTCCCAAATGACAGAGAAACGAAGTTGCTTGAATTATATCTTTTACTGGACCAACTGTTGGTGGTGGAAATAAGCCAGCTTTCAGGCCACTCAGGCCCCTTCCTCAGTAGATATTTCTACTGGCTACACTACATGCCCGAGGAAGGGCTCTGTGTGGCCCCAAACCTTGCTTATTTCCAACAACAACAGTTGGTCCAGTTAAAGATATCATTCGAACCACTTTGTCTCCCTTTAAAATTAAGTACGTGACTAGTCTTAAAGAAATCAAGAGGACTATACATGCTTAAAGTGAAGCAGACACTTAAGTCTTTTTGCTGGATCTCATTAGAGTGCTCCGTACCCTGATCACTCCCTTTCGTTATGTCTCAGTCTAAAATCCTGGGTCCACAATCTGATCTCATTTACCATGGCACCAACCAAGAATAGTAACTTTGTGGAAATGGGTGATGCAGTATTTAGGAAGAACCATCCGACTGTGCATTAGAAAAGAGAGAGAAATTAAATGGTCAGCATATCAGCTCATTCTAGAGCTCTTTTTGACCAGCTTAAAGATAAGCTTTATATCCTGGGATCAAGGAAACTTCCTTTGCTCCCATACAAGTTGCTTGAAGCATAATCATGTTGAGCTGAGAAATAAAAAAAGTCAATTCAGTGTCAGTGAATTTCTTAGGTGGCATTGCATAAGATTTACACACAGCAGCAGAACCTGGCTCCTGCTCTGTGACTCAGAATAATCTGTCTCCTCATTTTATCCACATGACATTGGGGGCCACCTATTGCTCTTGACAGCAGCACTGTTCTGTGTGTGTGTGTGTGTGTGTGTGGCTGTTTTTCAAAAGGAAAGCTCAGGTGGTTTTCGTTGGTCGGTTTCAGTGTGTTATCAAGCACTTTGGGAATCTTCGAGTGTTCTTGCAGTCGATTTCCCCTCTGACACTTGCCACCATTTTAATCTTTTTCTATTTAGCAAAGATAACGCAAACACATACTAACCTCTTATATTCTTTGATTTCTGAATGCAGCTAGCAAAACGGATGTGGCGAGAGGGATGGGGAGTTTTTTCAGACACACTAGGCAGCTAGGCATCGAACTCGCATTGATCTCCAGTTGTTAGGTGGCTAACTCCGCATTGTGCCTTTCTGTGATGTGCCCCGCTGTGTTTAATGATAAGATTGGATATTTTTATTTATGCCTTGGTATCTGTAATTGATGTCGGTGTGATTCTGGAGAGTTCCTGTGTGAATCTCTAATAGCTCACCAGTAGAGCGAGTACCAATTGTTGATTCGTGGGGAAACCTCAGGCCTGGGGACCAAATGCGGTCCGCCATTTGTTTTTATTTGGCCCCTTTTCAGTTCCTGGATGCAATTCCTACCCCGAAGCAGTGAAAGACTGAGCTCAGGGCAAGGGAGGTGAAGATGCATACAAGGCTAGGGAACAGATCCATGATTTGGACTCTCCTCTTCCTAAGCACACCTTTTCAGCACCCCTCCCCCCGCCCCCAACGTCTGTGCACCCCTCAGAGCTTGGACAAGTTTTAAAAAGTGGTCCCTGGGAGGGAAAAATTTCCTCAGCCCAGATGTGGATCCTGTAGAAAGAGCCACTGCTATATTTTGATTTTAAAAGGATCAGCAATTGAGTGGGGTTTTCTAAACTACACAAACTTTTCTTCATCTGATTTCAAGAATTTAAAACTATCCCTGGAGGTTTTGAAGAAAAGACTGGACAGGAATCTGTCATAGATGCTCTTTAGGTAGCAGGCAGGGTGTCAGGCTAGAGGACCCATGAGTTCCTGTTTTACTTACAATGTAAACCTCAAATGTTGGCTAAATATTTTGCTTCATTAAGTTTGATCACTATGATCCCCATCCTTTAAACAGTTATGTATGGGGACTGGCCCTTTTGAAGTCAATGGGGCTGCATGTGTAAGATTTTCCAGATCAGAGCCTCATGTGGCTTGCAAATACATATTCTGTACTGACATTTTTTCCATAAAGAAGATGTAAATCACCATTGAAAACCCTTAATTCAAGAATAAATAAATATGAGCATTTGAAGAAAACAATGCTTTTGGACATGTTTGAGAAGGGGGGGAAACCTAAAACAAACAATCCCCAAATGAAACTACCTAGCATCAGTAGAGAGTCTCTTCAGAAGCCTGAAGTTGTCTGAAAGAGAATTGAAAATAAAAATATTTAACTATGTTTACCAAAATCTGTTACTCTCATAAAATGCTATCAGGCTTTCCATAAAACAGGACTTGTGCTTTTAATGACGTCTGCAGAGGATTTTTAGGCTCAGATTTTAACTTTTTTTGATGCTGTTGCTACCTATATTTTCATGCCTTTGGACTTTGATTGCTGGTTATTGCAACCCAAACCAAGACTTGTTCTGGAGTTGCATTTAACAGCAGCAGCAAAAAAATGACTTCCTATGCTAATTACTCACTAATCAAATCTAAATGGCCAAATCAAATATTGACTCCTTTGTAATGTGTGTGTTTTTAAAGTGCCTGTTTAGACGACAGATGGCTTAAATAAAATAAAAGTCCACTGCTTCAGCAAGGGTTTAGTAGCACAGGCTCATTGTAATTGAGTTTTTCCAGCTTCCGCTAGATGAGGATCTGGCCTGGAATCTCTAGTTACAATACTGTCAAACAGAGTCGACTTGAGCTTTTCCTGCATAGTGATTGGCAGGGCAGGATAGTTAGAGATTAGAGTAATCTGCATGGCATCACTCTTGTCTCTCTTTAATAGATTTCATTTAATTTTCTTCTCCTTCCTCTGACTCTCTCAATCTCTTTTAATTTGCATTTCTTTTTTGCCTTGTCCTGTTTCTTCTTTTCCTGCATGTTCTCCCCTCCTTGCCTTTTTTATGCTTGCTTTTTCTCTCATTGCCATTCTGCCTTTTCCTCCTTTTTCTTTGGATTATACCTATTCTTTGTATAATACCTATTACAGTCTATCATAAATTTCCCTACCTTCTTAATATGATTTGCCCTTTTGTTTAGTTAGTCAGTCAGTACTTGGAAACCTTCCCAGGAAGATTCTACCACACTCACATGGTTTACACGATGGTGAGTGTGATCAGATTTAAATTTAACAACTGGGACTGGTCAACTGACTGTTAGTCCTTTGTGTGTAACACTCTCATGCTTTCTGCTGCGGTGGTTAAGTGATTATTAAAGGCCTACAGTAAATGAGGTAATCTCCTTCCTCTGAGGAGATACGCACTTCTGTACGGATCCATATAGACATGATGGGTGACACTCCCCCCCCCCCCCCCCCCAAAAAAAGCAGCAGCAGCTGAAGCTGAAGCACTTTCAACACTGTGATCACAGATTCAGCAACTTTATTATCTTGTATTTTGTTAAAGTTGTTCCCCTAAACTGCTGCCTGTGGAGTTCAGCTCCCTTAGTTTTATTTAGACATATTATTATGTGATTCTATCTTACGTGAGGTGATTTATATTGGGTGGTGTTGCCTCTGGGCTAATAATGCTATTAGTATGCATTTGGCAGGCGTGGGCTGAAGGAATAGGTAGTGTAGGTCGAAGGTGGATCATGCTAGCCTTGGGAAGTCTGTACAATGCTCCATGCTTGCAAAGTGATGTTAATTCAGGCCTTAGGAAAAGGTGGAACCTCTAAGGTTTGACCACCATCAAGGTGTCAGATCTGAGGCTTGCATTTTGAACAGCCACACATTTGAAACTGTAGAATCGGATCCCTCCCCAGTGAAACTGCACTTGTACTTGGGATGACTTGCAGCCTGCTCTATAGAAATGCATAAGCCCCCAGGTCAAGAATGCCAATACCGAGAAGCTTATCAAACTAATTTTCCTTGCTGGCAAGCATATTATTCTCAGGAACTGGAAGAAGCAGGACCCACCATAATTTGCAGAATCACTAAAATACATATAGAAAACTGTCTAAATGGAAAGATGGACATACATGTTCCTGGGGAAAATGGAAATTTTAACAAGATTTGGAAACTCTTTCTTCATCATATGTGCACTGTCCAGTAGACTCTATCACCTGCGTATATTATTGTGGTTTACTATGCATGGGAAATATCTAGACTGTGAAAATGTACGTATCTTTCTGTGATCTATCCTTTTTCCTCTTTTCCTTCCTCCTCCCTCTTGTGTTTGCGTTTATTTTAACTTCTGTACCTACCTGCGTTTTACCTGTTTCTGAATCGTTTGGACCTATATTCATAAAATCCTTACTACTGTTTAAGCTTTCTTTATAAAAGCACGATAAACAGAATTGTTAAATAAGAAGTAGTAGTAGTAGCAGTAATGCATAAGCCATTGTTGAAAGTTTTTTTGTGTGATCCTCTGGAGGTTTACTGTCGGCAGCAGCATGTAGGACTGTCAGGAGCTGAAATGAATGGGTTTTGAGCCCATGCAAGCATGGAGGGAGGGATTTTTGGATTGCCATGGGCCCATAGTGTGTATGCGTCTGCATGTGTGTGCAGGGCCAGCCTTACCGCAGGGTGACTCAGGGCAACTGCCCCAAGCCCCACTATTTTCTCTACTTCTGGTGGCCCAACAGTGACCCCCTTTTTCACCAGGTCAGGGGGTGGGGCCCCAAACATGACCACCTCTAGGGACCTGCCGAGCCTTCCCCTGAGTGAGCAAGGCCACAGGGGAGGGTGAGCACCAACTGCTCCTAGACCTCCAAATTCTAAGGCTGGACTTGGTTGTGTGCTTGAGTGTAAAGGGGTTACAGGCTTGGGAAACCAACTGGGACTCTCCTGGGTGAGAGATGGGCACGTGGTTTGGGGAGAAAGGATTCTGACTTTTGTCCTGAGTAAATAGCACTGAGATTACACCTGGTCGATGATCCTCACCTGGAGATTGACACGGAAAATTGTACTACGTTGACCTTGCAAGGTTTTTTGGTGGCTTTGATGCAGTTGAGGTAAGGGAGTACCTGAGTGGTCATTAATATCTGAGCTCTGGCCATTGTGTATGCCCCTGGCATCAAGCTGACCCGGAGCTTCTCCTCAGCCTTTCTCATGCAGTTATTTTACTCAGGGAATTCTTTTACTCAGGACCACATGGGCCAGTGGTACTCATTGCCACAAGAGTTTAGCAGGATCCGAAAAAGCTTAGCCATCGAAATGTTTAACAATAACAGTATGCCACAATTTGTTTGGCTTCGGCTTGCAAAGGACCCCGCCTCCGCCCGCTCTCAGGTGGGGATACGCACGCACTTGTCAGGATAAATGTAACCAAGCCAAGAACGTGTATCCGAGTTCTCGCATCCTTATGAATGTCGCATTGTAAAGCGCCAGGTACATCGCTGGTGCTATATAAATGCTTATAATAATAATAATTAATTAATAATAAATCAGAATTTAGATTTTTTTTTAAAATCCTACCCTATCCCTTAATCCTCACAACAACCTTGTGAAGTAGGTTCGGCTGAGAGTTCTGTGACTGGCCCAAGGTTACCCAATGAGTTCATGGCTAAGATGGGACTTAAACTGGGGAACTCCCTTACCTCCCAGTCCAAGTACTGCACTCTTAACGACTACATAACACTGGCTCTCTGGGATTAAAATTAAGTAAAAGAATTCCCTTGCATCCATTTTAAATTTGCCATCTCTGAGCTTCACTTCACTTTCTTTTGCATGACCTTTCCTTATTGGCAGGTTAATCTAGTACTATAATCTGCAGTTGCTACTGCCTTCTTTTGGAGGAAAAATGCTACGCTAGATGCCCCACCAAACTGATCCAATTTGGCAAATGTTCATGGCATAAATGGCTCTTAGTGGAACCCCCTTCCTACAAATGTATGGATAAAAAAACCTCTGCTCAGATGAGTGGATTTTAATTTTTCTAGTTTGCTGCTTTGAAGCAGGCAGCTTTCCCTTTCAGTATTCGCCTTGTCAACTAAAACACCATCTGCAGTGGATACTGTAATGTGTGGTGTTGTTGTTTTTTCCCCTGTCAACTCAGGAGACCAGAATGAAACCCTTTCCATTTCATCGGGACATTTAACATCTGTGTTCCCATAGGCCGGAGGTTCTAAAACTATGAATGCAGTCATAATACCAACCTATTTACTTTGTTTCCATTGCTGTCTGGAATACTGGGATTATATTAAAGTCTCAAAATAGGGTCATAGGGCGTTTTCGGACGTGACGATAGCATGGATTTCCATGCTTTGCCACGTGTAGAAATCTGTGCTGCCGTCATGTCTGAAACGGCCACCAGATGTTGGACCAGGCCGTGGCAGCGCTTAGCCCGGGCTGTTCCTCAGGACCATCCCTGAGTAACAGCCCCGAAGGAATGCCCCTGCAGACCACCCCTTTTTTACTTAAATATTTCCTGCTGCCCGAAAGCCCCAATTTCTCAGAGTTACTTGGGGGCATCCCTGGCTGACCCAGAGAAATCAGGGCTTCCCCCAGAGCCCAGAGACTTTGACCCGGCTAAGCCCATGCAATGGACCGGTCACGTTTGATGGCCCGCTCATGCTTACCCCAGTCCGGGTCCGCAGCACTTCAAGGCAGTGATGGTAACCTCCCGTCAGCGAGGGGGTGGGACGCTCTGAGCAGCGTGGGGACAGGGCCGTGCGTGTCACCCTGCCCTCTCACCCACCCATCCTCCAGCCCAGCCGCTCTCACGTTTGTTCAGGGGCTGGGCCAAATCCAGCGATCCGCACCATCACGTCTAAAAACAGACAAAATGTTTGGGATCCGCTGCCCTAAGAATTCATGTAGCTAAGGGCTAGGAACACAATGCCAGCAATTCAGCAGGGGGTGACGGGGTGTAGAGTTTTGTCTTTAACCACAGACTTAAAGTAATTAAACCCTCAAAGTAAAAGCATCCTTCTGACCTGCATGGAGTTAAATGTGTACAGAGCGGCTTGCCTGATATTTTATTCCCCTAATAAACCATTTTACTTAGTAATTAATTTTAAATAATCATTTTACTTAGTGAACAATTACCTGTACCAAATGCTTTCTTTCTTGTGGGCCACTTTGAAAAATAGCACAAGCTTATTTGGATGTTGGGGGTAAGGGTGCTTGAGGGGTGTGCTTAGGTGGAAGGAAGGGGAAGAGAGGGTCCAGAATCCAGATCCTAGAATCACGTCATGGATCTACCTCCTGGTTTTGAGTGCCCACCCTCATCTCTGCTCCCTTCCCCTGTGCTCATCTTTTCAGTGATTGAGGGGAGGGACTAATGGATTCATGGATCAGATCCAAGAATTGGAAAAACTAGGTCAAACAAAACTAGCAGAAAGCCAATTTGGCCCCAGGGCTGGAGGTCCCCCATCCTTGCCCTCCCTTTAATTCTCTTCAGTCTTGTATGTTGCCGCTGGAAACATGAAATTCATTATAGATGACGGGAACAGTTTTTGCAAAGTCCTGTGAGACAGATCTTCCCCTCCATCCAGGGCTGCCCTTAGGATTTGTGGACCCCAGGGCAAAGAGAAAAAGCCCTCCCCAATTGTGGCCACCCTCTATGGGGCNGTCAGGATAAATGTAACCAAGCCAAGAACGTGTATCCGAGTTCTCGCATCCTTATGAATGTCGCATTGTAAAGCGCCAGGTACATCGCTGGTGCTATATAAATGCTTATAATAATAATAATTAATTAATAATAAATCAGAATTTAGATTTTTTTTTAAAATCCTACCCTATCCCTTAATCCTCACAACAACCTTGTGAAGTAGGTTCGGCTGAGAGTTCTGTGACTGGCCCAAGGTTACCCAATGAGTTCATGGCTAAGATGGGACTTAAACTGGGGAACTCCCTTACCTCCCAGTCCAAGTACTGCACTCTTAACGACTACATAACACTGGCTCTCTGGGATTAAAATTAAGTAAAAGAATTCCCTTGCATCCATTTTAAATTTGCCATCTCTGAGCTTCACTTCACTTTCTTTTGCATGACCTTTCCTTATTGGCAGGTTAATCTAGTACTATAATCTGCAGTTGCTACTGCCTTCTTTTGGAGGAAAAATGCTACGCTAGATGCCCCACCAAACTGATCCAATTTGGCAAATGTTCATGGCATAAATGGCTCTTAGTGGAACCCCCTTCCTACAAATGTATGGATAAAAAAACCTCTGCTCAGACGAGTGGATTTTAATTTTTCTAGTTTGCTGCTTTGAAGCAGGCAGCTTTCCCTTTCAGTATTCGCCTTGTCAACTAAAACACCATCTGCAGTGGATACTCTAATGTGTGGTGTTGTTGTTTTTTCCCCTGTCAACTCAGGAGACCAGAATGAAACACTTTCCATTTCATCGGGACATTTAACATCTGTGTTCCCATAGGCCGGAGGTTCTAAAACTATGAATGCAGTCATAATACCAACCTATTTACTTTGTTTCCATTGCTGTCTGGAATACTGGGATTATATTAAAGTCTCAAAATAGGGTCATAGGGCGTTTTCGGACGTGACGATAGCATGGATTTCCATGCTTTGCCACGCGTAGAAATCTGTGCTGCCGTCATGTCTGAAACGGCCACCAGATGTTGGACCAGGCCGTGGCAGCGCTTAGCCCGGGCTGTTCCTCAGGACCATCCCTGAGTAACAGCCCCGAAGGAATGCCCCTGCAGACCACCCCTTTTTTACTTAAATGTTTCCTGCTACCCCGAAAGCCCCAATTTCTCAGAGTTACTTGGGGGCATCCCTGGCTGACCCAGAGAAATCAGGGCTTCCCCCAGAGCCCAGAGACTTTGACCCGGCTAAGCCCATGCAATGGACCGGTCACGTTTGATGGCCCGCTCATGCTTACCCCAGTCCGGGTCCGCAGCACTTCAAGGCAGTGATGGTAACCTCCCGTCAGCGAGGGGGTGGGACGCTCTGAGCAGCGTGGGGACAGGGCCGTGCGTGTCACCCTGCCCTCTCACCCACCCATCCTCCAGCCCAGCCGCTCTCACGTTTGTTCAGGGGCTGGGCCAAATCCAGCGATCCGCACCATCATGTCTAAAAACAGACAAAATGTTTGGGATCCGCTGCCCTAAGAATTCATGTAGCTAAGGGCTAGGAACACAATGCCAGCAATTCAGCAGGGGGTGACGGGGTGTAGAGTTTTGTCTTTAACCACAGACTTAAAGTCATTAAACCCTCAAAGTAAAAGCATCCTTCTGACCTGCATGGAGTTAAATGTGTACAGAGCGGCTTGCCTGATATTTTATTCCCCTAATAAACCATTTTACTTAGTAATTAATTTTAAATAATCATTTTACTTAGTGAACAATTACCTGTACCAAATGCTTTCTTTCTTGTGGGCCACTTTGAAAAATAGCACAAGCTTATTTGGATGTTGGGGGTAAGGGTGCTTGAGGGGTGTGCTTAGGTGGAAGGAAGGGGAAGAGAGGGTCCAGAATCCAGATCCTAGAATCACGTCATGGATCTACCTCCTGGTTTTGAGTGCCCACCCTCATCTCTGCTCCCTTCCCCTGTGCTCATCTTTTCAGTGATTGAGGGGAGGGACTAATGGATTCATGGATCAGATCCAAGAATTGGAAAAACTAGGTCAAACAAAACTAGCAGAAAGCCAATTTGGCCCCAGGGCTGGAGGTCCCCCATCCTTGCCCTCCCTTTAATTCTCTTCAGTCTTGTATGTTGCCGCTGGAAACATGAAATTCATTATAGATGACGGGAACAGTTTTTGCAAAGTCCTGTGAGACAGATCTTCCCCTCCATCCAGGGCTGCCCTTAGGATTTGTGGACCCCAGGGCAAAGAGAAAAAGCCCTCCCCAATTGTGGCCACCCTCTATGGGGCTGTGTTTGGGGTCCTGCTGAGAGGGAGTGGGGAGGATCTGGTGAAAAGGGGCCAGTGCGGGGGCCCTGGAAACAGTGGGGCCTGGGGTGGTTGCCCCAGGTTGCCAGCCCTGCCTCCATCGGTGCAACGACGGCCACTGCACCTTCTTCAGTTAAGCTAGTCAGAGGTAATAGGAGAGCTTTTTTCAATAGTCAGCGCATATGTAAACTACTGCCCTAGATTAGCCATCTGTAGGGTGAACTGTTAGAAACCATTGAGCCACTGGCCCCCTGTGCTGTGACTGCCACCTAGTGCCTGCAGCTGAGGCGATGCTTTCAGAACTGCTGATATAAGGCTTCTTCCTCCCAGTGTGACTCAGGACACAGCTGAGTAGAATTGCACTGGTGTGTGTAGATAGATAGATAGATAGATAGATATCTCACAATCCTGGTGAAACATTTATATATATATAAAATATCTTTATAATTTAGATAGATAGATTAGATAGATGGTAAGCACTCGGGCACGGACCATGTCTATTTTATTCTCTGTAAAGCACCAGGTATATTGCTTGTGCTATATAAATGCTTATAATAATAATAATAATAATAAATTAATAATTACACACACAATCCTAGATAGATATGGATTGTGTGTGTAATATATATATATATATATATATTTGTATTTGTATTATAAACTTTATTGGTACAGGCAATGGTTGATACAGTTTTACAAAACATGGAAACATAAGTATATATATATATATTTATACATTATAAATATATTTTATATATATATATATATATAAATGTTTCGTATATATATTACACACACCATCCTGACGAAACAGACAGTTCTATATTATGAGTATATAGTTGTGAGGGAATGGGGAAAAGGGGCAGAGGAAATGAGGAAAGGACGCAAGTCCACGCCCAGACACCTACCCACACACTCGTTAGGAGGCAGATCGTCGCCTGTAAAACGATTGTGAATGGCTTCTGGAGCGTATGCCCCCAGCCTAGATCATCACCGGGCAGCGAAGAGTAGCGCAGTGCTTTGAAGCACAGAACCCACGCACACAGGGAACAGGGGGGAGTAACAGGGACGTGGTGGGTAAGGGGGGCGGTTCCAAGGCAGGGGGGAATGGATAGGACACTCACACAGGGACGGGCCCAGGGTTTGTGGGGGGTAGGATTTACAGGACGGGTTTCCACGTATGCACCCAAACACTCCCAAGCCACTCACCCCAGTTGTACTCACAGTCACTTCTCCAGACACGCCCACGGTCAATCACAAGTCCAAGATCAAGCCAAGCAAAAGGAAGGGGTGGGGGGTGGGGCAGTCTCACAGGCACAAAGCACTGATCACTGGCAAGGACTGGAGGGCAGTGAGCTGCTTTTATTCCCTGCTGAGTGCAGGGCACGCAGGCACTCTGAACGCCAGGGCGGGGGTGTAGGGGGTGTGGCTATGGCAGACGGCGGTAGGGCGCTTCCAGCCCCACCACGTGGCTCTGTTGTTTGGCCTGGAAGAGCTCCCGTACCTGCAGAGCCCCCTCCAAGCACTTCCTTTGTTTCTGCCAGCTGCAGCTCCACCTCTGTCAGTGCTGTGGATCCTGGAGGGGGAGCCACTGCAGGCGGCTGTCTCTTGCCACGGCTCTTGGTTTCACACCAGGTATGTGTGCACCGATGGGTCCCTGCACCTCTTCTCCCCCCATGCCTCAGACCCCCATACAGGGGTCTGACCATAGTATAATATTATATTCCTACCCAAAAAAAACTACTGGGTTAAGCAGCTAAGTTAATCCTCCCCACTCCTTCTCAGCAGGAAGACTCACATGACTCACTAGTATATATGAAGTGTGTCTGTCTCTCTTTGATGTATTATTATTATTATT
>QEPC01002847.1:1652562-1665957 GCA_003113815.1 Sphenodon punctatus | reverse complement strand
TATAAAATTAACCCCACATTAAAATAACCCCTCAATAAAACCCCTACCTTAACCCAACCCACCCATCCTGTCTCCCTCGGAAAAGGCCCGGCGGAACAGCCAGGTCTTACGCTGTCTATGAAAGGAGGGGAGGTTTACGGCCAGGTGGACCTCCAACAGGAGGGAGTTCCACAGCCGCAGAGTGGCCACCGAGAACATCCTCCTCATGGTTGACTCCTGGGAAACCTGGGGAACCTCAAGGAGGGCGCCCCCGGCCGACCACAGATGCCAATCCAGAATCCGGAGGGTGAGGTGATCCTGCAGATAGGTGGGGCCCAGGCCATTTAGGGCTTTAAAGGTCAAAACCAACACCTTGAATTGTGCCTGGAAGACTATCGGCAGCCAGTGCAGAGAACGGAGCACTGGAGTAATGTGCTTGCAACGACTCGTCCCGTTAAGGAGACAAGCCACCGCATTCTGCACCAGCTGCAGTCTTTGGACTGTTGCCAAGGGTAGCCCCACGTGAGCGCATTACAGTAGTCTAATCTTGAGGTAATAAAAGCATGGATGATTGTGGCAAGGTCTGAGTCTGAAACATACGGCCTAAGTCGAAGTACCAGATGTAATTGGCAGAAAGCGCCTTCGCCACAGCCGCCACCTGGACATTCAGGCGAAGCTGTGGATCTAGGAGCTCCCCCAGACTACAAACCTAAGATACCAGGGGAGGATGGACCTCATCAATGATGGGGGCCATCACTCCTGCAGCTTTCCCCACAACCATCACCTCTGTCTTGTCGGGATTCAACTCCAAGCGACTCACCCTCATCCAGTCCCCCACAGCCGACAGACATTGGGTAAGCACCGAGACTGCCGGACCTGGTTCTGATGAAAAAGAGATATATAATTAGGTGTCATCAGTATATTGATGACACCTACACCAAACTCTCTGCCGACCTCTCCCAAGGGCTGCATAAATACATTGAACAGGACAGGGGATAAGATAGAACCTTGCGGGACTCCACACGTGAGGCCCTGGGGAGAAGATGAATAATCACCCAGCACCACCCCCTGAGTGTTCCCAGACAGGAAGGAGCAGCACCATTCAAGAACAGTCCTGCCCACCCCTGCCAGGTCCCACAACTGAGTCATCAACAATTTATGGTCAACGGTATCAAATGCAGCCGAAAGATTTAATAGGATCAAAAGGGTCAAACGACCCTGGTCCAACTCTCGGTAGAGGTCATCAACCAAGACCACAAGCACAAGTAGAGATATGGGCATGCACACAAGGAGAGAGGATGGATCTCATGGCATAGATCTAGATTTTTCCTGTCCCTTCCTTCATTCTGAGCCCACCTCTTACGTGCTTTCTCCTCTCACCCATCTCCCACTCAACCCATGGGTTGCCCATAGTAGGGGAAGAGATTACCCACTCCTAGTTTACATGTCATGTTAAAAGCAGAAGTGACAGATCAATATCACCTTTTTGTTTGCTGGTTGTGCAGTATATTAGTAGTTACAGAAATGAGACTGCTTGTGAACCAAAACTTGGCAAGCATCCCAATACCAAATGCATTTCTGTGGTCTGAGAAGAGCGCCTAATTTCAGGGACTGGTGGTAAAATGGCAAGAACTGGAAAAACGGTGGCTTCTGATGTTAGACTGCAAACTCAAGAGGGGGGTTGGGTTCCCCCTTCCTCCCCTTTTTTTGTTGGTTGCCTTTTATACAGTTCTGTGATCACTGATCATGAACAATGACAGCCCTGTGTTAACTACAGGCCCCAGTTCTCACAGTGAGCATTCCCACTAGCATGACTCCTGTTCAAAGGGATAGGCGCCTGCGCTGTATGAAATCAGTTTGATTTTGTCTCTCGTGTGTAGTTTATTGGGAGGAAGAGGAACATCAAAATCCACCCAAAGAATTTAAAGCTAGACAGAGAAATATGTTTAAAGATTTCCTACTCACACTCTTGTGCTAACTAAGATACCTTTTTGTTCCTGGAGCAGCTGTGTGGCCACTACAGAACTTGCATCAAACCAACAGGTGGAAATGGCAGGAATGAGTGCTCTCACCATGCTAGCTATGCCTATCTAATTATTATTATATATTATTATTTATTGTGTTAGCAATGTGCCTGGTGCCAAGTAGCCATGATTAGAGCCAGGTTCCTGCCCCAGGAGGCTTACACGTGGGAGGAGAATTCTGCAGGATTCCAAAGCCAATGCACTTTTCAATTAGGAATAAAGGCTGGATTGAGCTGCCATATGCAGAGTAAAAGGCAAATGTGCTGATTGTCACTTATCAGACTCTTAACACTTAACAGGACTTGCAGCACAGGTGGGAGGGGGGGAATCCTGCTTTCCAGCTGATCAGCAGGGAAGCCTTAGCCTGGACTGTGACCTCGGAGGTTGTAGCCTGGGCTAACTGCTCATCCTCCTCCTCCCCTGAAAAGTACCTCTTTTTGTCAAATTAAGGGTAAAATGTGTGGCCAGCGGGAGTGCTCCCCAGGCTGCCCAAGGGCAGAAAATCCTGGCTGACATGGTCTGGGTCAGGTCAGGGCACCAACATGACATGACCACAACTGGGGAGCCGTCCTGCTGACGCACAGCCCAGGTATGGCTGGGAGCGCAACAAACGTGGGTAACTAGCCCTGCCCATGCAGCGGTCCTAGCCCACCGCCATGACGGACAGCCATGGTGGCCAATCAGGCACAGCCATGGCTGCTGGCCATGGTGGACCCCAGGCCAGTATCTCCTGCTTTGGCCTGGTCAAGTGGGCCTTAGCCCGGACTGTGACCTCAGAGGTCATAGGCCAGGCTAGCTGCCAACACTGCCTGGGGCAATCCTGAGCCAACATCTGGCAGCTTGTATTTATATGTGCCAAACCAAAGCGGGCTCAAATCACATCTGTTTTACCCTAAGTCCTCAATTGAATGCTAAGAATGAAAATCACTGCACTAATTTCTATTCAGTTGAGTATTGTTTCATAAAGATTTTTAGCAGTATTTGTAATATTGTTTGCTTGTTTCTAGCCTTGGACAGCATCCATTACCAAAGACAGATCCATTACTTTAAGGTCTGCTTGAGCTGAAGTTCTGATACATCAAACTATTTTTAGATGGCCCCCCAAATTCGACTTAAGCAGACTGCACTGTGTGTTCTTAATGTTCATCTGTATTTCATGTTTGAAATTTCAGGTAGTGATTAATTATTCAATTGTGAAAGGACTGAAGTACAATCAAGCGACACCTACGTTTCATCAGTGGCGCGATGCACGGCAGGTCTATGGCTTGAATTTTGCCAGCAAGGAAGAGGCTACCACGTTCTCCAATGCAATGCTGTTTGCTCTGAATATCATGAATTCACAAGATGGAGGTAAAAGGAACAACCACTTGGCTCCATTCTTTGCTCTCTTTTCTATTGTTCTGCAGTAATTCCATTTGTCACAGTTACAAGGTGCAGGGGCACCAGGTATCTTTGTCATTTGAATGCAGTTAAGCAGAATAGGTATAATTAGTTTCTTGGTAGAGGGTCTAATTTAATTGTGTCAACTGTAGCGGTTTTAGGCGCTGTATATATTTGGAGGCTTTACTTCTTTTTCTTTCAGTTTTTCATGATCCATCCCAGCGTAAGGACCAGATAATAATCCCCATGGTCATGCTGAGTAGCATTTTGTTGGCCGTGTAGTCCCTAGTTGTTTTTAATAAGAACTGTTTTTAGGTTGGGGCAATAGGGGCCAAGGACCCAGGACCCATACTTTCCTGCACTTCAGGGGGCCCTGTGGAATGCCCTCCACTGCATCTGTAGGCTTCCCTTCCAGCGGGATCCCAAATGCAATGGTCTTTAAGACACCATGTACGTTATGGCTGCTTCCTTAGTGCTCCCAAGGCTGAGGTTGAGGTTCTTCAGAAAATGGCAGTGACTTAGGGGGAGGGCCCCACTGCATAGTCATGCTGTCCCTCCCCTACATGGAACCAGCTGCAGCTGCTGCTTGAGTCCCCTCTGCCCCTCCCTTCACTTCCCTTCCCCCAGCACGGTTGGGCTGTTGGAGGGAACTGCGTCTTCCTCCCCATTGGTGCAGAGGGCAGTGCAGAACCTGAATGTGAGTGCAGGTGTGTGTGTGAGAGAGAGAGAGAACGAGAGTATTAATGAATTAATGAATGAGTGTGTACAGTATGTCATAAGGAAGCATCACACTGTCAACTGCTAAAGAAGGCAGGGGCATGAGAAGGGGGTCATGGGGGCCCCACATTTTATTTTTGCCCTGAGCCCCACAAATTCTAAGATTGATCCCACTTTTAATAGGACTACTTGCTTAGCAAGTCACTGTTCAGAATGGGTAAAATTGGAAGCATCTAGTCTTAAGCAAACAACAGCTCAAGCAAAGCCATTAGTACTCATAAAACTTTACTTGTAAAACCCAGAGCTCAGGTTTCTTCAAGGATCTTATATGTCAGCGACAGACATTTGCTGTGCTGACCTCACTGTCTGCTATAGTGAAAAAGCGTATGTACAGTATGCAGCTTCTGGAAACATGATAAGAGTAAGACCGAAAGGCTTAAATTCTAGACCTTGGCTTGTGCCCTTATAAATATAAACATTATATTGACTGCAGTTCAGGTTTATAGTGGAAAGTTATTGCTTCATGAGTTGAAAAGGTGACTGGCTCTGGGATAGCCTAGGTTCCTAATAGAAGTCCTAGGCCCAAAGACAACTATTCCTCCTGTAAGCAAAAAAAACCTTGCAGTTTGCAGGACACGTTCCGTTATGGATCTGTGTAACCTCACTGAAGCCTTTGCTGTAACCTTTGTAGGTGTTTTATTATATCCTTTATTTTATTTTCCCTCCCCATGAAAAGGCTTCAGGCCTCCATTTTCTCCCTGAAAGTGTTATAGCGTTAATAACATAGCACTGAGGCATTTGGTTGTAGTTCATGGGGTCATGGTAGCACCTCGCCTAACTGCAGTACACCAGTGTAGCAGTGGCCACCTTGAAGTAAAACTTTCTTAAGTGTCAGTGTTCTGACCCCCACAATTTGGTTTAAAATACCATTTCCATTTGGACTCATTTGGATGCTTTTGGAATTTGTTCACTTTTTATGCCACATTTTTTATGAATTCTCTCCACCTTCCCAATGCACACAATTTTTTATCATTTATTAGGCTGACTTGTGAGAAACTTAGAAAATGCCAAGTGCCCCAAACGCTGCCCCATGTCTGGAAAAGATTGGGGCCCGAGAGGAAATGATACTCTCTTGTGCATGGGCTACAACTCTCAATTCAGACAAGAACAGGAGTTTAAAAAAAAAAAAAAAAATTATTTTACATGACCTGCGTTCAACCAATGAGATTGCATTTTGGCATTTGAAGGGTGTAACTGTAGAACGACTGCAGTGATTGGTTATAACCAGCTTTCTGTTATGTGCTCCATCTCCCTCCAAAATTTACATAGATAAGCTACATCTGAATTATATTAGGCTTCTTCTTTATCCAGTGGGCAGTGTTTTTGCAAAGTCTGAAGTTATTCAAATAAAACTAGATATAGAATTGGAAAAGTTAAGAGAAGGGCAACTAGGATGATAGCAGGGACGGATCAACTTCCTTATGAGGAGAGGTTCCACAGGTTAGGGCTGTTTAGTGTGGTGTGTGGAAAAAGTAAACAGGGAACTCTTGTTTTCTCTTTCTCACAATAAGAGAACAAGGGGACACTCTCTGAAGTTAAATGGTGGCCGATTTTTAAAAATGCAAAAGGGATGTACTTTTTTACTCAGCAGACAATATCGTTGTGGAACTCGTTGCCAAAGGAGGCTGTGAAAGCCAGCACCACAACTAGTTTCAAATGGAAACTAGAAAAAATCTTATAGAATAGAGCCATAAATGCTTACTGGTTGGGACTTAAACCCCTGGCTACCGGTAGTTTGGAGTGGTTAGCAGGAGATGGGTCATACCTCCACAACCTGTACTTGTACTTCTCTTGAGCAACTGTGGCTGATCACTATTGGAGTCAGGATGCTGGGCTCGATGGACTATGGGTTTCACCCAGTATGGCATTTCTTGTGTTCTTAAAACTCCTTGGAGAATAAAGAATCTGAAGACATGAGAGGTATTTATTATGGCTTGGTTGGTTGATTTTCTTCTTAATGTATCTTAGAAATGGTTCAGACTACAAGTTCCAGTTCTGCTTTAGTTAGTCATGAAATTAATTCCTCTAATACCAATGGCTGTTTGTTAGAAGTTTGTTTGTGATCAAAGTTGGATCAATTTCTCTTGAGGCCGTGAACTTCAGTGGTTAACTTTTCTGACAGCATCACCACTATTATTTCTTAAGGGTAAAGTTTTCAAAAGAATCTTGCCAGCTTAATGGCTTAAGTCCCATTTCAACGCTTGGCCTAGTGTACTGTACGGCTGGTACCCACAGAAAACACCGCATGCATATGTGGGGTGGTTCTTCGGGGCTGTAGTGACATCCGAACAGCTGCACAATGTGGTTACACAGCAGTAGGAGACATTTCAACTCATAGAGCACAGTGTCACCAGATGGTTCATCTATTCAGAACAACCTTGCAGAAGCCAGCCCACTGGATTTATTGATTTATTGATTTATAAATTTATACCCCCATCCCTCCTGCCTCTGGCAGCTCGGGGCAGCTCACAACAGGTCAGTAATAAATTACAAAATACAATAAAATACAATATAATATCAAAATACAATATAATATCACCTTCAAACCCTACATTGACTCCGTGGCCAAATCCTGCTGCTTCTCCCTCCACAACATTGCCAAGATCCGCCCCTTTCTGTCTGTCTCCTCTGCCAAAACTCTCATCCACGCCCTAGTCATCTCATGCCTTGACTATTGTAACCTCCTCATTGGCCTTCCCCGCTCCCACCTTTCTTCCCTTATCTCTGTTCAAAACTCTGCTGTCAGGATCATCCACCTAGCCTGTCGCTCTGACCACGTGAAACCTCTCCTCTCCACTGGCTGGCTCCCCCTTCCTAAGCGTATTCTGCACAAGCTCCTCGTTTTCACCTACAAAGCCCTTCACAACCTTGCTCCCCCCTACCTCTCTGCACTGATCTCCCTCCGAACCCCTGCTCGAGCCCTCTGCTCCTCCTCAATCCCCTCCCTCACCCTCCCATGCCTCTCCTGCTCCGCCAACTGCCTTCGACCCTTCTCCCTCGCTGCCCCGCACACCTGGAACTCCCTCCCTGCCCTCGTCCGCCTTGCCCCCACCCTCCACACCTTCAAGTCCCTTTTCAAAACCCACCTCTTCCGCTCCACACTTCTAACTCCTGCTAAGCATCCCCACCCAGGATTATCCCCCACCTCTTATCTGTAAACTCCCAATTTACTGTAACCAAGCCAAGAACGTGTACCTGAGCTCTCGCATCCTCATGAATGTCGCATCCCTTGTCTCTCCCTCTGTTTTCCCCTTCTCTGTCTCCCCTCCTGTGTTTAGATTGTAAGCTCTCGAGCAAGAATCATGTCTATCTTGTTCTTTGTAGGCGCCAGGTACATCGCTGGTGCTATATAAATGCTTATTATAATAATAGACAATTAAAACAATTCAATAAATAGTAAAAATAACCATAAAGTGCGCAGAAAAAAACATCCCACCCTGCCTTCCAACCTCTCCCTAGCCACCCCCCTCACCAAACGCCTGGCAGAAGAGCCATGTCTCACATTGGCGCTGAAAGGTGAGGAGATTCGGGCTGAGGCGGATACCCACAAGGAGCGAGTTCCACATTGCTGGAGTGGCCACAACAATGCCTGCCTGTTGGCTGCCACCTGCCGGTACTGCGGAACCTCCAGGAGGGCGCCCCCAGACAACCGCAGGAGTCACTCAGGGGCCTAGGAAGGGAGGCATTCCTTCAGGTAGCTAGGGCCCAGGTTGTTCAGGGCTTTATAGGTCAAAAGAAGCACCCTGAATCGAGCTTGGCAGAATATAGGCAGCCAGTGCAGAGCACGGAGCACTGGAGTTATGTGCTCCTAGCAGCCCGTCCCAGTGAACAGAAGAGCTGCCATGTTCTGCACCAGCTGCAGCCTCCAGACCGTCACCATGGGAAGCCCCACATAGAGCGCATTACAATAATCCAACCTCGAGGTGACAAATGCATGGATGATGGTAGGAAGGTCAGAATCCATGCAGATTCAGATAACCACCGAGTGCTTTCCATGAGTGCCACTCTTGAGCTCTGAGCATCTTAGACCCTTTTCAAACGGGCTCGTGTTGGGGGATGGTTGGAGGCCACAGTGGGTGTGTGGTGCGTGGGTGGCCCGTTACACGGACGCCTACCCACCCATCGTCACACACAGAGGCATCTCCATTTTTCCAATGCCTCTGTGCATGGGGGATCGGTGGAGGTGTGTAGAGCGCAGGAACACACACACATACCCGCACTGGCGGTCACACAGAGTGGGCAAGGGGTGGGAATGTCTTGTGTGAAAAGGACCCTAGATCATATCAGAAGTCAGTGGGACCACTTTATAGCCATAACAACATCACTACCATTTATTTTCCAGCTGGTGTAACATTCGCAATTCTGTATAGTGGAAGATAATATGGAAAAAAACATTTGTAATGCATAAAGGCCAACATTTTTAGCAGACCATTTTCCTAGCCACCACTTGTGTATATACAAAACTGCATGCACACAGTAAAAAGTACCGTTGCTTTAACAGGCACAGATCCCTGCCTGTGCACATAAAGAAAGTTATTATTTTAGCACATGCTAGGTTTTGCCCACCCATTAAGGCAAGCGGAATCTAACAGTTGCTCTCACTCTGGGTGTCTCTACACATTATATTAACCACAGGGGAAATCAACCCCATGGTACTCGCTGTAATGTCATCTTGTGGTTGGCCAGCATGAACAAATATTCCTGCTGTTCTGTGTTAATGCTGCTCCAGCCTATGGACTTGACGCCCCCTGAGGAGCCCACTGGCTGACAGCATAAATATGGGAGCTGTCCCTCTGCTCAGCCCAGCAAGGAGCGAAATTGGGAAAGCCCAGGAAGTCTGCATCTCCAGTTGAATTAATAAAGCCCAGCATGTCTGGAGCTCAAAACTTGACAAAGCCCAGCAATCCTGCAGCTTAGTAGTGAAATTGGCACGCCAACAGCCTACACTGAAATTCAGCCCATTAACTCAACATTGATTTTGCATTGTGGTTTTCAGCTGGTCTGTGGGCCTATTGAGGAGCTCCCCAGATATGTTCCAGGCAGCAAACTCCTACAAGCCCTTCTTCGCTCCGTAGCTAACGCCCAGGTTTGGGTGGGCTGGGCAGATGTAATACTTGACCCTGTGTTAGGCAACTGAAACGGCAGCAAAGTGTTACATGTGGAGACACCCACTGATGTTAGCATTGCTCAAATGCAGGCACGGGTATTTGCAGTTGGAAGGGGAACTTTTGCCTATCTGTATATGCTCACATGTACCAGAACACAGTCAGAAAATGAAGGCCAAAACTTTTAATTTCCAAATCATTCTCAGACCTCCCCTCAAGACCTGGTTGTTCCATCGGGCCTTTGGGGAGGGATTGGGGGAGGGTTTTTCTGCCTTTTAGCTTTCTGTGTTTGGTATTTTAATATCATTAAAGATTTTATAGTTTATTGTAATTGTGTTGTTCGCCGGCCCGAGCTGCCAGTGTGCAGGATATAAATATTTGTAATATATAAATAATAAATAAATTCGTGGAAATGGTACTCTAAATAGAACACCAGGAGAAATGTTCACCACAACACGTGAGCTTCTTTAGATTCTTGGGCTAGTTAGGGATGTGCTATTTTTAATGTTTTCTTGCTTCACAGATCAGCTGCCTGGCACTATTGTTTTGGTGTCTGCGCACTCGCCTTCAGTTTACTACTACTGCTTTAAATCAAACACCCACTTATACAGCCTAAAATTAATCCACTGGCCGGGGGTGGGGAAACTCTGGAGTACACAGTGTGCCTGCAACAGAGCCAGTTTATTTTAACTGCAATGAAATTTTGGAAATGATGTGTTCATTGGGTGACACGTTAACCTTAAATTTAGAGTTCAAAAAAGGGCGCTCCAGTTTTTCAGCAATATTTTTTTTTATATAGTGCTGACTTTTGAATAACTGAGGAGTGCCAAAAAAATCAATACCTATTTACTCCGGCAGACTGTTGTCTTTTAATCAGCTGCCTGTGTTCCGGGCCTGCTGTCCTGAGAAAAGCAACAAGATATAGCTCTTCAGAGGGCCATGCAATTCCAGAGCATTTTAATTACACAGCGTTTTTTTGCTCTGAAGGGTGAATGTTATATAACACTGTGTTCCTGTTCAAGAAAGAAACTTCTGCAAAGTAGGTGGAGTACCAAAGCTCCAGGCTGAAAGCAAAGTACCAAAGCACCCCTTCGGTTACCCACATATCTTGACGGATACCTCTAGGGAGCAAACAAGCCCCCCCATGTGCAGGCTCCAGCTGGACAGAAGTGTGCCAGGGTGACCTGGGCATGTGCACGTGCTCCTAAGTGGCTGGCCTAGGCCCCAGGAGGCCTCAGTACTTGGTTTCTGTCCCCCAGATCACTGCCACTGAGATTGCTGCTGCCACCAGCCAGATTGCTGCACCCTCTTCCCCGCTCCGTGCTTTGGGACTTTGCTTTCAGCCTGGAGCGTTGGTACTTCCCCGCCCCATCCCCAGGCTGCAGAAAGCAAAACGTACCTGCATGGGCACCAGGAGGGGACTTGCAGTACCCAAACTGCAAGAGTCAGCTCAGTCTGTTGCTAGGTATGAATGCTTGCAAACTTGGATTATCACCACCAAAATCAGTACCGCAGTGGGGGATTAGTCTATTCTTGCGAATGTAGCCCCAATCATGACTGTTACCTGTCAGCTCTTTTATGTACCTCTTTACTTCCATTTTCTTACATCTCTACACTTCTGTGCATTTTTGGCCTTACAAAGCAAACGCTGGTGCAGAGCACTCGAGCCAAGCCACAGATTGCTCAC
Source organism: Sphenodon punctatus (assembly GCA_003113815.1). Taxonomy (NCBI): domain Eukaryota; kingdom Metazoa; phylum Chordata; class Lepidosauria; order Sphenodontia; family Sphenodontidae; genus Sphenodon; species Sphenodon punctatus. Next base: position 1,655,005 of record QEPC01002847.1, on the reverse strand, counting down.
TCATCAGCTGCGCTTAGGTTAATAGTTCTCACTCTGCTTTTCAGGTATTTCCCTCCCTTGCTTACTATTCTTTTGAGTGGTTTGGGAGGGCACTGTTAGTTAAGGTGATAGATCAAGTTTTTCTCTTGATTATACTGTTTTTAAATCTTCAAACTCCACTGGGTTTAATGGAGTTATACCAATTTAAGTGAGGAGAAAATTAGTTCCTGTAGTATGTATGCAATCATCCTTTTCTTTTGTATTTTCCATAATCATTTCCTTGTGTAATTAACTAAATAACACAGATGGAGGAAGTAGAATGGTAGTTGAGAGTCATATTTTGAAACTCTTACAGTTCCTAGAAGCACAGATTGAGAATCCAGATAGGATCGACTGTGCCCTGCATCTTAGCACAAAGGCTCTAGATTGTACCTGTAATGTACATTTCAGATACAGACTGTCAACACACAAAGGTCCAGGACTGTTTAGCTCTAGGATTTTGGCTTAGCTGTGAAATTTGAATTCTAATATTGTCACACGATCCAGAGGCTGGGGATTTGGCTCTACTTCTAATAGAGATGAGCACTGACTGTAAGAGAACAGCTTTTCATAAGAATATTCTCCCTTCCCCCAACGTTCTGAAGTATGCCATCCAATGCATTCCATCTTGGAAATGGCTGTGTTTGATCGGGGCTGTGGTACTGCATGTGTAAAGCTTGTAAAATGTGGGGTCCTACAAAATGACACGCACAATATAAATGTAAGATATTATGACATCAGGTTCCATATAGGTTGGCAAGTGCACAGGATATGCCATAAACTCTCTCCAGCTCTTTAGCCTACATATTACAATGTGCCTATGTCCATGGCATTTGAGCACAAATTGCAAGGTCTGATTAACTTTGCTTTGTCTTTTTTTTATTTTTGAATTATTTCAGATTATTTTTTATTAACCACTGTTACAAAACATTAGTATTTCAGTTATAGCAACTTTTTTCCAACTTGTGTTTTGAAAACCAGGAAAGTTAGAGATCTGGTCTTTATTCATTTTCCAGTTGTTGCTGCTCTGTTCAATCACATTGCCCCAAGATTTCCTACCATCACAAAAGACTAGGACATGCTGACATTGGAAGATTAAAGACAGTGTCTTCGTTACAGAACTGCATAATACATAAAATAACTAATCCATAATGGAAGATGCCAACCACAGATTACAACACATATAAGTTATAACCAAGGCCCATTTGCAGCGAGCTATAAGTAATTCATAGCTGATGACATTTATTCCACCCTAACAAGTTTGCAAGCCTCTATGGAGAAAGTAGCTGCATTCCCTGGGTAATCCCACTTGCATCATGTAATGCAAAGCTAAATTTCCGCAGCATGAGAGATACATAGATAGAAACCTAAGTGGTATTCTGCACTGAACATCAGGAGAGCAATCTGTCTCCTCCTCTTTAGAGAGAATGTGGTTGCTGTGTTGGTCTCAAATGTAAAAGATGGGGATAAAACTGTTCAAATGATAACTTTTATTGGACCAACCTTCCTGGGCTCGCCCCTCCTCTGGGAGTTCCAGCTGCCCAGCCTTAGGCCCAGGCCCCAGGTGACACTCTGCCCCTCCTCCCCTGTGGGAGGAGAGGGGGGCAGGGCCAGGGCTTTCCCAGGCCTTTTGGGCCAGGGGAGGGAGATAAGAGGCCTGCTGCTTGGCGGAGCCGCAGGCCACACATCTAAGGGCCACTGTCAAAGGGCCCTTAGGCATGACCCTTAGTGGGACCGGGAGGTTCTGCTCCCCATACCGCCTGGAACTCCCTCCCTGCCCACATCCGCCTTGCCCCCTCCCTTCGTACCTTCAAATCATTCCTCAAGACCCTCCTCTTCCGCTCTTCCGTCTCCGACTCCTCACTCGCCTCACCTAACTCCTGCTGATATCCTCCATCTAGTACAGTCTGTTACCTAAGGTCTGTGTACTCATATCCTCACCACATGGACCAACCAGCCATCATTTTTGATGTAACCAAGACAAGCGTGTGCACCTGGGACCTCATCCTTGTGAATGTTACACTCCTTGTCTCTCCCCCTTCCTTCGTCCCCCCCCCCGTCTCTCAGATTGTAAGCCCTAGGGCAGGGACCATGTTTATTCAATTATTTTGTAAAGCTCCAGGTACATTGCTGGCACTATATAAATGTTTGCTAATAATAATATTGTGTGGGTGAAGGACGAAGGGACTGGGTTGGGGAGGGAGGGGCTGGCCCCCTCGGTGTGAGGGAGGGGTACAGCCCTTTGGGGAGGGTGGGTTACCCTCCTGTGGCAGAGGAGGGCAGGGGGTGTGTGGGATGGGGGCGAAGGGACTGGGTTGAGGGGTAGGGGCTGTTCCCCTCAGTGTGAGGGAGGGGCGCAGCCCCCTGGGGTGGGGGCTTACCCTCCTATGCAAGAGGAGGGTAGGGGGTGTATTAGTGGGTGGGG
>QEPC01002847.1:1630043-1640094 GCA_003113815.1 Sphenodon punctatus | reverse complement strand
ACCTGCTGGAACCCAGCCTGTGCAGGGGGCTGGGAGCTCTGCTGCTGATGCACGCGCAGCTCTTAGTTCATACCGAGGCCACCTCTATTGGGCGCCCCCGTATGAACTTTCCCCTTCCCCGGCCCCTGCAATGCAAGAGTGCCCCCTGCGATACTCTTGCATTGCAGGGTCCCTTTATGCGGAATGGATGGCTCTTCTAGCCGCTCACTCCGCATAAAGGGAGAACGCCTCCCTTTTGACCCTGAAGACTTCCTTAGGAAGCCTTCGGGGGGCGGGGGGGGTGAGTACTTTTCCAAGCGATATCCTCTGGTGCTCTCGAGGAAAGCAGCTCCATTTCACTAGGTAGTGAAAGGTAATGAAGTTTGACAGCACAGATGATTTACCTTCTTTCCATTTGCTTTGGCCCTGGATTGGAGAATGTGCTTTTATTCAAACTATGTTCCATGTAAATCTAGAGCTGAATCAGAACTGCCCCGCCCCCTTTTCCTTAGAAACATGCATGTGGTAGGTGCCTATTACTCATGCTATGCTGTCTCCAACTCCAACAGCTCTGTCAGGACATGAGGCTGCTATAAGCCCTGGGAGTAGCAAGGACTGTTGAGTCATTACTTATTCCTTAGAATGTGAAGGATGCTTAGAGATTTGGGGTACAGCAGAAGCAGGGACTTAATTTAGTACTCACAGGTAATACCCGCAGTTTCAGGAACTGCATTGGGTACCCGATGGGTTACCCAGGTACCAATCGAGTACCTAGATATCAAAACAATCAGTAACTTCCAGTACCGATTTTTCAATTTACAGATTCCCAATTGGTATATTGATATACAGTTTGGTATATCGAGACTGAAAACCGAAAAATCAGCACAAATATTTTAAATACCATGACTTTCTAGGACGGAAAGTTGATTTTTCCAGAAGGAAAACAGAGAAATAAGTGTTGGACATTGGTATATCGACGAAAAAGACAAAAAATTGGTACTGGAAGTCAACATTCTGAGACTGGAAATTGACATTCCGAGACTTTGGACACCCAAATCGGGTCACAGTCTGGTACCAATGGGTGGCAGGCCTATTTGGGTGGGTACTGGAAATTATGGGCTATCAATTTTTTCAGGTAGCCTCCTTCAGCTTTAGTTTGGCCCTTCTTTTCCACTGTATAAATGTGGTCTCTGCCCCAGTGAACTTACTGTAAGAAGGCACCTGGTTCCCCACCACGCTTGAGTGGCTCTTTCTAGGGTGACGTGCAGTGCAGTCAGGGATAAGTAAGAAGTTGTAGAGGAGAGTGAGGGGAAGCAGGGACATAAGAGAAGGAAAAATAGAAAGAAAATCTCTTTAATATAACACATCTCTCACATCCTCTCGCTTTTAGCAGTTTTGCCATTGTGCCCTCTCAGTCCTTCTGTGAGGTTGTGAGTGATGTGCAATTTGAGAGCCTCTGCTTTAGTTAACCTCTGGATATTGGCACAGATTTCACTGATCTCCACAAATAATCTTAGGATAATTATCAGGACACACCCAAAAGACACGTTAGTGCAGATATCAAGCTGTTGCACACACCTGACTGCCCAGTGAACGGCTGTTTGCACATGGAAATGGACAAGTTTATGGCTGCAATAGGTTTCTTCCCATGACCACTCAAAATTTGTATGGATCTTTCCTTTCATATGGATCTTTACAGTGAAGTTTATTTAGGGTATTGAGGGTCTCCACCTTGTGATTGATTTGGTGGGAGACAGTTTAGGGGTGCTGCTTGTATACCGTGCACCTACCTGTATGGCAGCATCCCTGCACGCTCTATTGGAGCTGGTGTCGGAGGTGGTGTTGCGGTATTCTAGGACATTAGTCTTGGGGGACTTCATCATCCACACCGATGTCAGTCTTGGCGGGGCGGAACGTGAGTCATGGCAACCATCGGCCTGTCTCAAGTGGTCATCGGCCCTACACATGATGGATGCCATACCCTGGACCTGATTTTTTGCACCAGCCTTTAGGCAGGGGGTTAATGGGGGAGGTGTCTGCAGTGCCCTTGTCATGGACGGATCATTACCTCCTACAGACCTCTCTCCTAGCGCATGTCTGCCCCCGGAGAGGTGTGGAACCAGTTCGGTTGGTCCACCCTCAGAGACTAATGAAACCGGAGAAGTTCCTGAATGCTCTGGGGGATTTATTTATTTATTACAGTATTTTTACCCTGCCTCTCCAACATCTAGTAGCTCGAGGCGACTTACAAATATAAAATATTTTTGAAACATACAAAACTATAAAAACCAATAAATAACCAAACAAAATATCAAAAGAGGGGTGCCACAGAATAAAACAAAAAACCCTCCCCCCATCCCATCACCCTCACCAAAGACCTGGCAGAACAGCCAAGTCTTACAATGACGACAAAAAGAGGTGAGGTCTGGGGCCACCTGAGCCTCTGCTGGACGGGAGTTCCACAGCCTAGGTGCAGCCACCGAGAACGCCCTCTCCATAGTTGCCCCATAAGCAACCCGGGGGACATCAATTACACTCTGATTTTGACAGCCCCCTCGCTTGATGACCTCGTTGAGCTTTAGAATATCTTGCTGACTGAAGCCATCGACTGGACGGCTCCCAAGCATCCACTCCCTATGCGTTGGCACCGCAGGCCTCCTTGGTTTACTGAGGATCTGCAGCAACCGAAGTGGGAAGGGTGGCGATTGGAGCGACAGTGGCACCGTTCTCGCGCTGAAGCTGACCGATTGCAATATAAAGCTAGTTTACGTGCTTATGCTGTGGCTGTGTGGACAGCAAAAAAGGAGTTCTTTGCTGCCCTCATAGCATCCACAAAGTCTCGTCCAGCTGAGCTTTTCTGGGTAGTGAGGGGGCTGGTCGGTCCGGCTTCCCTCCTCCTGGAACTGGAATTTTCCAGTGCCCACTGTGACATGTTTGTTGATTACCTCGTGGATAAAATTGCTCATGTTCACCATGACTTTGACACTGCACTTATTACAATGGGAGAACCAGAGGTAATGGAAGCCCCGCCTAGTCCGGTTTCATGGGATCAGTTTCAGTGGATGATGCCTACTGATGTGAGGGATGTTCTTAGGGCTGTTAGAGCCACCTCTTGTGAACTAGACCCATGCCCGTCCTGGCTGGTCAAGGCCAGCAGGGAGACCCTGGGGCCATTGCTGGCGGGAGTGGTTAATGCCTCCCTGTGGGAGGGCAGAGTGCCGAGCTGCTTCAAAGAGACAGTGGTGTAGCCTCTGCTCAAGAAACCATTGCTTGACATTGACTCCATCGCCAGTTATTGGTTTGTCTCTAACCTTCCCTTCTTAGAGGAAGTTATTGAACAGGTAGTGGGCTCAGCAGCTTCAGGGGCATCTTGACCGCATCAGGTTTCTGGATCCCTCACAGTCTGGCTTTCGCCCAGGTTATATGACACTGAGACTGCACTTGTGGCTTTGGTCAATGACCTCTGCCGTGAATTGGATCAGGGTCGTTAGACCCTGTTGCTTCTGTTAGAGCTGTTGGCTGCATTTGATACCGTTGACCATGAGATGTTGTTGACTCGCCTACGGGACTGTGCCGGAGTTGGTGGGATTGTTCTCGAATGGTTCCACTCTTTCCTGGCCAGAAGAATTCAGCAGGTGGTGCTTGGGGATTATTTTTCATCTCCCTGGAACCTCTCATGTGGTGTCCCACAAGGTTCCATCCTGTCCCCTTTCCTGTTCAACGTGTATATGCAGCCACTGGGTGAGGTCGTGAGACGGTTTGATGTTCTGAAACAGTTTTATAACAAAATCTGTAAGCTCTTGATGATCACTGGCACAGAAAAAAAAAATCCTTGCAATAATAGTTAAGCTCTGTTGCCAAACCCCATGAAGTCCATGAAAAGATTTGTGTTGACTTCTCTGGACTTAAACATTACATTCTCAGTAATCAGGACCCTAAGGAAAAATTCAGAACCAGGATATTGATTTGTTGGGGTTTTTCTTCTTCATGAAGCAGATGACAGAGGACCCAGTCCTGGAGCGCTTCCTCGGGCAACATTTTAGGACATCAGGACTGGGCCCATGAACTGTTGATAGGTCTTGGTGGGAATTAAGATATGTGCTTTGTTTGTTTTACGCAGCCCCCTACTAATTATTTTTTCTTTGTTTGGCTCACAGTGCTTCTGTTTGACTTTTGGGTGTCTCCCTCTGGTGGCTAGTTCAACAGCTAAAATTAATAATGTCTGTGATCCTTTGTAAATACTCAATGCAATTACACAAATAGTTTGCAAGATCAAAGGGAGGAAAGAGATAAAATTACACACATCATATTTCCCAAATAGATAAACATCTAAAATAATTGTTTACTCTATCACCTTGAACTAACTTTGCTTCTTTCCTTTCTCCAAATTGTCAAAAAGGGAAACTTGGAGCTCAGTGTTCAAGTGTAGTTTCCAGAGGACACTGCATTTGAAGCCCAGTTTTGCAGTCCTGTTGTACCCAAAACTCGGAATTCCACGGTGTACTATACACAAATATGTTTGCCATGGGGTTTTTTAACTTTCTCCATAGAAACCAATAGTGAGATTAACTACAGGATATCAGTTCTAGAATGTTTATTAGGCTTTTCTGTTGTAGTAATCTTAATATCCTTGCCTGTTGCCCAAGAAACTAAATCGAAACAACTTTTAAAATTTCCTCTGGTTACACTGGACCTTCTTGTCATTTTGCGGAGTTGCTTTTGCATGGAGAAAGACGTGGACTCTTTCTCCTTTAGCAACACAATTTCCTCTGTTAATACAGTTGCTGAACATGGTTTTATTTTTATTTTTTTTAAAAGGGTGCCCATAACACAAAGCAACAAGCAAGGTGGAGGGACCATGGGACAGGGACCCAAGTTTTGTTGTTCAGCTCAACAGTGCCTAGCTCTTTTGAAAAATACCATTGTCCCCATATTATAATAAATCAACGTAATGTGCAAAACCCACTACAAATTAAATAGTTCAGAAAGGATTAACTTTCTTTTCAATCAGTGCAAGTTCAAGTGACCTGCACTTTTACAAACCTGTTCAGATCCATGGAGTTGGATTAAACGGTATAGAACAGGGGTGGAGAACCTTTTTCACTCTCAGGGGCCACTTTGATAATTAGGCCCTTTTCAAACGGGCCGTGGTAGGCGGAGGGATGGGTGTGCACCCGCGGTGGGTGGAGTTAGATCTGCGGCCATTCCCATGGGTGCACACCCATCTCCACCCACTTCCACCCATCTCCACGCACTGTCACCACCTCTGGTTTAGAAAGACTCAAGCTGCTAAATTCAGATCTTGGGTGCAGACTGCGGGTTAGAAGATTTCTCAGATAACCTCCCTGTCAGATTTTTGTATTGGTCCTAGAATCAGCCCTCCATCAAATTAAAAATGTCAAGTGACAGGAGTTTAAATCAAGTGATTATATTCATGCCAAGCCAAAGCAGGCCCCTTTTTACCAGCTAATCACTCAATGCACCTTTAAGATAGGATATCCATCTTCTTTTGAATGTCTGCTAATCTACTTGGGCATTGATGGCTTGATGGAGAGGGCTGCCTGGCAGACCCAAGTTGCAGTGGTTGAATGGTGTTAACCTGCGTCTAATCCATATTGGAATCTCCCTTTAGAAGGCTGCAGATCTGGCACAAAACACAACATCCTGGAGGTGCATTACATGCTCGGTAGTCTGCAACATCCAGCCACCAGCAGCAAGAGCCTTGGCTGACTGGAATCATCACCTCTGAATGCTGTGGTGAGCAGCATTAAAGACATTTCTTAGCTTGTAGCACGGCTTCTCTCCGTACTGCAGGAGGGTAATATTACAGCACTGAGCTTAATGCACACAGTGACGCTCCGAGGTCACCAGTAGAGGCGGTAGCCCCTCTTCATGGATCTTTTTAGACAGGATACAAGTGTTTTTAATAAAAGCTCTGCGTAACTGTAAGGCAGTTTGCAAACGTGCTGCAGTCTCACCAGGAGGGGGAGCTCGGTTAGTCACTAAGGTGCAGCTTGGTATCTTCAATTTCTTCTCGCTGTTAAAGCAATGTAAACATTCAGGATTTGTTACAAGTAAAACGAGGCATGTGGTTTTGTTTACTAAGTACAAATGCCTAGCCTTTTTGAAAAATTTCATTGTCCCCCATATTATAATATATCAACGTAATGTAACGTAAAATGCAATATTATAATAAATCAACTTAATGTGCAAAAACCACTACAAGTTAATAGTCTCTTAGGATTAACTTTCTTTTCAATCTGTGCAAGTTCAGTATATTGTGTGTCCTCAATTTCCAGTGACTCTACTCAGCCCCTTGCATGAGGTGCCAGAATCCAGCAGGATTGGGCCTCTGTTTACACCTCCTTGCCTTTCCAGTTTGTTAAGCCAAGAGTGTTTGGCTTTAGCAGTGGTAAACCATTCTTCTTATAATAGTTGATCACAATAGCTGTCACTTTAACTTACTCTGTTCATAGCCTTTGCTATCACTCGTGTATTATTTCCTATAATAGTTAGCACTTCCATAGATATGAAATCCAAGAAAGAAATTCAGAACATTAAGTGATTCAGGGTCTCATGGAAGGTCAGCGTCAGAGCTGCAAGCAGAATGGAATTCTTCTGATTCTCAGCCTAGTACCCTAACAACCATCCGAGGCTGCTTCATAGACCCTTTTTCACACAAGATGCACCCCCCCCCTCACCCATGTGGACGACTGGGTGGGCGAGGGGGAGGGCATCGGTGTGACTGCTGGTGGGGATGGGTGAAGGTGCGCGTGCGCTCCCAAGCTCCACCCACCTTGGGAACTATGGCCCTTTTCCAATGGACCGTGAAGACGCTGCAGTCTGTGGAGGATGAGTGGAGGCGGCGGCGGCGGGTGTGTGGCGCATCACACGGATGCACACCCACCTGCACCCATCTCCACGCACGGCGGCACCTCTGTTGTCCCCAGTGCCTCCATGTGTGGATGTGGGTGGAGCATGGAGGCGGCGGCGGCGGGTGTGTGGCGCATCACACGGATGCACACCCACCTGCACCCATCTCCACGTACGGCGGCACCTCTGTTGTCCCCAGTGCCTCCATGTGTGGATGTGGGTGGAGCATGGAAGCGCACACGCACCCCAACCCATCCCCACCAGCAGTCGCATGGACACCCCCCTCTCGCCCACCCAGCCACCCACATGGGCGAGGGGGGGGCGTCTCGTGTGAAAAGGGCCAAGAGAGGCTGCCTCTGTGCGTGGAGGTGGGTGTGTGTCTGTGTAACGTGCCGCACACCTGTTGCCACTTCCACCCATCCCCATGGACTGCAGCGCCTCCGCGGTCCATTGGAAAAGGGCCATCGTTAGCTATAAACTACTATAGAAAAAAACTGTCAGTGTTACAGATGGGTGCAGCCGTCATTGCAATAGCCAAATCAGAAGGAGTTGAGATCTGACTTTTTAGTTCATTCCAATATTTGAAATTAATGAAAGATTCTCATTTAAAAACAAACAAACTTGGGTCTAAGTTTATATTTCAAACACTATCAAAATTCAAGCTTTTCAGATCCATGTTTTGGGACCCATTGTATCAGTGTGCCAATTCTCTAGCATTGCCCCCAACCCTCAAAAGCAATATATTTATTTATTCATTTATTTTGTTGTCTTCATAGCAATCATAGCCATAGCAACTAGGCATTTTAATTACATACTTAAAAGCAAAACGCCTATAAACTAACTAGTGGTGTATACGCTAGAAGTGGGTTTGAACTGCAAAACTGGAATCTGGATTGCAAACATCCCTGGGTGTCTGCATCTGGGGGCTTGCTTCAGACATAATTCGAACGCAAAAGCAGGGTTTTTTTTAAATCACTCCTGTGTTGGTTTGCCAGCAAACCACAATAGACACTTGTAATGAGAGGAACAAAGTAATCCCAAACCAGCAATAACAGCAAAAATAACCAGAGGCAGAGAAAAATAAATGAGGCTTGCATGGTGTCCTGAAGCCTGCCAAACTCCTAAATGCTGCTTGTGACTAGGAATGATCATTCACTTTCAAGCAGGTTTTGTGCAGAGCCGCTCAAGGATACCACCCCAAATATTGAAAAAGAAAAGCCACTATGATTTGGAGGAGAAAGCGATAGATCTATGTGACATGCCAAATGAAAGCACCACAATGCTCAGTACAGGGAGCTGAGTGTGGCAGGCTTGCAAACCTTATCTGCAGAGTGAAAAGGCAGGATTTGGTAGGGATAGGCGAGCAGAACCGAGTTCGGAAATTTGGTTCGGAGTTCGGTTTGGAAATTCGGTTCGGTTGACCGAACTGGTCGAGTTCGGTCCAAACTCCGAACTGCGTTCGCCCATCCCTAGGATTTGCAGCATCACAGCAGAAGCACAGAGGTTTGCTTTATAGACAGAGGATGACATCCTTGGCGAGCCGGCCTAATAATTCCTTGCAAACTGATGGAGTGCTGCCTCCCTGTGAGTAAGAACAGACATGCAGGAGGCATGGCGGCCCCCCGGCCTGGGATGGGAAGCTGCAGCGGACACAGCCCAGGACAGGGAGGGGCACCGAACTAACATGCCGGCAGCTGGATATCCGTCCCACCACCTGCACAGCCCGGGTTGGGAGGGGAGCTAAAGAAGCATACAGGCAGTCCCACCCCTGCCCTGCCCCCGGCACCCCACCCCCTGCCATGGCACTCAATCATGGCGGGCCCTCCCTTGAGCCAGGTATGACAGAACTGAACACACGTGCTAGCCTGCATTCACCAGCATGGGCAGCCCTTAGCCTGGACTGCGTCCTCCAACGTTTTCTGAGAACGCAGGCTGGGCTATCTGCCTACCCACCCTGGGGCAGTCCCGGGCCAACATCTGGTGGCATGTAAACAGATGTGCCAGTGGGCCCTAGGCCACAGCGGGCCACCGTCACGTCTGTTTTTACCCTTTACCTGCTAAGGATCTGGTCCACAGCAATTTGCAGTTATATAGGATCCATTAACCTGAAGTTTTAAGATCCATGGTTGGGTCCTCTTAATGTGCGTTTTTTTTCCTTTTCCCCCATTACCTTCTCCTTTAACATTGTTTTTACACAGATTTAAAATTTAAGTTTAATATTTTATTGTATTTTTATGTTGTAAAGCTCTCTGAATGTCATTTGGTGGAGGGCTGCTATACAAAATAAAATCATTGTTATTGCTATTCTGCACCCCACACCCCGTCATGCATTGTAGAAGTTGGTTAACCATTGGGTGTCTTTAGGATGATGGTTTGTTTTTTTTACAGAAGGTACAATGGAAAGAGGTACTGTTTTAGCTATTTAATCCTCCACGTATAAAAAGCTGCTGTATTAATCTACCCTGATTACATCACAGTTGAAAAAGAGAAATATGATTGATTTGACTATCACTACAATTTAACGTAAACAAAATTTTGTTTGGTAGAGAAATGCATGTCCAACACAAACGTTTGTGGGGCTACTACGACCCCTACAATGTCAGGGACAGTACATTCGTATGCAAACAAGATAACATCTAGCTGTTAACAAATATTAACATCCCAATGTTCTCCCCATTTAAAAGCAAACAAAGATAAAGTGGGTGATAACTAACTTGCAGACAGCTTGTCTACATTTCAAGAGCCTGAGCTATCAGGAGCTTGTCTGCATTTCAATAGCCGGCTGCCATAGTAACTAATTGTGGTGTTGAAATGACCCCTTCAGGTTAATAGGATAATTTTTTTCAACACAACCTTGCAAGTAAAAAATATATAATTGAAGCTGCACACGATGAAAGGGTTAATTGCTGTATAAAGAATCTGAATATACAAGTTTGCTTTAAGTTGGTAACTGGAGTTTTCCATTTGGGGTATAATTGACCCCCCAATCCACTTGTAATGAAATTCTTCTGTGCATACATAAAATGGCATATTATGAAAGCAGACTTGTGTTTGGGACAAATATGACCCCATACGCCTGGGCATATGGTGCTTTCATTTCCCCATTCATTCCAATAGGGGTCAGTCATACCCCATTAGTGTTCTAGTATTCACCTTCAATTTAAAAAAGGGAAAAAAAAATACAACTGGGGGGGGGGGG
>QEPC01002847.1:1568781-1609920 GCA_003113815.1 Sphenodon punctatus | reverse complement strand
GGAACCAAGCCGGGACAGGTGGCCACCGGGGCTTTGCTACCAATGGGGGTGGGGGAATTTAAACTTCGGGGTCCAGACTCCGCTGTGTGGGGCTCCTCCCTCGGAGGCTGCTGCAGGGCCATGTGCCTGGGCACTGGTGGCACATGCCTCGGGACGGCCCTGCTGGGGTGTGGGCTAATGTGGGCTAACATCTCATTTGTTAATACCCTAAATTGCCATGCCCACTTAATCCTTGCTGTCAGTGATTAACAAAGGGGCTTCTCGATTTTAAGGATACAGACGTTTGGGTTGTTGTTTATTTTTAATTAGGTATGGCATTTCCTCCTCAAACGTTTTTAGCTAAACTTCCTAAAAACCAAAACGGGGCCCTGGTCTTGCCAAATAAGCAGGGAATCATGATTCAGATTTCTTTTTAACATCTGAAAGCTCCTTCCACTTCTTAAGAATTGCTGCCTCATAGTCCAGTCAAAATAAGACGCTGGATCCCAGACGGTTGCTATTCTAGGTCTTATAAGCCAGCCACTTTATATTGTCATGAGGATTCATGTTGCAGCAGGTAGTTGGAATGATTAAAATTGTCTCTCCTCAGCTGAGCTGCGTTAGCGGAGATGATTTGATGGAAGTCAAACTGCTCTAGATTTGCAGAATTTATGCTCCAGGAGTGAATGCTGTTTTATTGCCAATAATAAGGGCAAGGAACATGCTGGAATTGAGCAGCCTAATGACTCTGGTATATTTCTTAGCCTCCCAGATAGGCTTGGGTAACTGCCTGAAATCCTGCATCTTTCCTCTTTCATTTTTTTTTCAGGGCAGCCTAGACAAAATTCCCTTTCCAATTCAGCAGGAAGACGAGTTCATAGGCTACACCCTCTGCCTCTTTGGGTGAAGCCACACAAGAGAGAGTGGAGAGGCTACCTCGCCTTGGGTAGCCTTACCCCACTCTGGGCAGCTGGGCCACACGATGTAGTGCGTCATGTGACTGGCACCCGCCACATGTTTCGCCCCCCCCAACTCGGGGTGTGGGAAGCAGCTGGCTGCTACATGACGCGTCCTCAGAAAAATTCTGAGAATGTGTCGCAGAACAGCTTGCCTCCAACTGCGGTAAGGCTGCCCGAGGCAGGACAACTCATGTGCCCGGGCCGTGTTTGCCCTGCCATGCAGGGAACTCTGCTACAGGGCCTTGATCAGCTGGCGCTGTGGCCTGTGGCTGCAGCTGAGGGCAGGATCTCAGTCAGTCTGGGGGAACGGAGGCAGGACAGGGTCTGGTGCCCACTCGTGTGGCCGGTGCTGCAGCCTGCTCTGGCTATGGCGGCAGTTCTGGCAGCAACCTGTCTGCCTGGCTTCCCTGCAACTGTCTGCCTAGCTCCCCATGCTGGTCCCGCAGAATGGCAGCAGCACTGATTGCCCGCCAAGAGGCTGCGCGGGGATAGGGCCACCGCAGCTCATCTGACTTCACTCATTTTCAACTTCCGAGTCCACGTAAAATAAGCCCAAGCTTGCTCCTTTTACGCTGAAGTCACCCAGGTACAGGCTCAAATCTTTCCCATCCTCTGACACCACTGTGTTCCGTTGCTCCGTGGCCCTCTCCAGAACGGGGGGCGGCTCGCGGGATGACGGTGTTTGTCCTGTCGCCCTGCCGGTACTGGAAGGATGCACGTGGCAGGGGCAGGCGGTGGCGCACGGCAGCAGAAGGTGAGGGGTGGCGTGATGCAAGATCGCACGAGAACGGGATCTTGCGGCCGCCATTTTGGGTCCAGGCGCAGTCTTCACCACTCCGTGCCTGGACAGCATTGTGCAGGCAACCTCCCACCCTCCCTGAAACCACTGTGGGTGGTACTGGTTGTTGGTTTTTCAAGGCTGGGAAGGGAATTTTGCTGTCAGGCCTGATTGGCACTGGCCTGGCAGGGGTTTCGCCTTCCTCGCAGTGGTAATTTGTGATTGGCTCATTGGTGGGAAGGGTAAGTTAAAGTTATTGTTGTCGCACCTGCAGGGGTCCTGCGACTTAGTTATGTTAGGTAAGTAGGGATAGTTCGCTGCCAGATCATCTCCTTATGAGATGGGGTCAGGGTGAAACGCTAGAACTTGAGCGGCCAGTGTCACACACAACCCAGGAGAGGGGGCGGGTCGAGGTGCCCTAGGACTGGGGCCGTCCAGGGCTGCTGAGAGCTGCACCCACTTCTTCCTTGGGTCACGGTAGGCGACGGCCTCCTGACCCGGTTGGGGCGTCACATTGCAGCAGCTATAGGTAACTATGTTGGCGGTACTGAGGAACATCAGACCGCGTAAAGTTCAGAAGAATTAAGTTACTTTAGAGTTAAGGTTAGCCAGGACCCAAATCACCGACTTGGATTAATAAAGAATGATGCGGCCTACTTGTTTACCCATAAATCGGTGTGCGTGTCTTCTTTCCAGGGTGCGGGACAAAATACTGTACTGTCAGGGTGCTCCATCTTTAATGCATTTACCTTCACAACCAGGCCTTTTGTTAGGTTTTGTGGGCCCCACGCAATGGATCTCATGTGATCCTTCCCTACACCCCTTCATCCTCATTCTGTGTGGGGCAAGCCAGGAAGGGAACCAGGGTTGCCTGCTAAGAGATCAGGCGTTTCCTGGTCAACCTAAGCCCCTTCTTCCACCCCATTTCCCTTCACCTTACTGGGCGCCTAAGCTCCATCCCCACTCGGGGGGACGGGGAGGGCGGTTTGGTCCCAGAAGGGATCCAGGGCTGACACTCATGGCTCAAACCCTCCCATGAGGCCCCATGCTCACTTGGTGCCTCATCCCCACTCCCTACCTCTGTTTGTGCATGAACTCTGTAGGAAGAGCTTACTTCAGCCACTAAGTGGGTTTAAGGCTCTTCCTGCAGATGGCTTAGATCAGGAGCCAGGAGGGACAGGATCAAGAACACCCAGCATCCTAATAAGCTGGCGCTCAGCTCAGGTAGGAGCTGGGAGAAGCAGCAGAATGGACTAGCGTGCAGGGGCAGACAGGCAACAAGCCCTTTTTGCCTCTTTCTAGCAGGGCTGTGTCCCTAGTGGCTCTCTGAGAATGGCAAGGACACAGCCCTGTTTAAGAGTGGTGCAGAGATAAAGGCACTGTGTCAGATTCTGGTATCAGAGCCAGGGTGGTTGTATGTTTGCTGGTACTATTCTAACCCCCCTCTCTCTCTGCAACCTGTGAGGAGGGGAAATGCTATTGTGCCCATTTTATGGATGGGGAATGGAGGCACAGACAAGCTAAATCATTTACCCAAGCTCATGTAGGAATCTTGTGGCAGAGCAGCTGTGCTTTCCTAACAAATGGAGCATTCTTTTGTGCTGTATGAAAGTCTATATTTTACACAGGAAAGATATAATCGATTGGAAGAAACACATAATCCAAAGGTTCAACTTGATAATCATAACAGTGGGAAGAGTGCTACTTAAATAGGCTCCAAATTATATCAGAGTAGCAGAGTTCCTTTTATGAGTTGATGAAAATCTTCAATTTAAAAATTGTGAGTATTCATTTAAAACCTGTCATGAGTATATTTTGGGGGGATCAGTTGACACCTTTGTGCCACGTTTAAACCTTCAGTTTACAAGTAAAAGGCTCGGTGTCCTAGTACCTCACAATTGCTGCTATTGTTTTTTGTTTCTGCACTTTTCCAGTAAAAGGCCACGTATGAATTGGAACTGAGCAAAATTCTGCTTTAAAAAAAAATTATTTTAAGTGTGATCGCCCTCCTTGTGTCCCTTATTGTTTAATCTAGCAAACAAAGAGACTGCTGGGAGTGTTTGCCAAAGGAGCAACTTTTAAGTGAATGTTGCAGAAAGTCACCTTTTAATTTATAACTGGAAATGTTCATGCCGAATACTTCATTTTAAGATATACACTCACAATGACTATACATTTAATCAATACAGATCAAACTTACATATATAATGTATGCAATGAACTACTCACAGAGAAGCAGCAGGCTAGGGTTTTTTTATTTTCATTTTTTGGTGGAAGTTACTTGGTTTCAAATAACAGGAAATTCAGAAGAAATTCTGGATAGCAAAAAAGAAGAGAAATGCATAGACTGTGGACTGCTGCATACAACGAAGGGAAGAAAAATTCTTTCTATGCATTAGTCATTCTGAATTATTCACCCAGCTCTACATTATTATTTTAGAAAACAAAATTGTATTGCTACAAAACTGGATGTAAACATCCAGCATCTTTTTTGTTGTTGCTTTGTTAGTGGGAATACATATGAATCATTTCATGTCAGATTTTACAATGTTTCCTGTATTGGGGATTTGTACTTAATATCACCCCAGAGTGTAACAGTTAAGTAACGAATGTCTTAATGCATGTTAGTCACTAAAGAATCAAGAGTTCCGATGCAACCTGTGTTGCCCTTAATATATCAGTGAGTTAAGGAATCAGCTTGCTGAAATGGGTTAATTGTGATTAAACTCATTAAAATTCACCAGGGAAATAAGTGCCATTGCTGAAGACATCTGGTCCAAAAATGTGATCCTTTGAAACAGCTGCAGCTTGTTTAAGTCATATTTGTTACGAGACTCACCAGCGATTCCTGAGCTCCTATCTTCTGTATTGATTTATTGATTTATTTATTTACCCTCTGATGTGAACTAATATTTTTAACCTTGAAGCGTAACAGCCCTTGCAAGCCAGTGTTTCATTTCAGACTTCTCTTAATGGAAGCCGGTCAGCGTTCTCTCAGTCACCTGTGGATTTAAACTCTCTTTTTGCATAGTTAACACATGTTCTTTCACCCATTACCCTGCTTCTCTAACAGAACCTCTTAACCTACAGTATTTCACATTGACAAGTGACATGTGATGCTGGTTATGGGTAGGCTAGGTCTGATCTCGAAGGCTCATCTCCTGTTTCAGTCTCTTCAAAGTCTGCCTAATCATATATGGTCTAGGAGGGCTTGTGTTCCTTTTTCCTGTCACCACGTCTCTGATTGGAGGACTTTAGGTCCAAAATAATCCCCAGGAATCTTAGGGTTCTTGTCCCTATTTCAGCTAACTTTTTTTCTTTTCTTTTCCTTGGGCAGTTTCTCTATACATGGGGTTTCCCTGATTATGCTGGAGATTGATTCAGTCGCTGTTTAACTACAAGACCTCTTCCTGATGTGTCATTTGGATACACTATCCTCTATGTCTAATGCAGAATTCAATCTGAAGGATTGTTTAAACTGTCTCTCTTCATGTTGCAACTCGAGAAGTAACTTTATTTTTCTAAAATGCCAGTCCGGCGGACTCGGCAGGGTCATCTTAAAGGAGTGAGCTGGGCCACAATCAGCCTCAGTACTCATTGTAAGTACAAGCTTAATGTTAATTAAAATGATTGCAAGTCACTCAGGGCCAGACCGGGCCTTCAGGGTTTTTTTTTAAAGCGGAACAACTCAGTGATTTCATAGTGTGGGACTTCTTGTAAAAGTCTTCAGTGTCTTGTGGATCTCACTGATTCTTTTAGCAGTATAATTTATCTCAGCAAAGTGCTTGCTGTAACTGAATATAGTACATTGTCACCACAGTAAAGCAAATATTAGAACTAAGTTTCTTAGTTTGTTTGAAAAGAAATGTATTTATGGCACGTAATATTTGAGACGCTAGTTAATACTCAATCTAATCACTGTATATAACTCTTCAGTCCTAGCTGCAACTATGGGATTTTCCTCACTTATCTTCTCCTGTTTTTGTATATGCTAAAAACCAGTTTTGCTCTCCTCCACATCACTTTTAGAATACTGATTTTACTGCAGTTAGTTGTGATTTACATCTCTGTGCATGAGAGCCGAATCAGCCTTCCAGAGGCTAGTTTTAATTGTAAAATAATTATTACCACCCCCACCCCCAGAATAATAGGAATAATATGTGAAGCTTAAAGTTTGATCCAAACATGATGCACAGTTCCACCTCCCCCAGCCCCCGCTCCCTAGTCTAAATACAGTATATCAGGGACGGGGAACCTTTTCCCTCCCGGGGGCCACTTTGAAAGCTTGCACAAGCTCTGAGGGCCGCACAATTTAGGGGCAGGGGGCGTTTAAGGGTTGCACCCAAGGAAAGGAGGCCCCAAATCATAGATCTGTGCCGTGGATCTGTCCCCTCTCCTTGTTTTCATGACCTCATCTCTGCTTCCTTCCCCTGAGCTCAGTTTTTCAGTGATTGGAGGTAGAAACTGGATCCACGGGCCTGATCCAGAAAGTGGAAAAGGGCCACATAAAAACTCACCACAGGCCACATTCGGCCCCCGGGCCTGAGGTTCCCCACCCCTGCAGTATTTGATCCCTGCAGGACCCTCTCTTTTAAAGCTACTCACACAGAGAAGCTTTACTTCAGCTTTGTAACTCAGCTGATCTCTTGGGAAGCACACACCTTTTGCTAATAGAGTTATGCCTTGTGAAAAGTTACACAGAGCTGCTATAGATCTAAATGAGTCCTTTGGGATAGAAGACAGATGTGTAATTGTACGTAGTTTATTTTCCACTCAGGAGAGTCATTTTGCCCTGAAAGCGGTTCGTTACCAGGAGGATGTAATACTTCATCAGCGAGAAATGAAGTGTAATTCATTGCGCTAAATCATACCCACCTCCGTTTTCACACACAGTGGACTGCAAGACATGTTGTATTACAGCACTTCAAAAGACAGCTCTGTAATCAATGTTTTATTAACTCTCAGGAGTCTCTTCTCCAAAAGTATTATGGGGACTGGACTCGCTACTGTAAGAAAGTGGTTTCTAGAGAAGGATGGTTAGTCACCTTTCTGAGGAGGGATATGATAACAGTCTACAGATATTTGAAAGGCGGTCAAAAAAGAAGATAGAGAGCAATTGTTCGCCCTTGATTGGGGGGCAGGAGAATGGGCAGTGGGTACAAGGCAGTTGAAGGAAGGCTGATTTAAACTGAACCACAGGGAAACCTTCCTGAAAGGAAGGAGAGTCAGACAGACTACCTGGAGCAGTAGTTGTCAAACTTTACTGAACGGTGCCCCCCCTTCCACTTACCTGGGATAGTTGAGCCCCAGCCCCATATACCCACACACACACCCTCACTCCCTTTCTTTCTCCCTTCCCTTCCCACTCACCTATTGTTTCCCTTTCTCTCCCCCTTGTTCTTTGACTCTCTTACTCCCTTGTCACCCCATTATTTTGTCAATTCCCCCAAGCTCAACCAGAGTGTGGAGTGAGGTGTTTGCCAAGTTTGGTTCTTCTCATGCTCCCCACACCCCTCATGTCTTCCGCGTCTGAGACCCAAGGTCCTAGAGAATTTGTAGATTCTCCATTGTTGCGGTTTTTTAAAAAGTAACTGGATGAGCATATTATTATTATTATTTTATTTATTATCCCCATCCCTATAAGGCTCAGAGCAGCTTGCAAGAAATCAAGAACAGCATACTAATAATGTGTTAGGCTAAATTTGTGGAATTACTTTTTTCATGAAATAAACAAAATATTACTTCACTCATGAAATAGGTATTGCTACTGCCTAATTTGTTGTTAGCCAGAGGAATTGTTCATTTATTGAATTAGGCACAGGATGTGCTTTCTTTCATGGAAAAAAGCAGTTTCACAAATTAGCGTAACGGACAATAAGCATTTTAGTAGCATTTTTTTGCAATAAATATATCCCTGTAATTCTCTCACTTTTCCTACATCAAAGTGTGTTTGTTATTAAGGAGAAGTTGAGAAAGGAGATTATTAGTTTATTAACTAAGGTAAAAGATTATTAATTTCTCTTGTGTGTCTCTTCCTCTTTTGCCTTTACTGATTTCCTAGGCTGATGGTGAGTGGATCACAAAACACTCTTTGTGTGTATATCTGTAAAGAAAGAGTATAGAATACTATGATATTCATGGAAGAGAAATTATTTTTTTATTCTTAGATTGGGAAAAATAATTAAAGCCTATGAAAACACTTATCGGCACAAAAGGTGTTTTAACAAGACCTGAGGTGCTGTTGAAAAAGACTCAGCAAAATAAGACTCGTGGATAAAATCACTTGCATTCACCACGACTTCGATGCTGCGTTTGCCGCAGTAGGAGAACCAGTGGTTATGAAGGCCCCATCTTGTCCAGTTTGTGGGATCAATTTCAGTGGTGTCACCCGCTGACGTGGAGGATGTCCTTGAGGAAGTTAGAGCCACATCTTGTTAGCCATACCTGTCCTGGTTGGTCAAGATCAGCCGGGAGACACTGGGGCCATTGCTGGCTCTGGTGGTCAACACCTCCCTTCGGGAGGGCAGAGTTTCAGGGTGCCTTAAGGAGTCTTTGGTGCGACCTCTGCTCAAAAAGCCATCGCTTGACGTTGACTCCCTCGCCAATTATTGGCCTGTCTCTAACCTTCCCTTTTTAGGGGAGGTTATTGAACGGGTGGTGGCTCAGCAGCTTCAGGAGCATTTGGACCGCATCAGTTTTCTTGATTTCCTCACAGTCTGACTTTTGTCCGGGCTATGACCCTGAGACTGTGCTTGTGGTCTTGGTTGACATCCTCTGCCGCGAGTTGGATCATGGTTGGTCCACCTTACTGATCCTGTTAGATCTGTCGGCTGCTTTTGACACGGTTGATTATGAGATGCTGGTGGCCCACTTGCGGGACTGGGCTGGGATGGGCGGAATTGTTCTCAAATGGTTCTGTTCTTTCTTGTCTGGGAGGATCCAGCAACTGCTCCTGGGGGACCATTCTTCATCTCCTCGGGACCTCATGTGCGGAGTATTGCAAGGTTCTATTCTGTCCCCTCAGTTGTTCAACGTGTACATGCAGCCTTAGGGGGAGTTTGTGAGGGGTTTTGATGTTTGGTGTCATCAATATGCTGATGACACCCAACTTTACCTCTCTTTTTCATCTGATCCAGGCCCTGCAGTCTCGGTGCTCACTCGGTGTCTGGCAGCTGTGGGGGACTGGACGAGGGCAAGCCATCTGAAGTTGAATCCTGACAAGACAGAGTGATGTTGGTGGGTGGGGCGGGGGAGTTGGTGACTCCCATCAGTGATGAGGTTCGTCCCTCCCTGGCACCGAGGTTCAGAGCCTGGGGGGTTTCTCCTCAATTCCTGGCTTTGCCTGGATGCTCAGGTGATGGTGGTGGCGAGGAGCGCCTTTTGTCAGCTACATCTGATACGCCAACATCAGCTATGCATCTCAGACTCTGACCTTGCACTATCATCCATGCCTTCATCACGTCAAGGTTGGACTACTGCAAGGCGTTGTACGTGAGACTACCCTTGGTGATGGTTCAGAGACTGCAGCTGGTCCAGAACGTGGTTGCCCATCTCCTTACAGGGACAGGGCACCGGGAGCATATAACACCAGTGCTCCGTTCATTGCACTTCTGGTCTTCCGGGCCCAATTCAAGGTATTGGTGTTGACCTATAAAGTCCCATAGGACTGCCTCACTCCCCACGTCTTGGACCGGCCCCAGCGTTCTGCCGTGAGCACCCTTCTTGAGGTCCCCCAGGTGTCGCAGGTGGCGACCATGCAGAGGGCATTCTTGGTGGCCACCCCGAGGCTGTGGAACTCCCACCAGGTAAAGGGTTGCCTGTCCCCGGATCTTCCCTCCTTTCATTGACAGTGGTTCATCCAAATCCCAGTCCTGCAGTGTTCATGTTAGTAGTCTCACAGCACGGCTGACATGTTTAACAATAAGCACATGTTTAAGCATAGGTGCCAACTATGTGAGACGCCAGACTTATGGTGGACACAATCCACTTGATCCAGGTGTCAACTTCAGGCACTCCAGGCCAGGACCCCTCCTGTTGACTCCCAGTTCTAGGGCTCCTCAGCAATTGGTCTCAGGAGTAGAGAGGAGATGCCCCTTTAGCGAGAGCCTTCCCCACTACTCTGGAGGATAATTCCTAGCCCCTCTTGCCGTGGAGACACTCTCTGGGGTGCTGGTCCCATTCTTCTTCCCAGAGACAGTCTTTGAGAGACTGGTCCGCCATCCCACACCATGATCTACTGGAGACTAACTTGTGGTCTACCCGTACATCAGTCGTCTCTGGGGCTAGACTCTCTGGTAGGAATCAGGAGGCAGGTCTCCACCCCTATCCTCCTCTTCATTGATATTTGTCGGAGGGCAGGTGATGTCTCCATATTGGCCTGCCATGCAAGCACACCAGACTCCTCCTCTGCATGCACACCTTGTCCCTGCCCAGTGCATGTGCCTGGATGGAGGGCTTGCATTCACACCTGCGCCTCACCCACCAGGTTCCATACCAAGAAGGAGCCACTTCTCACTACCCAGTCTTTGAGTTCTATCCAGGACAGGGTGCTAAGCCTTTCATGTTCCTCGAGCTGGTGACAAAGATGCAAAAAGGCCCTGCCCTGTGTCCTGCCCTTGGAACCCCTTTCTCCAGAGAGTGCTAATTCACTGCTGATAGGAGCATGAGAGGAACAATCTGCCTCTCTGAGTGCCTTTCCCCTCCTGGGAGGAGGTCAGGAGGTGTAGCTTGAGGAACAGGGCTTCCACAAGGTTGTTTAGGCTAAGCTCTGCCCCACAGACTCCCACTGAGAATTTGGTGGCCCTGAATCTTTGGGCGTTTTCAGACAAGACACTCACTACCCACCCATCGCCCACCCACTATACATGTTACAGGGCACCCATCGGGCGACACTGCAGCCCTGCAACATGTATAGTGGGGGGGGGGGGAGTGTCTTGTCTGAAAATGCCCTTTGCGATACCAAATCATTGAAATGCAGGTGATTTTCCTCATAAGCTTTGGGGAAGCTCCCTCTGATGCCAAGCTGTCCTCCTAGAAGGCCTCTGCAGTTCCAAAACAAGAGGAGGTGGGACAGAGACTCTGTTTCTAGTGAGTCCACATGGCAGTTTCTGAAACGACCTGGCTAGATTGGCATGGTATTATTACACCTGTATTGGCGAGAAGAGTTTTGAAGGGCTGTCATTTTGAGTGCAAATCATGCTCTGTGGAAAGGAGTCCCCACAAAGCCTCTGCACTACTTGAGTGATCCTGGTCCCTTATGCAGGGGTCACTCAGCTTCCGCCTGAATGCAAATCCAACACTAACGGCTTCATTTTTTATTCCATAAGGGTTTTGTTTGTGTGTTTTTAACATTTATTCTCCCTGGCATACTGTGTAAAAACAGAAGTGATGCCAGACTGCCGTGTCCCAGGCTGACCAGCCCAGGTAAACCCAGTGTGTTCTGGGGCCAGGGCACAAAACAAACATACATCTGGCTGGGCTGACGACCGCACAGCCCAGGGGTGGGGAGAGCGTGCGGCCGTCCCTGTGCTGCACCCAGCGTCCCACCCCCTGCCATGCCGGGCAGCCAGTGACAGCCAGCCATGACTGCCTGTCAAGGCTGGCCGGACTCGACCCAAGCCAGCAGACCAGCCAGGGAACAAATGTGCAGCCCTGGGGCAGACCATAGCCCGGGCTGTGACCTCAGAGGTTTCCCAAGGTCAGAGCCCAGGCTAGCCGCCAACACAACCCAGGATGCCCTGGGTCGGCATCTGGCAGCACCTGCACACATGTACAGGCGAGGCCCATGCCCAAGCATGCCACAGGGAGCCAAACCGGTCTGCTGTCACGTTTGTTTTTACACGCCGTTGCCTCATACAGATTTTCAAAGTGGACTTTTCCATCCAGAAAAACCTCCCCAAACTAAAACAAAATCTGGTCAGCAAGTTAAATCTCCCTCTTGTAGAGATCTACGATGAAACAATGAGCTATCCCAGAATGACTCCATGTCTTCCTCTTTCCCCCTGCTTCATCAGGAGGCTGGACAGCTCAGAACCAAGCCAATCACTGCTGCCTGTCTAGAGCAGGGCTGGCTCTACCATAAAGGCAAGGTAGGCTTGTCTAAGGCTGTGAATGTAAAAAGGGCAACAGAATGCTGCCCCTCTTGCATTTGCTGTCCTAGGGCAGGAGTCGGTTGGGGTAATGGTGGCCATCAAGTCTAGGGGAGCCAGGGTCTGTGGGGCCAGGTAGCGAGACCCAGTGGGCCCACCTGAGGACACTTGTCAGTACTCCAGCCAGCTTGACAGGCCCCGTCTCTTCCGTTACCCACCACCCACTCGGATAAGCCCTTTCCTTCCTGCCCCAAGGCGCCTGTACCCTCTTGTGATTATGCTGCTCCTGCTCCCTGCAGCCCCTTCTGCTGTCTGCCAGGGAGTTGTATTGACTCCTGTGTCTCTTGTGTCTGCTTCTCTCCACCTCTCGCTCTGTGGGACATGGGGAGGATCCCTGGCTGAGGCAGCCACAGGGTAAAGGAGAAGCAAACTAAACACTGGAGTAAACTTGGAGTGATGGTAACACTAACTAAGTAAATGAGAGCTTTGCCATGAAGTGCCCAGAAGGGTGTGAATAAGAGATTTATTTTCTGTTCCCCCAGTGAGGAACTTTATTGAGAGCTTTTTTTTTCTATCCTGAGAGAAGACTGCAAGATTTTGCAAATAGTGACTAAATTCATATTGCCATAGCAACCACTGCCACTCCGAGCCACAAGACCTCTTCCAAAAATTCTGATGATCCATGCTGTCAGTTACATTCACCGTTCAGTGGCAGTTCCCGTTCAGTCACTACATGGTTTGTTCTATTATTATTATTATTATTATTATTATTATTGTTGTTGTTGTTGTTTTGTTTGTTTGTTATTGTTATTTATTTATTTATTTATTTTCATAACATTTTATGCTCTGTAAACACAGATACAGTCAGGAAGCTAGTGAAGACTGAGTTTGGGATCATACCACATGAAATTAACTACGTTTAATAGGCATTATTGAGACTTGATGGAAGGGCTCTCAGAATCGGAATGTAGGAACTGAAGGGTATAGCTTGTTTCAAAACGATAGGCAAGACAGAAAGGTAGGGGAGGTATCATTGTATGGCAAGAATGTGTTCTCCTGTGTAGAAGTCCATGGGACTGAGTGTGGCAGTTCTGTTGAGCGCATCTGGATAAGGATAAATGGGGTGGAGTGCGGACTGATGGGATATCTACTGTAGACCACCAAACCAGGCAGAGGAGGTAGATGAGGCCTTCCTAGAGTAGATCGCAGAGACTTCAAGAAGGCATGGACTAGTGGTACTGGAGGACTTCAAGTACCCTGACAAGCCGTTTCAGGAAAGTGCTTAAGCATGCATTTCAGAAACAATTAAATTAAAACCTAAAAGGTCTTTAGTAGCCTATGTAGCATCAGTTCCATCTCATTCCTGTTTTCATATGAAAATCACTATTCGCTTACGTTCTTGTGTTTGCTGCTTCATATACTATCATTTGTTCACCATGATAGACAGTTTAATTAGAGAGACCATAGGCAATTTGCCCTTGCCAAAGCTGAACCACTTCTGTGTCTCAGCTTCTCAGGAACTAAGGCACAACCTCATACAGTTCACCTCAGTCCCAGGCGATTTATTGCTCGCAGAACAGCAATCATTATTATTATTATTATTATTATTATTATAAACATTTATATAGCGCCAGCCATGTACCTGGTGCTGTACTGAACATAGAAATAGATGCAGTCCCTGCCTGTGTCCTCATAGGCTTCTAGTAGCCTGCACCCTTCAAACAGTCTCTGCACTTTATAACCCCTGGCTCCAGGGAGCCCGTTCCAGGCCCTTGGGGACTTGCCTTCCTTCTTTCAGGTCATGTTGTACATACTCTCCTTTGGTTTGTATTTCGAAGTAACTGTTCATGTAAACACACATAAGTATGAGGGTGGCGACCACAGTTCAGTGATCATTACATCTCAGCTACAGGGGAAATTGACACAATACTACTTTTGTTTAACTTGTTCGTCTGAATACTGCCAAAGTGGAGTAAGTCCTTCCATGTAAGTAAATCAGAGTAGTTACCTCTGTCAGAACAAGGCCAGGGAGGGGAAAAGAGGGGAGGGGGGAATACCATTCTGCCACTCCCATAATCCTTTGTGTACCTGTCACTAGGTCCAAAGACTAAATAGGACTTTGTGGTATAACCCATCCCCTAACCCTGACTAGAGTCTGTCTAGGTCAGGGTTTAACCATACTGGTAGGATGCTACAGAGAATTGTTGCCTCTTTATGAATAGAGGATGTTAGTGTCAAGGGTTGAGATTATGCCACCACCATTCACCTGCATTAATCTCATTCTAAAAGTTAAAGTAAAAGAATATTGCATCATTGCTGTAGAATCTAATAAGTACTTTAGATTTTTGCATACCTGGAGAACAAATATACGCTTTTTGGTAGTATTTGACAGTCTTCAATGATGAACTAAAAAGTCCATTTAGAAGCCCTACTGTGCTAGGATTATTACTGGTGATTTTATAAAGGAGCAAGAAAATATGAGGTTTTTTTAAAATACCCAAACACGGTTTGTGTGCATTGCAGCAAGGGTCATCATTAAAATGTAGATAGTAACAGATTGGAAGTGGTTATTCTTACTGCAGTGTTGAAGGTGTATCAGCAGCTTTAATTACTGTCAAATAGGAAAGATAGCCTTCAGTTGGCAATAATTATGTGTCTGACCCAATAGTCATTGACGTCTGTGGGTGTCTTTCCATCAGAACAAAAGGATTGCTATCCTGGGTTAAACCAATAGTCCATCTCACTCAGCATCCTGTCTTTCATAATGACCAGTGTTGGATACATCAGAGGAAGTGTACCAGAAACAGAGCCATAATGGAGTTCTCTGTCCCTTCTTGTTTGCTCCCATATTCCAGCAGTCAGAGTTTGAAATATACTAAGCATTAGGTTGAATCTCTAACCCTATTGACTAATAGTCATTCATAGATCTCTCTTCCATGTATTTGTTTAATCCTTTTTAGCCTGCTTTCCTGTGGACAGAAAAATAATACAGTAAGAGAGTGTTTAGCCTGTTTTCCTGTGGACAGAAAGATCATACTCTGTGTATCTTTTGATCCTACAGGAGAATTTCAACTAAACTTGGTAGAGAGACAGGTGGCCTAGATGTAAGTGAAGAAAGACCCTAAAATTTGCAACAATAGGGGTATTTTTGAGGAGCTATGGCCCCTTGTGTAGCCAAAAATTCCCACTGATTTCCATTCATCATTGTCCCCATGCAGGGAAACCAGGCTTCGTTAGTTCGGGCCGCACAGAACAACTTGTTTGAAGCCAGTTATACTATTGGCAGTGAGTTCCATGGATCAATTGCATGCAGGATGAAAAGCTAGTTCTGTTTGTATTTTTCTTTGTTTTAAGTCTGCTAATTACATACCATGTCTCCTAGTTCTTTTTGTATCTCTTTCCACACCATTCATGAACTTCTATATGTCTATTAAAACTCACCCCAGTTTACTCCTTGCTAAGTTCGAGGGCCCTGATGTTTTTATTCTCTCCTCTTATGGAAGTTCTTCCACGCCCTTGATAATTATGTTGTTTTTGTCCGTACCTTTTCCAGTTCTACTATATCCTTTTTGAGATGTGTCGACCAGAACTGCACATGATATTCAAAACGTGGGTGCCCGCAGTAGAAACCCCATTATCTGGACACCTTGGGAGCCCTGTACTTTGTCCAGATATGTGGGGTTATATATACTGTGGTGAGTGGGGAGGCTATGACATTATCAGAATAAGGAAGGATTCAGATTAGAGAGGTCCGGTGTGGGGGTTTCTACTGTAGTGGCATTATAATTTCTGTATTATTTTCTATCACTTTCCTAAAGTTTCCTAATAGTCCCTCACATTCCATTTACCTTTTTTGACATTGGTAGCACATTCACTTTGATGGGCATTACATCAGGCCTTTTTGCTTGTTTAGTTAGTTAGTTAGTTAGTTAGTTAGTTTTAGTTTTATAGCCTGCCCTTTCCCAAAGGCTCAGGGCAGGTAACAAAGTGTATAGAAAAACAGCAACAGATAAAACTGATTTAAAACCCAAGCTATATATAAAAATCCCATTTAAAAACATCCCAGACCTTATCATTGTCTGCCAAATGCCTGGCCAAGTCAAGAGGGCTTATATTGCCTCTAGAAAATACTAAGGCTCAGGTCTGTGGCAAACCTCCAGGGGAAGGAAGTGCAAAACCTGTGAGGCAGCCACTGAGAATGCCTTAACAAACACGATGGTGGGCTCTTTGGCCTGCTCTGTCATGCTTTGGCCCGGACCTCACCTGTATGATTGTGTAGACATCGCCAGATGTTGCCCCGGAATTTCCCTGGGCCGTGTCGGCGACTACCCCAGGCTGTGACCCTGGAACATCTCCAAGTCACAGCCTGGGCTAAGGTCCGCCAAAGCGGGCCACAGCAGGCTATCGCATGTGGTCTGGCCCACCGTGACCCGGTCCGGGATTGGGTCTGTCATGGGCAGCCACCATGGCTGCCCATCATGGCAGGGGGTGGGACGCTGGGCACAGGGGGTGGGCACTGTTCATGCTTCCCCCTTTCTGACTGCCAGCACTTGTTTGGCGACCCTACCTAGTCCGGACTGTGCGTGTGGGGCTTTTCTGCCCTGAGTCAGGCCGCCCCCAAGCCAACATCGCATTAGTACACCCTCTGTGCACCCTTGCTGTCTGGGCTTGTTGCAGCGATGGAACTTGCAAGAGGATGCCCCCAGCTGACCTTAGCAATCATGAGGAACATGGGGAGAAGACAGTCTTCAGATATATACAGCCCAAGCTGTATATGAATAATTTATTTTCTTTTGTTGCTGCTGCCACCTTTATTCTTGATTCACTCGTTACCATTATTTAGTAATCAGCCTTTTTGTGCGAAGAAATCCTTGGTTCCTTTATTTCCATCCATCAGTGACTATTTACATGCATTAACAATAAGCATCTGAGACAGACAAGATGAAGCTAGCATATTACAATATACTGGAGTCATTGACCAAATGGGCTTTTTGTTACACTCTACTCACAAAACACCTTCCCAAAATTTACCTGAAATTCAGCAAGTAATTTAAGTTTATCTGCACAATCACAGGATCCTATTATTAGCAAACCATTTAATCAAAAGTTCACTGATACTGAGCTGAATAAAAAATCTCTTGGCTGACATTTTCTGAAGTAGTTTGTCTCTATAGTTCACAGACCAGCACGCTAAATTTAAGGCAGCATGCACATCCCATAGGGACTGGATAATGTTTTGACGCAGACGCTAAGTTTAACTGTTGTTTTATTATTACCTTGTTATAGTCCAGGCTATAAAAAGCAGTATTTTAAGAAAGTGCATGGGACAAAATTAAATCAGTATGATTTTAAGAGAGCAGCCTGGCGTGCAAAGAAGGAACATACAAATACTCCTAAAATGCCATGGGAACTACAAAACAATCCATTAACTAGTATTTCCTAAATTGTCTCTGTCCCTTTCACATGATTTTCTGTTTCTAGTCCCACATGCTTAAGTGTTATTCAAGAAGGCATTTCAGCACCGAATCACGTGTTTCAGTGCTGTCCTAGCTCTGTGTCCACACTACTGGCACAAGGGGAGAAGTGCTGGTAGGGAAATCTAGACCATTTGCCAGTCATTTTAATTGCTAGGGAGAGTTTCTGTCAGGCAGAATTTCACAGCCCCAGGCCAGATCAAGTGCCCACTTGTTGAAGGCTTTGGCCCTTCATAAAAACATCTTAAAACAAACATTTCAAAGGCAGTGCTTTAAAAAAATGTCTGTTGTATGTAAAACAGGATACAGTACTTCAGATGTTGTTGGTCTAAAATTTTGTTTATATTTTCTTTATGCATATTATATTTATTTTACTTACTTTCTGTGAAGGGAAAATATATACCTTTTTTACATTCAGCCCTCAAATCTGTCTCTCCCTGGCGTCTGACCCTAAAAGGCAAAAAAGGTTGGGCCATCAGACCTTTTCTATCAGATATGGATTTGGCCACTGTCATCCATGCCTTTGTAACCTCAAGGCTAGAATACTGGAATGCACTCTACGTGGGGCTGCCCCTGGATAGTTTGGAAGCTGCAGTTGGTGCAGAATGCAGTGGCCCGCCTTCTGTGGAAGACAGGTCGCCGGGAGCACATTACACTGCACTCTCTGCCAATAGTCTTCCGGGCACAATTCAAGTTGCTGGTTTTAACCTATAAAGCCCTAAATAATGCGCTACGTGGGGCTACCCTTGGTGACGGTTCAGAGACTGCAGCTGGTGCAGAATACGGCAGCCCGTCTCCTTACAGGGATGGGTCATCGCAAGCCCATTACACCAATGCGACATCTTCTGCACTGGCTGCCCATAGTCTTCCAGGCCCAATTCAAGGTGTTGGGTTTGACCTATAAAGCCCTATATGGACTGGGCCCTGCCTACCTGCAGGACCACCTCACTCCCGGGATCCTGGATCGGCCCCTGTGGTCAATTGGGGGCACCCAACTCGAAGTCTCCCGAATTTCTTGGTTGGCGACCATGGGGAGGGGTTTCTCGGTGGCCGTACCAAGGCTGTGGAACTCCCAATGGAGGTCTGCCTTGCCCCAGACCTTCCCTCTTTCTGAAGACAGTGCAAGACCTGGCTGTTCCGCCAAGCTTTATTGTAAGCCGCCCCAAGCTGCAGGTGGGCAGGAGGGTGCAGGTTAAAAGTACAAATAAATAAATACATCAATGAGATTAAATAAATGGCCTGGGCTCGAGGTATCTGAGAGACTGCCTCTTCCTCTATGGACTGTTGCAGCCTCTGAGGTTGGCCACTCTTGTGAGTGCTGGCTGCCCGTTATGTTGTCCCAATGAGGGCATGCAGGGGGGTGTTCTTAGTTGCTGACCCACAATTATGAAACTCCCTTCCCTTGGAGATCTGCCTAAGCCCGAGCCTCTTATGTAAGACCTTTCTGTTTGGCCAAGCGTTTGGCAGGCAAGAATAGGGTTGGGTGGGCTTGGGTAGAAGGGTTTGGGGAGGAGAATTGGTGGGTCGTAGGTGGGAATAAAGGGTGGGGTGGTTGGTTGGAATGATATGGGTTTTAAATGTATTTGAGTGGATTTTATTGATCTATATCTATGTATAGATAGATACAGATATATTAGATATATAGACATAAAAAATATTTTATGTTGTAAGCCACCTTGAGTCTTTGGAGAAGGGTGGGGTAAAAATGTAAATAAATAAATCCTAGTGTGGGATATAGAAACTTCTTCCATGAAGCAGCTCTCCACTGCACCCATGCAAGGGCAGCAAAAAAGCCTCTCCGGCAGATTTCCCGCCTCACTGGCAGCGCACGCTGTGTGTGTTAACACAGCCAGCCTAACATCAGTGCTCGGGGGGGTGGGGGGTGGATTAGCTCCTTCCCCCAACCTGGTAGCATCACCAGCAACACCCCCTGCTCCAGCGGGACGGAGCTTTGAGCAAGTGCCACCAGCCACCCAGCACCTCACAGAGTTGCCATGAAGCCCCTTTGTGCATACCTCAACGGTGTCCAACACCCCATCTGCATGGGAGTGGTCCAACCTGTGTCAGTTGCACAGCACCCCTGCGTCTGGTGAGAGCAGACGCAGGGGTAGCGTGAGCCCGTTGGTGCACAGCCAGGAACAGAGAAGAGCGAGGGAGTTTGCCGTGCTGTCAGGAGAGGGAGGGGGGATTTCTGTGCTGAGGGTGAGGGGATTTGCCATACTGGTAGGCAATTGCTGTGCTGGTGGCACGTGAGGAAGTTGCCAGGTGCTCACTGTGCTAACAAGGGTGGATGCATGTTAGAGTAGGGACTGAGGTCCGGGTCGTACTCGTAGCAGCACGTGAGGGTGGCTGGGAGGCTAGGAAGTAGACCCGGCCAGCTTGCCTGTTCACTTCCTTCCCATGTGGCTCTTGTCACCCCCACTTGCAGACCTGGACCCTGCTTCTTTATCTCTAACCATGCCACAATGCCCCCCACCAGCACAGCCCCACCCCTTTCTCTGGTGACCCTGGCAATCCCTGATTCCTGGGTGTGCCTCCCCTACTCCCCGGCTCTGTAACTGCCGGGGCCAGCCGGCATGTGCAGACTGTTAGGGTGGATTTGGCGCAGTTTGTACCTTTTCACATTTGCCTCTGACACCAGCGCAGGACTCCCGATAACTGGATCGTGGTCTTATTTCATTTTTGTTTTCCGATAAAATCAAACCGAAGGAATTAAGCTGAATATGTGGTGTACGTTTATTGAGGCTGTGTTGTTTTGTATCAGGTGAGTATTTGTCCCAGTATTTAAGGAACAGGACAAGCTGCCTGGATTATGAGCAGGGTTTTCAGTAACATTTTCAAATTAATCATGGAGATCCCTTGAAGGGTGGGATATTATCCTGGGTATCTCAGGGCCCAATCCTGGCCACTTTTCTACACATGAGTGACTTGAAAAGCCTGCATAGTCCCACTGATATTAATCAGATGCATAATGGCTGCAGGACCTTTGTGGGCATAGGGAATGCAACAGGTACGGTTTATTTGAATGTCAACGAAGTACGATATTGCTCTAGTCTTGAGGGGTCTGCAGTTTCCCTGGACTGAAAGCTGTACTATTTCAGTGGGGCAAGGGTAAACTCCACCCATCAAACAGAGTAAATAGAAGAAACCTGCTGTAAATTGGTGCAGCTGCAATTATTTTATTGTTGATTAGGAGAATGAGGTCCTTAGCATGAGTAGGAACTCACTAAATTTCCTACCTCAAAAAAAGCCCAAAAGAGACTATTTCAAGTGTCTGCCTTTAGCTCTGTGTTCCCTGATTGTACTAGTATTTGGTTATCTGTCTTTTGATTATTAAGGTGATTAATAAGTAAACCTCCATTCATCAAAAAGATGCCAGTACCTGAAAGATTATTATTCCTAAAAGGACACAATTCTGTATACCTCAAAGTAATATCTGACATTGAAGATCAGACATTGCTTAAACATATGCAACATCCATCCGTTATTTAGCTTCCTGACTTTGTGTGGGTTGGAGCCTTAGTTCTTGCTTTCAAGATCATTTTCAGGTTTCCTCTTGTGTTAATAATTAGGGAGCTTCCATGGAAAAGAAGGAATATAACATTATCGTTATTTATTTATGCGGTACCATAAGTAGAGAGAAATAAAAATGACAGAATCCTGCTCTGACTTCTTTTTAACTTGACTGGAACAATCTTTTTTTCCCCTCCCTCTCTTGAAATGTCACATCGTTGAAACAGAACAGAAATGAAAAAATAAATAGGCAGGGGAAGGAGGAGGAGATGCAAAATTTGGAAAGTAAAAGACATTTTTAGGCCATTATGTCCTACTAGGGTTGACAAGGTAGCTCTGCTTTGAAAGGCTTTCCATGTTCCATGCCCTTACTCCCTATTCAATGGCTGCTCTTCAGTAATCAGGCTGAAGGTCCTCAACTCATCAATGAACCAGCTGTTAGTGCAGATGATCGTGCTAAATTTCAGGTCATTTGATAACTAGGACAGGCAGACGTGCGTGTCGCGGTTCAGCTTGTGTGACATCGAGATGAAGAACAGTGCAACACAAAATTACATGCATTTCTGAGCTGATCAGATGGGTTGGGCCGGCTCAGGAGGAGATCCCAGCTCTCTCCTTTCATTAGCGTTGTTGCCAGGAAACAATGCATGCCACTTGCATTTGTGTGCTGTGTGTGGATGTGAAGCTCGTGCAACAAAAGCTCAGACTTCATGCTTGGTCTTAGCCAGTTTCCTTGCCCCACCACTAATAATGCTGTGAATGTGTTTTCAGTCTGGCAGTTATTTTAAAAAGCCAGCCCACTCCTTGCAAGCCTTGTTAGCTCTGCTTAGTCATATCAGCTGTCTCTTGACTGGAGGCTATTTCAGTTTAAAAACACCAAGACAAGGGATACACTTTCTGGAGGAGGAAGTGGGAGAAAGAAGGTTGAACTTGAGAGTGGGGATACTAAGGAGAGCTCTCAGGTTCTTTTACCAGCTGGTGAGGCTGGGGGAGGAGGCAAGGAGGTGGAGGTGCATTCCACCAATACATGTCTCAAAGAGGAGCATCTGTTTGTCAATTGAGTGTGGGGGTTTTATGCCCTTGCTGTTTAGAAGTAGCGGAGGAAGATGCTTTTTGTCCTTGGGGGTGGGGAAGCAGGGACTTTCATCTCTAAAATCAAACAAAGGAGCTACTGTGAGTGCTGGGAGGGGGAGGTTCAAGAGGGGTGCAAGTGCACCCCCTCCCTCCTGGCTGACCCTGCCCCTTCCAAGCTCTGTGACAGCATGACTCTCAGGAAGGGGGTGTCTTCATGTCAGGAAGAGGCAGGGGACCCCCTTTGCTACAACCCTTTCTGGCGTGACCTTTTTCTGAGCAACGTGGCATCATGTAATTCAGCCGGTGTCCTTGGGCGCTACTCTTGGGAAATGGCTTCATGGCTCGATTCTGGGGGAGAGTTAGTTTTTATGGGAACACTCTTGTGCCTCAAATTTCCTCCGCTGCAAATGCAGGTGGGGGGGTTGCCACACCCCCTCTTCTCCCCTCCACGACAAGCTGGGGGGGGAAGGATTGCAAGCCACCGCTCTTGCGGTGCTTGCAGAGAGGATTTTTGCTGCCGTGTTGCAAGGATTGCAGCTGGGGTTGCCACAACAACCCTTGCTGCAGGCGGGAAGGGGCTAGGTGGCTGATTGGCTCCCTGGATCACATGGGAGCAATCA
Source organism: Sphenodon punctatus (assembly GCA_003113815.1). Taxonomy (NCBI): domain Eukaryota; kingdom Metazoa; phylum Chordata; class Lepidosauria; order Sphenodontia; family Sphenodontidae; genus Sphenodon; species Sphenodon punctatus. The sequence goes on along the minus strand of QEPC01002847.1, from coordinate 1,587,435 downwards.
GCAGCCCCAGAGGCTTTCCCTGCTCAGTCCCGGACGAGCGGGGAAAGAAGCAGCACCCACCCACCCTCCCCTTATACTGTAGTTAAGCGGTCGCATTAGTATGGGCCAGGAAGGAATTTTTGGCAAGTGAATTTGGTCAGTGGGCCTACTTGTTTTTTTCGCCTTCCTTACAGTATGGGATGATAATCTGGCTTGCCACTAGTTCGGTGTGGTGCTTTGTTGATGTTCAGCTTGTTTTTGTGCATTGTGATTCTATCGCACCCTGGCGGGGGTCCAGTATCGTTTAAAGTAGGTTAAGGTAAGATAGGAGTCATCTCCTTAAGGGATGGGGAAGCCACGTGTACCGTGGGGCAGGGTATGGCAAAGGGGTGTCAGCGAGAGTGGCAGGGCATTGTAAGGCCTCCCACTGTCAGACACCTCAATTCTTACTCAGGTCCGCATGGACAATGTCCCTTTTGGCCGCGCCCCTGGCGCTGGATGAAAGGGAGATGTTTACTATTGAGGAGGCTGGCGAAGGCATTTCGTAACCCCCCCTCTGTTGAAGTTATGGGTTATGATTGATACTGGACCTGTATCGCAATAGGCGATGTCACCCCCTCACCTAATTTGACTGTTGTAATTGGATAATAAAGGGTGCGGCCATATAAATCCAAAATCGTGTCCTGTCTTGCTTTCGGGGGGAGGGAGTGGGTGCGCCGGCAAGTGGAGGCAGGCGATCTTTCTGAAGAAGTACATAAAGCGTCATTGAGCTCATATCCCACTTTTGTCCTATGGTTATCAGCTTGGTGAGCTGAGTCCCCTCCTGCTTCAAAGACACAAGCACCATCTTGTAAGCAGCAGCTACTGGCTTATGTTCTCTCACAGGATTCTTGTTAAATAATATTGGGGTTGGCTGGAAGTACTTTGATGGCTGTCCAAGTCAGAGTGCTATAAATTAGAGCTGACACAGGTAGAGAATAAAGGCTAACTTTTTTTGTTTTGTTTTTTTTTATTTCGAGCAGTGCACACTTGACCTGTACGACATTAGAACAACAATCAAGCACCAGTTTTTCACCATTTGGGGTATTTCATTTGTTTATATTAATTTCATTTTTCGTTTATATCATTTGTTTTCACCAGAAACTCAAAGGTTTTTTGGGTTTTTTTCCTGGTGAAAACAAGTGATATAAATGAAAAATGAAATTAATATAAACCAGTGAAATACCCAAAATGGTGAAAATCAGGTGGTGTTGACAAAACAAGTAGTGTTCCTTACTCAGTTCATTCGTTTCAAGTTGGACTGTCCAGATTAGACAGGCTTGCTCAATTTCGAGAGTACCCATTTCAACTCTACTATAAACCCTCTTTTAAATTCAGTAAAGATACCTATTAGAGTGCACATTATGTTAGAATTCCATGTATACCTTTGATTAAAGGAGGCCTTTTAACTCAAAAATTCTTTGAAATAGAAATTTCTTATTATTTGCCTTAAGGTTTGGATTCTGCTGCAAACTTTAGTAGACTTATAGAATGCTCTAGTATTTATACTACGGGAAATCAAGCTGCATAAAACAGAGCGAAACTAACTAATTAAACATCTCAGACCAATAAAAAATCATCTTTATTCAAAAGTCTGAGATGTTTCAGAAGTTTGGCAATGGCCCTCCAATTAGTAGTGTGCAGCCAGACTGTTCAACCCACGCAAAGCCCTACTGAAATGTATGGGATTCCATGCAGTTGCAACAGTCTGTGCACGTGCTATCGACTGCTGCAAAATTGGGTATAACTGGTGGGAGGCCCAGTGTAGCCTACTGTGCTGGACGCAGAGCTCACAGTCCTCCGGGTTCAACTTCTGCCCTCGGCCGGTCCCTATCTGTCAGCCTCAGTTGTGCATCTGTAAAAAGGGCTGCCAATGACGAGCTTGGCCAGCTGGCTGGAGTCATGTGGTGCCCTCATGTGGTGCACATCAGCTGTCCCTGACGCTGTGATCCTATAACTTATGGTGTGTGCAGAAGCTGTTGTTGAGGAGAGCACCGCTGAGTTCACCCCCACTTTCTTTGACTTCATTGACACCCCACACAGTCCCCTCATGTCCTGCCAGCTGCAGAACCAAGGTCTTAGTTTTTCTTCCTTCCAAAGGATTTTGGAAGGAAAATCTTCCAGCCTCAAAGAAAGTTCAGTCTTCTTTTTCTGCTTAAAGAGAGCCATTTTTTCAGCACGTATCTTGCAGCAGGAGCCATCAAGCAATGGCCACATTGTAAATGATTTTTGAACCCCCTTTCACTAGATCTATTTGTCAAAATTCAGTTTGCGCATTGATTTCCTGTCATGAGGGCCACAGGACCCTCTAGCCTTCCAGCCTGCTGCTCTCTGCTTGCACTCAATAGGGCGAAAGCATTGTTCCTGATATAGGAGTCAAAGTTTGGTGAAATGAAAATCGCAAGGCTTTTAGTTACATCCCTTTGCATAACTGAACCAGCACTGGACACTCAGTTGTCAAAAACATCTGGACCCTTGCCTGCTTAAGACAAGAAGCAAATAACAATAGTGCTTCTGAGATCTCAATGATTAAAGCGGTATTGAAAACCACTTATCAAAATTGTGTTTCTTTCCAAACGTGTGTCAGTATTGGCAGACAGGCAGAAGCCGGATCCAGCAAGCCACACACCTGTTCATCCTAAGCAAGAAAGACTCATTGACTAACTACATCAGCCTGGTCTCTTCTTATTACCCGCCTCTGCCTGCCTTAAGGTCTTTACCGCCCTATGCTATGGTTCACCCCAAATTTAGTCAGGTGAGAGAGTATGGAGCTGCCCATCTCTCTGCTTATTATTTCACATGTTCCAGGGCAAGCTGCTAATGTGGACAGTGGCATGATGTGAGGCAAGAACAGGGTTGTCAGGGGAAAACAACTCTTGAAAGAGGTGCATCTCGCCATGCCTTGTGCCCCATGGTCATGGGTTAGGCCACTGTCTTCACTTGGAGTGTGGGACAGGAAGAAGGTGACTCCAGATCCTCCTACCCATCTAAATGCAGGAGTGAGTTCCTAGGTAGGAGGATCCTCAAGGCTCATGCCCAGAGCTGAAATGTAGAGGCGTTTTTGTATTCATAAATATTATTCACATTTTCACATCGGTATTCAAAGAGCTGAATAAATATCTGCACACAAAACAATATTTGTTTAGCCATATATTTGGATATTTTGTTTCCTAGGATACGCACAAACGTGACGGGCTGGCTGCTTCCCCTGGCTAGGTGCGCTCTGACCGAGGGAACAAACGTCCCCCCAGCCAGAGGCAGGAGCGGGAAGTGATGTGCAGCCCCTCAGCCATGCTCCCGGCGTTGTCCTGCCCCTTGCGATGATGGGCAGCCATGACTGGCTGCCATAGCAAACCCCCCACACTGGGAGGAGCTGGGCCTGGGAACAAACATTCCCGCTCAGTTCCTCTCGCTCTGGCCCAGCTAGGTTACAGCTTGATGCAGACTGTGGGACCACTTTGTTCCAGGACCACATTTCCGGCTAGCCACCACCCCGGGCATCGTTTGTTCCAGGACCACATCTGGCGGTCCAGAACAAACGTTCAGGCATCATGTTGACCCCATCTGTTAACACCCATATACTCCAACTTTTCCTGTTTTTCCAGCCATTTTGGATCAGATATTCAGCTATTCAGGCAACTAGCCAAACCAAAATGATTGGAAAAACCAGAAAACCCAAACCCTAAACGAATAACCTAATGAAGCAGGGATGAATAGCAGTTTGTATCTGCTTCATTAGACCTGATTTGAAATGGGCAAAATCATTGACTATGACGTTGTGCAGATATTCATTTCTGTTCTAGTCATCTGTTCTTTTTCCCTTTAGAAAGGAGTCTTCTGCATCTTACACCCCAGTTGCTTGCTTGGCAGTGCAGATCCATACATTTGTTTATTTATTTATTTATGTCACACCCTCCTGCTCAATAGCAGCTTGGGGCAGCTCACAACATCTTAAAAATCACAGTAAAATCAACAGTTAAAATTACACTATATATTTAAAATACAAAATTTACTAAAAAGCGGACCAGAACCCCTCCCCGTCTCCCTCCCCAAAGGCCTGGTGGAACAGCCAGGTCTTACACTGTTTTTGAAAAGAGGGGCGGTCCGGGGCCAAGTGGGCCTCCATCGGGAGAGAATTCCACAGCCTAGGCGCAGCACCAAGAATGCCCTCCCCATCGTTGCCACCCGGGAAACCCAGGAGACCTCTAGTCAGGCGTGCCTGGCCAAATGCAAGGGGCGCTGCACAGCCTGGGGCATGAGGCGGTCCCACAGGTAAGCGGCTCCCAGGCCATTTAGGGCTTTATAGGTCATTACCAACACCTTGAATTAGGCTCGGAAGACAATAGGCAGCCAGTGCAGAGAATGGAGCACTGGTGTAATGTGCTCGTGGCGACCCGTCCCCGTTAGGAGACAGGCTGGCGCGTTCTGCACCAGCTGCAATCTCCAGAGCGTCACCAAGGGTAGCCCCCACGTAGAGTACATTGCAGTAGTCCAATTCATGCACTTGAGAATCGTGATTCTGGCTCTCCTAAATCACTGAGCCCTCCCTCTCCCCTGAATAAGGGGCCATCAGAACAGCCCACTTCTTCTCCCAGTCCAAAAGTGTCATTGTCTAAGAATGATAAGACCACCATAGTAAGACATTGTAAACCTTCCTTTGGGAATCGGCTGAGCGACAGTCTTCCAATTTAAATTGCACCCTTGATTTTGTCCTTGAATGTGCTATTACAGCTACTAGTGTCTACTGTTGTATTTTATCTGTCATGTACTTATCAGACCTGCCACTTTATCATAGTATCGGAGTCTCTCACAATATTTAATGTGTTTGGCTGCATTCCAAAAATGACTTATGTGTGCATACATCCCACTGAATTCATTGGGAACTTTAGGCCGGTGAATCATTTCCAGATTGTAGCCTTAACCCTAACGACACCCATGCGAGGTAAGGAAGTGCAGTTATCTCACTTGGACAGCTGGGAACAGAGACACAGGGTGATAATAGACATGACAGGGGCCTACCATGGCCTACTTGGGCCAGAGTCGTACAGTCATGTCTATTTCCAGCCCGCCAGATGTGGGCACGTTGCTGCCCTGGCCCAAGTTGCCAGATGGCCCAGATGTGGAAAATCCCAGACCCACAGTCCAGGCCAAGGGCCACCTAGGTGGGCCAATGCGGGCCATGGTGGGCCCACGCACTATCCCCTGTCCAGGATTGGGGCCGCCATGGCTGTCTGTCATAGCAGGGGTTGGGGCACTGGGGGCATGCTACACATGTGTATTCTGTGCCCCAACCTGACCACTCTAGAGCCGGGGGGGGGGCCCTCCTGGAACGTTGGCTGCATATTTATTTTTACCCACAGAAAAACTAAGAGCTCAGAACTTGCGATCAGGGCAAAAAATGTTCAGTTTCCTATCCCCCAGCATGGCAAGATGGCTGACACAAGGGGGAAATCTCTATCTGAGCAGGGAACTGAATCCTGGATCCCATTACCATCCTTCCTTTCTGTTGGTTTGGCTGGAATAAGCATTTCGCCCTGTGTTAGCTTGCGACTTCTCCCCAGCTCAGGTCAACCTCTCTCTATGCTTGCTTTGGCCACGTGGCAATATGTTGCGCTCTGCCTTTAGCTTTTTGAGTGTCTTTTCTCTTCTAATCCCTGCACAAATCAAACCTCAAGTGCACAGGGTCAATACACCAGCAGCAAAAGAAGCCTGATAGTAGAAGATACGCTTGGCAAAGTAAGGAGCTGAGGGATACAAGTGCAGTGTTATCCTTGTGCTTTTTATAGATGTTCTCATTTTTGTGTTGTCAAATTGCCTTCATTTACTTTGTGCTGTATTTACTGTTGAGAGAGCCCAGTTCTGAAGTAGGACTAGGTCAGTGGTTTAGAAACCTATGAGACATCGGTTGGGCAGATGTCTCCCTCTTCTACCTTGCAGATGAATAAAACAGACATAGCCCAGAGGTCCCCAAACTATGGGCCGTGACCCCAAGTGCAGTAGTGTCATCTTCAGATGGAGTTGTGAATGATCCCAGTTGATACCTGATGATACACTTTGCATGTCTTCATGGGACGTCATCAAGAGGTGGAACGGTGCAGAGGCATAGCTAGCTTGGAACTGGGCCCTGGTGAGGAAGATGGGATTCCCAGCACCAGGAGACAAAGCTACATCAGGGAGTGTCCCCGCCCCCTCATCGCCTTCCCCCGGCTTCTAGGCCCTGGGGAAGCTTAACTGCCTGTCCCTTTTAGAGCTATGCCCTTGGAACTGTGAAGGCAAAAATATGTCAGTGGGTGAGAAAGAGAAAAAAGAAGTGAAGACGCATAAGGGAGGGATGAACAGAATAAAATGGAAAAGAAAGAACTGAGTAAATATGGCCAAATTCTGCAATCTTCTCAGCTGTAGCACCAAAAAACTAAAAGTCCTTGACGAGGAATAATTGCAGAAACAACTCAATTTAGATAGTGAAGGAGCAGGGTCCTGAACCAAAGCCCATTTAAACAAGTAAGTTTTCCCATAGATTTCACTTGGCTTTTGTTCAATCCCTAGATCAGTGGCTACCAAGTTTTTTGCCCATGTTGTGCCATTTTGAGACTTCAGTAAAATCTTGCAGCCCCCCAGACAGTTCCGTTTAGATAGCTGCAACGTCTGTTGGCTATTCCTTGGACTGCAGACAGCATAACCCCACTTGGAGGCTGGACCCACAGTTTCAGAATCTGTCCTAGATGCCTCGATGGCATAGTGGAGAGAGGAATGCTTGAGGGGGATTACTGGGGGGAAAGGAGGGAATGATGGAATGACAAAAAGAAGAAGTGTAAGAGAGCAGTGGGGAATTTTTAACAATACAAGTTTTCATTCTAAACCCGGTATTATCAGCTGTTTATAAGAGATGGAGACAGAATAGTTCAAATGAGATTTTTTTTATTGGATTATCTTGTATTGGAATAATTTCTGTTGGTGAGAATCTTCAGGGCCCTTTCTTCAGGCATGTAGCATAGCAAGTCAGAAATATATACGCTGAGCATATTATGTTTAAGTTCATTGGTCCAAACTGATCTGTGGTGTAACCCCTGTTGACTTTAATAGCGTTACACTAGATGCTAATTTGTCCTCATAAAACAGGGATACTGAACCTCAGGCCTGGGAGCCAAATGTGTCCCAGAGCTAGTTTTTATTTGTCCCTTCCTAGTTCCTGGATCTGGCATTGGATCTAGTTTCGACCCTTAAGAAGTAAGAGTGAGCTCAGGGGAAAGGAACAGAGGGTGTTTTCATACGTGATGGTGCTCGGGTGCTACCACAGACATACGCAGTCCGGAGACAGACCACCACCACAGCCAGGACCAGGTCTGGCCCCTGAACTAATGTGACAGGGGCCAGGGAGACACACAGATGTGTGTCTGCCCCAGCACGGCACCCTTGGCCCACCTCCCTCCCCTGATGGGCAGTCATGGCGGGCAATGACGGCTGCCATGGCACTCAGAATCGGCAGGGACTCTGGACCACGTCCAGTAAAGCGAGCTTTCAAACGTGATTGCTCACTTTAGTCACAGTTGGGTGGTCGGATCCCGGCTGTGGTGGCGGCTAGCCTGGGCTCTGAGTCAGAGACTTTCCCCAAGTCATAGCGCAGGCCAACCACCACCGGTGCCCCAGGAACTGACATGACGGTGGCCTGTGGGGTAAAGTGTGGCAAAGCAGGCCACCGTCCCATCTGAAAGCACCCAGAGATAAAGGCTGGATCCATGGCAGAGACCCATGATCTGGACCCTTCTCTTCCTTCCCCCATCTTGAGTGCACCACTTAAACACCCATTCTCCCCAGCTTCTGTGCAGCCCTCGAAGATTGTACTAATTTTCAAAGTAGCCCCTGGGAGGGCAAAGGTTCCCCACCCCTGTCATAAATACTCATATACTCCCACCTTCGTGTGTGCTTGGGCAGGACCTCTTTACAGTGTGCCCCAGGGCCCCGCAAAATTGAGGCCCCTGGTTAGAGTGAAGATGCCACTGAATCTCAACATGTAATTGTGACATAATAGGGCCCATGCCCATCCCTGACCCTGAAGGAAGGAAGTAAATATTGTAAATAATTGTGTCCCTAACAGATGCTAATTTAAGGTTTTTGTGATTGTTTAAACTAAGCATTGATGTGCAAAAACAGTCAGGCAAACAATAGGTTAAATGAATTATTGTTGCTCCTTTTTGGTCAAAGCTGGGCTGTAAAATGTATCTTTGGGAGGCTGGAAGGGAGGGGCCTGCTTAGTAGCTAGGCCTGCACCCCAGCTGAGAGGGGAAGTCTAAACCAATCAAGGTCAAATCTTTCTTTATTCTGGGCTGCAACAGAGATAAGATTGGTCTGGCTTGTCATGATTGGCCCAGGCCAGTAACCTAACCTGGTCCCTGCTTACTTTGTTGGAAGGAGGAAAAGCTTTAAGGAGGGATTCTGTGGCAGAGCCGTCCAGGGACCTGCACAGAAAGAACTCTAGGGAAAGGAGTTCAAGTGGTGAGCGCCAGTTAAGGCCATTTTTAGACGAGCGCGCGACCCGCTCGCGCATAGTTTCAGGAATACCGCAAGGCGGGATTACACGAGACGCCGCTGGGGATCACGCGCACAGGAGGGGGACGCGCATTCATTTCCGTCCGCGAATTACCTACCTCGATCGCCAAACTGGTCAATTCGCGACCGGAAGTGAATGCGCATCCCCCTCCCATGCACATCATCCCAGGCGGCATCTCATGTAATCCCGCCTCGCGGTATTTTTGAAACCATGCGCGAGCGGGTCGCATGCTCGTCTGAAAACGGCCTTAGACGTCCAAGGTGCACTGCCACTGGAGAAGAGAGTGGTTTTCTGTAGGAGTTACCACAGGGAAAGGCCTAGGAGTGAGAGCCAGAGGTTTTAAGGGAGGAATCCTGATGAGTAGTGGAGAAGAGGCCAGCAGGAACCCTGTGCGACTGAGCCCCGCCCCCAGAAAGCTGGTAGGGGAGAGAAACTCTGCCAGAAGGGGTTTGGAGTTTGGCGGAGGTGATAGGGAGAAGCACAATCCTATTCCCTTAGCCCCATAAAAAATGAAGCGCATCTATCAGTCTGGGGTGGCAAAAAGAAAGAAAAGGAAGGGGGGGGGGAAGCTCCTGCTGAAAAGGGGAAGCAGACGCTGGATCAGTTTGTACGGATGATGAAAGTGTCTCTGATTTTGATCTTCTCATTTTGTTCTTTAGTTCTTAACTTTGTAACTTAAGTTTAATAAACGTTTCACTTGCAGTCTGTTAATATCTGTTCACTTAAGTAACCTCTCTGTGGGGTAAACGCTCTCTGAGCAGCCCTCCTGCCACGGGAATGAGCAGGGAAGCTGCTGACTCGTTCCCAGGGCAAGGAGGAGCCACGCCACATGCAAGCACTCTCACAAGTGGTCCCCCGGTTTCACACGCGTGTGCACGGGTCCTTGTACGGGGCCCCCAACAACACACCTGCCCCAGGCCCCATAAACCACCTGGGCGGCCCTGCTTCTTTACAAGAGCTTGACTAAAGTACAAAGCACATATACGTCGATAAAGCTCTGAGGAAAGTAACCTGGGGGTCTGCAGTTTCCCCTGGGTTATTGTTTCCCCCAGTGCCATTTTAGCAGCGCTTCTTCCCATTGTCCAGACCATGCATCAGATTATGGAATCCGGCATTCAAACACCCTAAAGCATTCTGATAGGTTAGCAAGATGTTCCAATTAAATATTTAAAGGGGAGAGGCCCACTCTGCTGCTGGAGCGCGGTATTGATTACGCTAGGTGTAACCTGGTCTGCAGAGGAAGGGCAGGTAAGTGCTGGCTATGAGAGAGTTGCATAGAGGATTGTTCTAAAGAAGGTGCTGCCCATACTATGGTGAGCAGGGAATGGATTTGCCACTGCTTCTGCTTCTGCCACTGTGACTGCATCCTCCTGTGCAGAATGTCTTGTAGGTGATGGAAACTTTCTCATCTGCTATACTTTGTGACTCAAACTGCAGCTGGGGTGGGATGAGGAGAGGCTGGGAGGTGGTGTTGGTTCTTGAATTGATAAACGTCTGATGTTAATGGATTTTAAATTGCAACCCTTTCATCAACTGCTGTAGATTGTAGCTGGCTCAGTGTCTTTTGTTTTCAGCAGACAGGTAGCAAAATGCCAGGGTGTTGGATAAAAATGACATCGTTAGCAGGAAAAAAGAAACCTAACAAGCTCAGGGAAACCCCTGACAATAGCAAGGGCTGTTAACAAACCAGGCAAATTCATCAATCAGGCCATTGGGCAATAATCAGCAGCAGGTTGGGCTGATTCTGCCTTTCCTTGTATTCGCTGCTTTGTTTATTGACAGTAACTGCGTTTGGGGGGGGGGATTTAAAAAAACAAACAAAGCATCATCTGAAGATGAGCATTTCATTAACGAGCTCTACACTTCAGCTCAATAAGTCTTGTGCTAAAAGGGAAGAGAAATACAGGGTATCAGAGGCGAGGACAGCGCACTCAGGATAGCGTGACAGGGTTTGTTCCCCTGACTTCCCTTTGGTCTCAATCTAATTCATTTCAGAGCGGCCCAGGATCTTCTCAGGCTTAGGCCCAAGAGTTATAAATGTTCGGACCCTTTAGACAGTTTATTCTACAGCTGATCCAGCTTCTCTGCAACAAATGGGGATTTTGCTGTCAACTTCCAGGTGAACTGTTTTCCTCTCCTTTGTTTGAAAGGATGGATTGTGTGCTTATTATTTTGGAATAACTGGATTGTGTTGCATTTTTGCCTGTGAAAAATCATCTCTTATGTCGTTGATCCTGTATTTGGATTGACTAACAAAGACCCTCTTCTCCTGTCAGGGAGATACCATTGACTGTACAGTGGGATTCTGCATAGGCAGGCACACGGCTGTGTGCTGGGGAACCAAAACTCCTAAACAGCTTGACTAACAGCTGTTTATGGGCCTATTATCTAAGAACTTGCCCGGTCTTTTTTCAACCCAGTTAGGCTATTATTCCTCACAACATCCTCTGGCAATGAGTTCCACAGGTTAATTGTATATTAAGTGAAAAAGTACTTCCTGAAAATTTGATAATAATGTTTATTTTTATATAGTGCCCCTCTGCCATGGCACTTGGAGCGCTTCACATAGAACTAATTAACACAACTTTTAATCCTCACAAAACCCTGTGTGGTAGATTAAGCTGAGAGAATATTGTGACTGGCCCAAGTTCACCCAGGGTTTCTGGCTAAGGTGACACTTGAACTAGCGTCTCCCCCTACCTCCTGGTCCAGGTACTGCGCACTTAGCCACTACTTCACACTTGTTTTAAATCTAATGCCAGTTAATTTAATAATTTCCCTTAGTTCTATTATACTGAGAAAAGGTAACAGCTCCTTATTTACTTGCTCTGTATCACTCATGATTTTGTAAATTGTAGCGATACCGGATATTACCGTTCTGCAATTCCATTTGGCTGGAACAGTAGCAGCCTCCTCTTTTCGGCGATTTTTCACTGTTGCCGCATTGCTTGCCGCGCGGTAATGACTCATGCAATTTTCTACTCCTGCTGCTGTGCCCTGCGATTTACCGCAGCTGATCTCATTTACTGCCATACTTCCTGTTGGAGTGATAAATGAAACCATATTTCCAGCAGAATATTCAAACAGCAGTAAAACTGCCACTGTGCAAAATCAGTGACATGTGTGGCAAAGTTTAAAAGCTACAATAACAAGGAATCCATTCTCCTATCACTGCCTGTTCTATCTTGCCTCTCCCACCCCCCTGCTCCCCAAGGACCATCCCCAGATCAGGGATGTATAGGAGATTGGGATTTAGAAAAAGAAAGGTTTACTTGGAAAGAAAGCAAACAAATACATAAAACATTTATTAGGGAAGTCTTGAGAGACAAACAATAAGTTGAGAGACTGGAACTATTGAAGAAATAGACTGGGGAGAGATTGTCTATTTCAGGCTGTCTCAGAATCTGGATTACATTGTAATTTAAGGAATTCCTTCCACCTCCCGCCACAGCTTGGGACTCGCCCAGTTGTGAGAATGGGAGGAGCCATGCAAAGAAGAACAGGAAGTTGCTACCTTGTAAACAAGGTTCTTCGAGATGGCCCTAACCATTCTCACAACACCCACCCATCCAGCCCCACAATGGAATTTGGTGTTGGAAGGAACCGACAGTTGAGAGGGGGAGTGACTTATATAGACTGGGAGGTCACATGAGGTCACATGGTAAAAAAATAATCACATGGCATGGGAATGTCCGACGAGTGAAGGGTGCGCTGTGCAACCCAGTTGTGAGAATGGTCAGAGCCATCTCAAAGAACCTTGTTTACAAGGTAGCAAACTTCTGATCAATTAGTGGAGTCAGGCATGGCATGTGTAGCACTAGCAAAGGCAACATGAAGTTGTGGCGAGGCAACATAGCAGGCGGGGACGGGAGGGGAGAGGGGAAAGTTTAACTTAAGAAAGAAAGCATTTAGGCTCAGGAATCACAGAAGGATGATCATCAAGAGGTGGGAAATGGAGATTGCCCTGCAATTTAAAAGGAAAAATTTAAATTCAAAAGGAGGGCGGACTGAAACTTTATTATTATTATTATTATTATTATTAACAAACATTTATATAGCGCCAGCAGTGTACCTGGCACTTTACAAAGTAATAAAATAGACACGGTCCCTGCCCCTAGGGCTTACAATCTGAGAGACAGGAGCTGGGGGAGAGACAGGAAGGGGAACAGAGGGAGAGACAAGGGGTCTAACATTCATGAAGATGCGAGGTCTCAAGTGCACGTACTTGGCTTGGTTACGATGAGAAACTTATTCCTGAACCAATCAAATTGAATGGTGAGGAGTTTGAGACTCCGTATGGGGAGTTTCTGTCCAAAAGTTTCCAGCGGAAAAATTAAACATTGCCCACAGAAAGAGTATGTGGCAACTGCAGATCCCACACAGTCAGGCTTTCATCTGGGTTATGGCACGGAGACAGCATTGGTAGCCTTGGTCGACGATCTTCTAGTGGAACTGGATAGGGGTCGTATGTGTCACGGGTTTGAGGTCCAACACCCCACTTTCCTGGGTGGAGTGACTCAATTTCCCTCGCTTGCAGCCCACCTGAACCAGTTCTCTCTCTGGCTGGTCCAGTCGTGCAAAGGGGAGAATCCTTTTGCCACCCCCAACTCCCAGAAAGCTACCCGTTCACAGACTCTTTCTCTGGGTTTGCAAGAGTTTGGAAACTCAAGTTGCTCACTTGTGTTCCCCAATGGTAGATCACAGACACTTCTTAATAAAGGTAAGAAAGTTTATTAATAACATAAGCTAGAATAGTTGATACAGAGTGGCTAATCAAATGAAAAGTAACATAACGCATTCCTATTCTATACTGGGTAATTCCCTATATAAGATCTTACCCTACACAGAGCACATTCTCAGTCAGTGATGTAGAATGACTGGGCACTGATCTCCTAGTTGGTAGAAAGCAAAGTCTTTCCTGTCAATCCATAGTTCCAGCAATTTCCTTGCTGGCAAGCAAGATGCAGATGAGTTCTCTCCAAGAGGTAGCAGAAGATGGCTTAATGGCTTCTCTTTGTCTTGTCTGTTTGATTAAATAGCCTTTTCAAAGTCTTTGTTTGCCTTTTCCCACCTTGGGGAAAAGCTCGAGAGGTGCCTCTCCGCACACAGGCAAACTTAATTTGCACCTAAATGGATTTCTGTCTGGTGCCAAACCACATCCTTTCTCTGTCTCCACTTCCTGGAGTTTCCCAACTATCAGTTTACACTACATGATTACATAACTTGAGTTGTCGGTTCTCAACATTACATCCATGTTTAACCTTTAGAGTTACATAGTTCCGCTAGACCTATAGTTCCGTATCTCTCCTGTGTGGCCTCATGATCCTCCGTGACAGTATGACCCTACTGATTCTACTGGATTTATCAGCAGTCTTCAATACCGTGAACCATGAGTTGTTGGTGACCCATCTGCAGGACTTGACCGGGGTGGACGGAACTGTTTTACAATAGTTCCATTCTTACCTTGCCAGCAGGTCGCAACGGGTGGTCCTAGGGTACTGTCCATCTCTCCTGGGGTTCTCACGTGTGGTGTCCCGTAGGGTTCTATTCTTTCCCCTCTTGTGTTTAACGTGTATATGAAGCCGCTTGCAGAGGTCGTGCGTAGCTGGGGAGTTAGTTGTTATCAATACGCAGATGACACCCAGCTGTACTTGTTGTTTTCATCCGACTCAGGCCCTGCTGTCCCAGTGTCTGGCTGTTGTGGGGGACTGGATGAGGTCGAGCCAATTGAAGCTCAGTCATGATAAGACTGAGGTGATGGTGGTGGGGATTGATGACCTGAGAGGGGAGAGCACCCCTGTTATAGGGTGTGTGTGACCTCCATTGGTTCCATGTGTACGGAGCCTGGGGGTGCTCCTGGATTCGCAGCTGCGCTTGGATGCTCAGATTTCGGCTGTGGCACCTTTCGCCAATTACATCCGGTGAGATGGCTCTGCCCATATGTTTCAGACTCGGACCTCGCCACCCTCATCCATGCATTCGTCACCTCGAGACTGGACTATTGCAATGCGCTCTACATGGGGCTGCCCTTGATGATGGTCCAGAAGTTGCAGCTGGTGCAGAATGCTGTGGCCCGTTTCTTGACTGGGACGGGCCACAGAGAGCACACTACACCTGTGCTCCAAGCACTGCACTGGCTGTCTATTGTCTTCCGAGCCCGATTCAAGGTGCTGGTTTTAACCTTTAAAGCCCTTAACGGTCTGGGACCTGCTTATCTGGAAGATTGCCTCAGCCCCAGGGTCCCTGGGCAGCCCCTGCAGTCGTCCGGGAACACGTTCCTGGAGGTCCTACGTTGTTGGTGGGTCCGTACGAGCAAGAGGGTGTTCTTGGCGGCCACACCGTCGCTTTGGAATGCCCTCCTGGTGGAGATCTGCCTCAGCCTGAATCTTCTTGCCTTGCAGCCTAGCTGTAAGACCCGGCTCTTCCACCAGGCATTTGGAGAGGGAGAGGGGGTGGGTGGGATAGATTAGGGTTGGGAAGGGTTTTTTATCTGTATTAGTGTTTGTGTTTTATTTGTTTATGCGGTATTTATTTGGTGTTTTATATTTTGATGATTTGCTTTTAGTGTTAGCCACTTCGAGTTGCCCATGGGCGAGAGGGGCAGGATATAAATACAATAAATAAATAAATAATCTTAGATAAAACTGCCTGTGTGAGAGCCCACAGTAGTGACTGGGTAATCTGATGTGATGTCACAGAACATTCTGAATAATTCCCAGTGCTGTGAGGGAAGGTAAAGATTGTGCTCAGGTTACATGGCAAATCTTGTATTCATGTGGATGTAGGCTTGGCCTCTTTTATTGTTGTTTTCCACTGCCTGTTAAAGATTTTTTCAAATTTCACAAACTGCTTGAAAATAGCCAAATTTGGGGCCATGTATGGCTAGTAAATAAGTGTGAAATGCTTTTCTCATTCCACAGTCTTCCAACCATTGACTCCAGAATAGTCCTTCTCAGGTCAATGCGACAACTCTGGTGTACATGGTTTGCAGACTTCACACAAACAGTTACTCTGAGGTACATAACCCTGAGGGGGAAGGGATAGGGTTAATCTGAGGAGGGAGAGTCAGGGTTGTGTATCAGCCTTAACTATTATTATTATTATTATTATTATTATTAACAAACATTTATATAGCGCAAGCAGTGTACCTGGCACTTTACAAAGTAATAAAATAGACACGGTCCCTGCCCCTAGGGATTACAATCTGAGAGACAGGAGCTGAGGGAGAGACATAGGAAGGGGAACAGAGGGAGAGACAAGGGGTCTAACATTCATGAAGATGCGAGGTCTCAAGTGCACGTACTTGGCTTGGTTACGATGAGAATGACAGCAGACAGGTCCATGTTGCAAGGATAAGGGTAAACAGGCTGTAGGTATAGGAAATAGTGGCTCAGCAGGATAGAGTCAGACAGAGCAGAGCGAAAGAGGTGAGTTTTAAGGAGATATTTGAAGGTATGAAGGGAGAGGGCAAGGCGGATGTGGACAGGGAGGGAGTTCCAGGCATGGGGGGCAGCAAGTGAGAAGGGACGAAGGCGCTTAGGGGAGCAGGGAAGGCGTGGAAGGGTGAGAGAAGGGACAGAGGAGGAGCGAAGTGCACGGGCTGGAGTATGGAGGGCGATAAGTGCAGAGAGGTAGCGGGGAGCAAGGTTGTGAAGAGCTTTATAGGTGAAGACTAGGAGCTTGTGCAGGATTCGTTCAGGAAGGGGAAGCCAGTGAAGCGAAGAGAGGAGGGGCTGCACATGGTCGAAGCGACTGGCGAGGTAGATGACCCTGGCAGCAGAGTTTTGGATAGAGATGAGGGGAGAAAGGTGAGACCGAGGAAGGCCAGTGAGAAGGAGGTTACAGTAATCGAGGCGAGAGATGACCAGAGCATGAACAAGAGTTTTGGCAGACGAGACAGAGAGAAAAGGGTGAATCTTAACAATGTTATGGAGGGAGAAGCGACAGGATTTAGCAACAGAGTCAATGTAGGGTTTAAAAGAAAGTAGGGTTTAACTCATCAGCTGCCCCTGATAAATTAAATTTTGTTGCCACTGCTCCCCCTCCCGCCACACGCATACTGTTCCCCACTGGCCAGCTATGTGGCCGGGAGCCTTGTTTGCCATTTCTCCTTTCCAGGGTGCACTTCTCTTTCTGGTTTGTTTGCTCTCGTTGTGTATGTGTGATAGATACTGCCTTGGCCACATTCCAATGAACAGAGGTAAACCAAAGTAACAACTCTACTTTGGAACCATTCAGACAAACAGTGTAAGCAAAAGTAACTACTTCAATTTAATTAAATCGAAGAAACTACACTTCAATAGTGTTTGGGTGAACATTGTCAACTGAAGTAGCACTGCATCAATTTCCCCTTAACGGAGATGTAATAATCACGAATCCGTGATCGCCATGGGCTCACACTGATACATTTTCATAAATAGTTATTTTGAAATACAACCTATTCTCTTCCTACTCCAGAATAAAATCAGTTGAGCATTATATTTGTGTGAACACTTCAGGGGTAAAACAAAAGTAGTGCTAAACGACACTGAATTAACTGTTTGTCAGAATGCGGTCTTTGAATGCAATCCTAACCCGCTGTTAGGATTGCCTGCTTCCTACCCAGCAAGCAGTAACATTCTCCCTGCTCTTCAAAACAGAACCAGAGGGAGGCAATTACTCCGCAGGAATTCCTCCAAATTAGCAACCCCGTAACAGTCCTGCTTGTACAAACACAACTTTAGTGAATTCTAAACCTTAGTATATATTAAGCAAAACTAAGGATAGAGTTGGAGTTTCTAAATAGTTAGCTAAACTGTAAATTCTAAAGGCCTGGTGTAAGTCAGTAGACTCAAACCAGGAATGAATTTGGCCCAGAGATTTGAATGATGGTACTGGGCATGATTTGAATGTACACAAATAGATACAATTACACACAAAAGAGAAAGAAGGTTGGAATCTTTATCAGCTGATCAGCAACATTTCATGTTTACATTTTGCAAGGAGAGGCTGCGCTCTTATATTGTGTTTTACTTTCACAACTACATTAGATCACATTCCTTCCTGGTGTAACGCCACTAAAATTAACACAAGTTACACTCGATTTGAGGCTAGCCTGTTTTCCAAAACAAAGCAAATACTTTCACGTGTTTACTGGCCATTGGAAGCGCCATGGGGGAAGAGAGGGCAAGACTTTTGTGACCTCTACTTCCTTGCATGTCAGTAAGCCCTTAAAAACATGGGTCCTAGAAATGTATTGATTGGGGCAGGGTGGCTTTCTGTTCTTCTTTAAGGCGAGTTTACTTCATAGATTCTCCACACAATGTTTTAATTAATGTCTCTTTACAACTCTTTGAATGTCCATTCATGAGGGTAACATAACTCTAGCACTTACTTCCCTACTTATAAGCTCTCTGGGAAGATAAGGCCATTTCTGTAAATGTAACACAATTTTTGCATCCCTTTCTGTGTGGATTGAGTGACTGCACGTAATTATTCTGCTCAGTGATCCTACAACAGGTGGCCAGCTTATTAGCCCGTATTTCATTAAGGCATCATTGAACAGTTACTGAATTATTTGTTCCTGGCTCAGGGCATATACACCACAAACAAGACACTCCTGGGAAGTTCCTTTTTTACCTTTCCATGAGCAAGACGGAATGTATTTTCTGAGATCATCTGACTAATACTTCACGGCTTCTTGGAAAGTATAGTATGACTCACCGTTTGCCTGACTCCAGGGCTAATTCTGTTCTAGCAGACCCCAGTACCCTGAACTATAGACTTCAGTATTTACAGCAGAGTGACTGTTTTCCGTGAGTGCGCGTCTGCACATCAGTTCTCACATATGCCAGTGTCCACAGACAGATCAAGTTGTGCCCCTTCCTGCCATAATGGAGAGAAATCAAATGAGGTTTATGAGCATGGGTAAATGGAAACTTATGTTACGTGGAAACGGTGGGTAGCCAGCAGTTTTACTCTTTTGGCCTGCATCTTGAGTGCCACTGTCCCTCTTTTCAGAGTAGGGTTGGTAGTTTCTCGGGATATAATAGTTTTGGACATGGCAGTGGTAAAGATCAGGCTTTTCCAGGGTTCCCCCCCCCCCCCCC
>QEPC01002847.1:1518773-1543160 GCA_003113815.1 Sphenodon punctatus | reverse complement strand
TAAGATCCTGTTGCAGTTCTTCACAGTCTGCTCGTGTTTTAACTACCTTGAATAACTTGCTGTCATCTGCAAATTTGATCACCTCACTCTTAATGCCCTTTTCCAGATCATTAATGAATACATTAAACAGCACCGGTACCAATACAGATCCCTGGGGCACAGCACTTTTTACATCTCTCCATTGTGAAAACCATTCAGTTCTACTCTTTGCTTCCTATCCTTTAACAAGTTACTGATCCATAGTAAGTCACGACCTCCTATCCCTTGACTTTTTAATTTTCTCAAGAGTCTTTTATGTGGGACCTTATCAAATGCTTTCTAGAAATCCAGGTACACTGTATCTACCGGGTCTCCCTTGTCCATATGCTTATTTTTACCCTCAAAAAATTCCAAGAGATTAGTGAGGCATGACTTACCTTTACTAAATCCATGTTGACTCTTCCCCGTTAAGCCATGTTTATCAACATGCCCAACGATTCTATTCTTAATGATAGTTTCCACCATTTTGCCCGGCACAGACGTCAAGCTTACTGGTCTGTAGTTTCCAGGATCACCTCTGGATCCCTTTTTAAATATCGGGGTTACATTTGCCACCCTCCAGTTCTCAGGTACAGTGGCAGATTTTAGCGATAGGCTACAAATTACTAACAGTAGGTCTGCAAATTAATATTTGAGTTCCTTCAGAACTCTAGGGTGAATGCCATCTGGTCCTGGTGATTTGTTAGTATTTAGTTCAATTGGTGAGGATTTGACTGAAATGGCATCAGATGGGACACTTTGATAAGAATTTCTAACATGAAGACTTGAACCAAAATAACTCAAGATGGGTGTTAAAATTTCGGTTAGCCTTTTGGGTACCCAAATGATATCCGTGACTGTAGCGGGCACTTGTATATCCATTTTTTCAGATTTCCATTTCAGGATTTGTGGAGTTTGTTTTGGTTTTTCTGTCATTTTGGGATTTTGGTTATGTTATTTTCAACAGTTACGCATGCAATAGTACTAATATTACCAAAATGACATAGGGAGTTAACACAAGTGACGACACTGCCGTGTAGAGGGCTATCCCTGGCCAGATTAGCTCTGGCCGTGGGAACACACATCACTGCAAGCAGACCCGGCCAGGGAGTGGTGTGCAGCTTCCCAGCCACACCCCCTTGCTGTTGCCCCGCCCCTTGCCATGATGGGCAGCCATGGCTGCCAGCTCAGGAATGTGGAATGGTATAACCAAGGTATACAGTTGGTTTTAATTCTGCTTTAGACTTCGTTGTCTCTCCATAACTGTCTAGCACGTCTGTAGACTTTTTTATTTTGCACGGAGGAGATGAGCACACTGCCTAGAGCAACTGCTCCCTCACCTGCTGAGTCTGTGAAGATGTGCATGTCCTTTGTGGAAGGTGAATCCTGTGCAACCACCTTTTGCACTGCCCCACTATGCATTTTTCCATATGTTTCCTCTCCTTTGCCCATACAGTGGAACAGAGAGGCCTAACTCGCAGGAAGCTGACAATCTGCCATTGCCCTTCAGTGGCAGAAATATTAAGTTCTTCTTCGAGGGGCTCCATGATTCTCACTTTTGGGATCATGTCAGTGCCCTAGACGAATCAGATGAACTTGTCTCGCACTAGCAGTTCAATTTCAAAGAAGTCTCTGGAAATCAGGATGGCTGCTGCCTGCTACACCACCAGAGGGACCCTCTGTGCCCTGGAATTGAATGAGGAAGGGCAGAGTCTTACCATCTGCTGCAGGCGATTAGAGGAACAGCTTGCTTCTCATTGATCAGCAAATTTTAAAAGAGTATATTATAAGCATTCTATTATAAGCAGTTCTCTTATTGTTATTTAGAATTAGTTAGGTTAGTGTTAGTTAGGTTGCTTCATTTAGTATTTAGTTTTTCCAGTTGTCAACTCAATTACATGCGTCCACCCCAGAGATAGAATGTTGGTTTTAAAATTAATAGCAGCACAAATATTTTAGCTGGGGTTTTTTTTTAAAAAGTAAAAATTGGAGAGGAAGATTGTGTTTGACAACAATATTGACAGAGGATAGGAACAACAGGTACACCCAAAGGGAAAAATGTTTTCTTAGGAGAATATTGAAATCAATGGATGAACTTTCTCAGAACACGTATAACTCATTTCAGGGGTTTCTGTATATGTTTCTACCAATGTTTAATAGGCATGTTTTAATCGTCCATGCACAACACAAAATGCCACATACTCCAAGACACCTGTTGGAGAACTAGTGAACTTTGTGAGCTACGTGACAATGTACACTGTGCTTCAGAAATGACCATCGGGTCCTTTTAAATGAGTGCACGAAAGTGAATGCATGCAAATTCTGAACCACCTTTGTGGGAAGTGCTTTGTATGCTTGAATAGGACTTGTTTGCATGTTTAAGTTGTGAATAGTTGTTTCTTCCCATCTGACATTTCCCTTTTGTGCATGCTTGTGTCAGGATAGGACAAGGACTTTCTCGTGATGCTGTAGAGAATTTGTCATTTTCAACATACAAGAGGTTTTTTTTTAATGAGGAATAAAATGTGGCTCCATTGTAAGTGCATTTCACACCACTCAGTCACAGCAAAATGTGAAAGAAAAGTCACATTGCCAATTAAGAACTCTTTAATTGGGTTCTTAGATGAGAGACCCTGCCACATAGATTAAAAAAAATAAGTAAAGAGAGTTTCATTCCACAGCACTAGGATAGAATCTCACATCAAAGAAGTGGAATCAGGTAGCATCAGTGTAATTAAGTAAAAAAGAAGTTTGAACAGACTTGACAGAACTGGCACTCAGTTGTAGACACATCTAAATCAGTGGTTCTCAAAAAATTTTGAACCACACCCCCTCCACTTTTCTGTCATAGTTGACAACCCTCCCCACACACACACCCATCTTGTTCCCTCTCTCCCACCCTCCGATTGTTTCCCCTCTCTCTTTCTTATTCTCTGACACCCTTCCCCTTGCTGACCCATTATTTTGGAGATTTCCTCCTAGGTCAGTGAAAGTGTCACGCTAGGCGTTGGTCACTTGGGATCCTACTTGTACCCCCCCACCACCACCAAATACCTTCCCCTCTCCACCTGGTGAGACTCTTTCCACAGTTTGAGAATCTAAGATCTAGATGATTTATGTCCCACTTTGGCGTTACACAGTACAATCAGATGTCGCCACACTGCATGCAGCCAACCCACCCTGTCACCATGGATTTACCAATGGGCTTTCTGAGCAGGCTACTGCGCACTTGAGGTAGGTTGGGATTCTGATTTCTCCCCAAGGGCAATGCCCTCCTTTGTAACGATGTCAAACCTTTACATACCGTGTTGGAGTATTGCCAAGGCCTGACCAGAACAAGTCCCATTAGCTGATGAGGGAGGCAGTACCTTGGAAAATCTATCTTGAACCCCTAAAATGCTCACAGCCAAATGAAAGCTCTCAAGGCTATCCGTTTGATGTATGTAGTCAGAAGTAAGTGTTAGGATGGGTCCCAGTACAAGAGGCCAAAGACAGACCCTGTAGACCATAATTGCAAGACTTAATGGATTAGTCAGGACTGGACATCTGCAGTTTAGTGAACAAAACTCATGATAAGACTGAGGGTCCAGCCACACGATGCACTTACTGCGCCTTGGGCAGCCTTGCCCCACTCCACACAGCCTAACCACGCAATGCTTTGCATGGTGTGCCTGGCGGCTGCCGGATATTGTCCCCGTCATGTGCCGGGGTGGGCAGTTGACTGCTGTGTACTGTGTCCTCAGAAAAAGGCTGGGGACGCAGCATGTAGCAGCCTTACCCAAAGTGAGGTCAGGCTGCCCAAGGTGGGGTAGAGCACTGCTGTTCGTGTGCCTGGTTACCATCTTCCCTGCTGCACGGTGAGGTCCGCTGCAGGGCTTTGAGCGCCAGGCGCTGGCTCCGGTCCTGTGTGGCCACATCTCGGCTGAAGGGCGGGATAGAAAGCAGGCTGGGGACGGGTATGTGGCCAGTGCCTCGGTCTGCCATGGGGCACGGCTTTCATTCTCATTTTCTCCAATTCCAGTACCTTTTCAATCTCCTGTTGCATTTTCCATCTCTCCAGTTCCATTTGTGCCTTCATTTTCATCTCTTCCAGTTGGAGTGGAGGCGGCTGGGAAGGCTCAGCCTCACTGTGGTGCGGGGGCAGTCTGCCCGGGGAACCTGGTTGTCCCTCGCTCCCATTCGGCCCTTCGCTCATTTTGAGGTTTTTCATAAGCTGTTTTAGCTGTTCTTTGGTTTTCACTGCTGTTTCGAGACCCCTCTTTCGGGCTTCTCTGATCAGTTCTGACTTTCTCAGGTCGTGAAAATGCTTTGGGAGCCCTATTTTGCTCACTGTCCCTGGCACCTGAAATGAAAACTACAATAACAAACACTGTACGCTCTGTTCAAAGATCTGCTCGCTCCACTCTTAGAGTTGAGTTCCAAAAGGTGTTGGCAACTCACACTCTTCAGATTTGGGATTGACTCCCCTCAGAGGATACCCCTCGTTTGGCTAACCTCGTATGTTTTTGTACACATTGGTACACAGGTCTGAGTGTAACCCTTCTCATTGGGTGCCACTGTCATGGGGTTTGGGGTCCACTACCCCACGTTCCTGGGTTGGGTGACTCAGTTTCCCTCACTTGCAGCCCGTCTGAACCAGTTCTCTCTCTAGCCGATTCAGTCCTGCAAAAGGGACAACACTTTTGTCACCCAAGCTCCCAGAGACTTCCTGTTCAAAAAATCTCTTTTTCTCTCTCTCTCTCTCTCTCTCTCTGGGTTCGCCAGTGCTTGAAGGCACACAGGATCCTCAGATTGTGTTCCCCCCAATGTGAGATAACAGAAATCACTTTTTAGTAAAGAAGAAAGTTTATTGATTACATAAGCAAAGAGTTTGTACACAAAGTGGTTACTAAACAAAAGTAAATAACGCATTCCTAGTCTGTACTGCGTGGGTCCCTAGATAAATCTTACCCTACAGAAAGCTCCTTCTCAGCCAGATGTGGCAAGGCTAGGCACCAGTGCTTAAGTCTGTCAGAAAGCAAAGTTCCTTCTCTCAGTCCATAGCTTCAGCAGACTGTTGGCAGGCTTCTGCCCTCTCAGCTGCGATCCGAGACTCCGCGAGTCAGAGGTTGACTTGAATTCCAATTGTCTCCCCCGATAGCAAAGATCTTCCACCTTTATATCTTTGCAGCTCCTTTTGTTCTATTTTCCCACCTGGGGAACTTTGTGCTTCTCGGGCAGAAAGCGCTTCATTTGAAACTCAAATAGGTCTCTGTCTAGTTTCAACAGAGGCGCCACTAGGCTTTTCTTGAAAACACATTCGGCATGGCTTTTTGTCTCTTTCCATTGCATGAAGTGAGTTTCCAGTTCTCAGCTTTTACATTACATGATTGCATGAAGTGAGTTTTCGGTTCTCAGCTTTTAAATTACATACATGTTTAACCTTTACTTTTACATATTTATTAGACCTATAGTCCAGTATCTCTTTGTGACACCTGTGTTAGCATCAACAGGTTTGGCAGCAGCAATTGCCTGCCACAAGGCATGTGGGGGTCAAGCATGCCACAGCTGGTGTGGAGGCACCCGAACAGCCTTAAATAAACAGAAAAGCAGTTGAAGAAGAAGATATCCAGGATATTTAATTTGTAGTTGAACCCAAGCAAAAACCCTGAACCCCTGAACTTTGGAGAAGTGGATCTAAACTTCAGGGGTAGGGATTGTCTTTCATCCAGACCCAATCAGCTGCAGAGAGACTTCAAACCTAGGGCCCACACCTCACAATTTACCTGTGTCACTAGCATTTCTCTACTACACCAGTGGTGATGACACAACCAGCCTCCAATACATAGAAGCTGAAATCCCAGAACAAACCTTGCACAGGCCTTGGGACAGGCTTAATGGAGAAGAATTTTATAACTTATTGAAAACATGGGATTTCTTGTCCCCCCTTCCTGCCTCTTGGTATCCCAAGGGGATGCAGCTCTTGACCAAGTGACTAGTGATTTGGGGGTACCTTTATGAGTGGTGTGGATGATAAATCTGTGAGGTGAAATTGAGCAATTCTTGCATCTGTGTTAAGACTGACACAATCCTCTACCAGCCAAGTTCTCTCTCATCCAGACTCTGGTTCTCTGATAAGGGCTCCTTTCTATATGAAATGTTAGTGAAAGGATACCCAGCCTTGGAGCAGAGGGTTGGACTAGATGACCTTTGAGGTTACTTCCAACCTACAATTCTGTGACTATGAAGTGGCCCATGTAGAGCTAGAGCAGGAGTTGCAGCAGAAAACAGAATGGAACACAGCTTAACTGAAAGGAGGCTAGATTTAAACCAGAGCTCTATTATCTTTAGCATGTCAGACGTTCTACAGGTCTCCCTACATGGAAGTGTCTAAAGTTGTCACCAGTGCCTATTGAATTAGTAGCTACTCAAATATGGGATAGCTTTTCTTATTAAACCTATGCCCATTGTTTACACCAGCTGAGGATCTGACTCAAGGGTATGTAAAACGATAAGGAACACAAGAGCTGAAAAAAGACCCTCTATTCCTTCTTTGTTTGCATCGGTCTCGCTTGGTATGAAATGCATCCACAGCTGCCGCAGTACATTAGAAATCATAAAAACATTGTTTGTATCCCACCCTTTCCCGTAGGCTCAGCGTGGCTCACATTTCAACTTCTTAACTTTGACAATTAACATTTAACCATTAACATTAAATGAATTAACTAACTAGTAATTAGTAATAAACAATATTGGCGTCACATTTGCTCTGTTCTTTACCTTGTGTCATCTTTCAAACAGGTCCAACCACCCAGCGCCAGGTTCAAAATGGACCCTCTCCAGATGAAATGGAAGTGCAGAGAAGGTAAGCAAATGCGATTCTGAATGAATGTCTCAGTCATGTCAAGTGATTTTATATAGATAAAAGAAATGATCTTTGTCTATTATGACAACTAATCGTGCAGTCCAGACATCACATAGTTGAAGGCGTCTATCTGTGCAGACCCCTTTGCAGGAGGAGGTTTTGTTGATGAAATCTGTAGTTGATCCCACTTGTCATTAGGGGACCTGGTCTTGATTAAGTAGTAATTTTACCCTTGATTTCAGTGAAGCTAGATTTCCATGCACCAGGGTTGTCTTTCATTATTTTCTCAGTTGTATATTGATCCAGAATGTTTACAGATCAGGAAACGAAGTGTTCTGAGTCCAGCAAGCACAGTGTATGGTACGTAATTCCAAGGGGGAAAACCTGAGTTCTCAGTCAGAACATCACTCCACTACAGTGGTGCATGTTTGTGTGGGCATGTTTATTTATGCGCTCACGGGCAGACACTCACCACCCATATATCAGCTATTTTAAAGTTAGTAGACTTAGAAATCATTAGCTATATTGTTTTATTTTATTTATCTGTTTATTTATATATATACATTTTATCCTGTCCTACTCCAGAGGCACAGGGCTGGCTGCAATGCATAAAAACATATAAAACACACAGCTAAAATCAAACATTGTAAAATAGAACCAATGAAAAACCCATCAACCCAAACCATCCCAACCCCTTTCTTTGCCTGCCATATGTATTTATTGTGTTAAGTGTCATGATAATCACCACTTTGCTCATTTAGTAATGATAATTTTAACAGTTTTAACGTGCCTTTACCGTTCCCATGGAGTTTGTCAGCTGAGGTCAAGCCATCTAGCTTCAGTGGATTGTGGTAATGTTATATTCTGCAGATGGACTGGCTATGCAGTTATGTAGAAATCAGGTTACCTATAAAAATGTGCCATTTTCTTCCTACATTTACATTATTCTGACTTATTTGTTATGACTTTTAGTGACTAATAATTAGTGAAGCATTCAAATAAGAATATTTTCAACCAAAAGACAAGCATCAGATATGCTGATGTTTGGAGATAAAGCTAACACTAATATTTACGTTATTTGTATAATATTTTGGTGTACGTATCTTAAGCTTATTAAGAAAGCTTAACATGCTATTGTGTTGGATCAGCTCCTAGCAACAGCTCACATTTATACTGAGAAAATCTTATTGGCCATGTCATCTTTGATGATTAATTTGATCCATTGTGTCTGATGCCACTCCCTTAATGGCATATAATTCCCTTTTATTAGTGTCTGATTCTGGGTGATGACTGCATGAAAAGCGTACATTGAAATACTGAATCCAAGTCCTAATCTTTGAATTTAATTAAACATGTGTCTTGATTTAAATGCCATTATAGAACTCTGTGTTTATTAAATTAGTTATTATTATTATTATTATTATTTATTATATTTTATTTTTATTGTATTTATATACTACCAGTAATGTACCTGGCATTGTACAATCATTAATTAGAGATAGGTCTCTGCCCTGAGGGGCTTACAATCCAGAGACAAGTAGGGAGAAACAAAGGAGAGGAGAACACAGGGAGAGACAGGGATACCTTCATGGAGATGGGAAGTCACAAGTGCACGTGCTTCGATTAGTTACAGGGGAGAAGGGGACCATTAATGAAAGGATGGTTGAGTGAGTAATGTGAGCAGATGAGAAACTAAGGAAGACCTGATGCAAGAGGTAGGTTTTCAGGAGGGATTTGAAGATTTAGGGTGCATTATCTGTGTGTCACTGTGGTAGTTGCATAGGGACGTCCAAAAGGGGTTAAGCTTAGGGCACATTTACACACCATTCTCTCAAGTTTGAAATTAATTATTAATTATTATTATTATAAACATTTGTATAGCACCAGCCGTGTACCAGGTGCTTTACAGAACAAAAATAAAGACACGGTCCCTGCCTACGGCTTACAATCTAAAAAGGCAAGGAGAGGGGACAAGGGGACGACAAGGGAGAAGTAAACAAACATGCAAGTGGCTGCGAAGTCTCAGGTGCGCGTGCTTGGCTTGGTTACAGTTAGGCAGGAGTCTGCAAAGGAGGACAGACGGTAAGTAATTGGGGAAAAGCAACTAGCAGGCACTGGGAAAGGCGGCATGGAAGAAGTGGGTTTTGAGGAGGGATCTGAAGGTGCGGAGGGAGGAGGCGAGACGGATCTGGGTAGGTAGGGAGTTCCAGGCATGGGGGGCAGCGAGGGAGAAGGGACGAAGGCGGTTAGGGGAGCATGGGAGACGGGGGAGAGTGAGGGAGGGGACAGAGGAGGAGCGGAGGGCGCGTGCAGGAGTGCGTAAGGAGATTAGGGCTGAGAGATAGGGGGGAGCTTGGCTGTGAAGTGTTTTATAGGTGAATACCAGGAGTTTAAACCAGATGCGTTCAGGAAGGGGGAGCCAGTGGAGAGAGGAGAGGAGAGGCTTCACCGTGGTCAAAGCGACGGGCTGTACTGACCATGTTCTGCGTGGGGAGTTTGCAAGGTGCAGAAGTCCATGTTGTGGGATTTCTATGCTTGGGCTTCTGGCCCTTACAAACCCCCTTCACACGACACCCCTTCCTATGAGGGAAAGTTGTTTGAAAGAGCTCTCGTAGGCCCCCTCAGGCAGAAGACATTTCCTGCAACTCCAGTCCAACTCTCCTCCCTGGAGGAAAAAATCTCCAAGGGGCCAGTCCCCATTATCTACTAGAAAGTAGCTCAAGTGTCTGGTGGATCACAATCATTGCTCTGCAGGGAGTGCAAGGAAGCAGGAACTAGGGTTCCACATTACAATTCCGTGCAGCCTGCAGCCTTAAAATCAAATTTTATTAAATATCAGTATTTTCTCAGAATGATGTCATGTGATCACAGCTTCAGACTCTGCAGGTTTTTAACTCACACAGTCATGTTGATAAGTTTGAAAAGGGTATGACTACCCAGCCTGTGCTGTAGAAATAATGTTCACTGGCCACACAGTGAGCTTTCTGTGCAATCCGATGCCCGCAAACTGCTGGAAGACAATCCAGCAAACAGTGGTCAAGAAATTGAACAGCCCTAAGCGGACATCATAGTGGTGTCCTAAACACTAAATTTCACTCTAGCAACAGGTCAATCCTGTGCTCCTGATACGTCTCTGTATTTGCTCTAAGTTTGAAAAGGGAGAGAATGTGTGTATAAATAAAATATTTTGTGCACTCCAATTACTCTGTTACATTTTAGCTTAGAGGGTGTTTTTAGATGAGATGCTACTCCGCATGGCCACCCAGGAGCCATGGAGCCCACCAACCGTCTGAAAGTGGAGCAGGAGGATGCACGCTCCCGTGAACCATGGAGCACCCACTCATGGCCACACATGGAGCACTTCTGAGAAATCCAGAGTGCTCCATGCGGCGCAAGCCAAATAACTATGTGGCAACAGATAACCACGGAGTCCCTGCCCACCTGAACTGGGGCAGCCAGCCACGCCAGCGATCTGCTGCTCATAGGCACAGTGGGTGGGTCATGGAACCCCTGACCATAGGAACTGGAGCGTCCAGCCGCTCATAGGCACAGTGGGTGCGGTCTTTGCAAGTCACAAGAACTGGCCAGGAGCACTGGGGAGCCCAGGTTCCCTAGCGCTCATGCCAGGGACGTGTCAGTTGCAAAGGCCAGTCCGGCGCACTTCACCCTGCCCCATGATCCGTGGCAGAGAGAGTGCATGGTGACTTTTCTCTGTGGCCAGGGTAGCCACACTAGGGAGCCACCCATTTGAATCCCTTCCCACGCACTCCACCTGAGTGGGTGCTCCGCGGCAGTGCCACTCAGTACTGGACACTCAGCCACGGACACACACAGACCCCATCGCCGTGCTTGTTTAAAAACACTCATAGTGAGATGCCCCCTCTTCTGCTCATAACTGACAAGCTATCCAAGAGGAGAGAAATGCTGGAGAAGCAAAGTGTGTCATTTGCACACTAGAGCTGTCAGTAGTATAACCTGGACATTTGTTTAGAATGTGCAATACACAACTGACAAAAGATGGAAGGGATCTTTATGCATTTCACTGCGCACCCATTATATGATTTATGTGTATGTATATGTACTTAAGATGGTCTTGCAAAAAGTTCATCATGTATTAACTTTATTTAAATGAGTTGCATGACAATTTTCTTGTGTGAATCTAGTGCAGGCTTGTTCTTCGCACAGTCTTACTTACAGAGGTGTTCACCTTGTTGTAGATTGTAACTTTATTGAATCAGCAAAATTTGCTATCTCAAAACAAAATAAAGCAGCATAAGGTTCACCTTGTTCTACAGAATTGAAATTAATCCACAGAAATGTCCGCCATGCAAATCAATGCATTTAATTTCAGCTGGACATACCAAAACTTCAGTGTTCCTGCAACTGCACATTTCAGGTGCATACAGTGAAAATCAGAAGTTCCACCTTAAATCTAAAAGGAGCCTTTAGGAAAGGTAAAATACATTTGGGGAAAGCTAATTAAAGCCCTCGCTGCACATTAATTCATTTGGATTATTTCACTGTGCCTTCACTTGTAGAACTCATTCTTGTCCCCACAGATTCTGAGTCACTTTAGGTATTGTTGTAGCCTGTGTTTCATATCCATACGCACGCCACAATGATTGCATTGCTAGCCATTCAGGTTTATAATTAACTGGAAAAAAGGCCAAAGAGGGTTCATCTCAATATTTATTTATTTATTTATTTATTTATTTGGTACATTTTTACCCCGCCCCTCCTGCAAACAGCTCGGGGCGGCTAACACATTTCAGGTAAAACAACATTTAAAATATTTAAAACAGTCATAAAAATCTTAACAATTAAAACAGGGAAGGACAAACAATTTTTTTATAACAAATAATAAAGAAGGGTAGGGGAATAAAAACCCATATAGTACCGAGCAGTGTTTCTTCAGGTCTGTTGAAATGTGCATGGGAAGCCCTCTGGTGGGGAATCCTGGAAATTGCATGCCTTAGTAAAAACAATGGTCTCTACCATTATTCCTACGCCCAACAGAGCTTCTTTGCAGTTTCTACTTTCTTCCGAGAGTGCAACCTTATTCGTGCAAGCCGTCCCATTGAAATGGACGCTTTCTTATTTATTTATTTATTTATTTATTTAATATATTTATATCCCGCCCCTCCTGCAAGCAGCTTATGACAAAAGGATCCTTCACCTTTGTAACTTGTTGACCATTTTTTGTTAATACAAGCAACGGGTATTGGTCTTGCTGTTCTCAATGGGAATGCACAGGCAGATGTAGCTGAGAGCAGAAAGTGGGGCGCAGTATTTAGAGCAGCACCATTTCTTTTCTTTGTAACCCTGTACCTAGTCCTTTGTTGCCGGGCTACCAAACTCTGTGGAGTCTTTATAAGCAAGGAACCAATTATATAGCTGTGAAAAACATCAATGTACACCCAGCCACCAAAGACTGCGCATAGATCCTTAAACGTTTATCGGAAGGGGAGTTTACACCACTTTTTTCTGTTTCTGATGTGTAGCTGCATGTTGGTATCCAAATGAAGCACATGCTTAACTTGGGCTCTCGGAGATTGCTGTGGTTTCTTACCTGAAGTTTGAAAATGGTGTCACTTTCAATATCCTGTATTAGATTATTTTCTATGAATCGCAAGTTTATTTGATGGACAAATATTTTTTGCAACCGCCTCCAAAGGAAGAGCTTAATCCTGATCTTCATGGCAGAAATAGCACCACTGAAGTCAGTGGCGTTATTACAGCGTAAATGAGATCACAGTTTGGTCCTTTGTGTCTAGCCTCACTTTATTAGCTGCATCGATAGGGCTGATTCACACAACCCTAATTTTGGATCCAGGTGCAGGCCCTCTGGGCTGCCTTCCAGAACTTTAATCATGGGAGCAAGACCCTCAGCCTCTTGTCAGGTTGCTCTTGCTTTGGGTTTTTTAAAAGGTGCCCAGAGTTTGGCGCCCGGTACCTTTCTTCTGGGTGTTGCTCTGATCTTCTCTCTCTCTCTGCCTGGCTGGCTGAAGACACCCCCACGCTGCTTTGTGAGACTGAATTCACTTGAAATTTGTATGTGAACTGACCTCATCCATCCATCTTAATAGGTTGCTCGCTTTGAAGGCTCTGCAACCCAATTTAAATATTAATCTTGATATTTAACCATTGCTTCAACTACTTCAAACTACTTCTCCATGGAAAATTCCCCTGCGCAAGCTTCTCCCACCCCTAGCTTGGAGAGCGATGCAATAATTCTGTCTAATTATGCCTTCCCTTTAATACGGGGAGGTACTTGAAAGGTTCTTAATCCAGTTCCTACTCCCCCATATTGCAGTAGGTGAGGGATTGGGAGCAGAGCATCTGGTTGCCAGAGGGAGGGGATACCAGTGATGGAGATCAACTGGTAAGGCTTTCTGTTTTCCTTAAAAACCCTTCTCCCTTCTGCCCCTTAATTTATTATTTATCGTTTATATAACACTTTCAGTGTCAGAGGGGCTTTATATTTGGAGCTGAAACAGGTACCCACAAAAATGGCATAATTCCAAACCCATCTCAGATAGATTGGGCATTAAGCAGGTACTGAAAGTTGACTGAAATACTGTTGCCGTTTCTGAATTTCTGGTTTTCCATTTTGCACCATTTACCAAGACAGGAAAAGGTTAGGTATATTCAGAAAGACACTAAAATGGTAGCATAGTAAGTTAGAATAGGATAATTTGGAAATGGTAATAGCTGGTATTTTGGGTAATTGGATACCAAATGGGCAGCTGGCAGGCTACCCCAGTGGTGGCTGGTGGGGCGGTGGGTGGGGTGAGCAGTGAGTGGGGCAAGCCAACAGTAGGCCAAAACAGGAGCAGCAGAAAGGAAGGAAAATTTTCACAATGAGCCCCATCCTTGTAGGAAAAGTTATAAGCAGCAAGGAAAAAAACCCTCACATTGCCCATTTCACAAAATGCCGCAATGCCAACCTCACAGGAGAGAGGCATTCTCTTTCCCCCTGGCATGGGCCAAATCAGAAGCAAGGAAAACTTTCACAAACTTCCAGTACATCACAACCCCCCAAAAAAAATTTTTTTAAAAAAAGCCAAACACATATTTAAAATAACCAAACAACCAAAATACACCAGAGAACCCTAAAAATACATTTTAAAGAATCCAAAAATATATTTAAAAATCCCAAAACAACCAAAATACCCCAAAGCTCTAAAGAATAAAAAAAAATATGTTAGGGAAGGGGACCAATTAAAAGGAGCTGGACCATGAAAACAGAGCAGCCATTAAAAAATTAAAAATGAATTAAAAATGAAAACATAATAAAAATAGAAAAATAATTTTAAAATATTTCGTACTCGCCCAAAGAAGGGATCCAGGCAACCCAGGTGGGTCCTCTGCTTCAGTAGCAGCCTGCAAACTAGCCCAAGTCTGGCAAGCCAGTTCCAGGCATGTTTTTGGCTCTGCTCTGAGGGTGGACAGGGCACCAAGGGCCAGGGTGACTTAAACAGACACCTTTCTGATTGTCTGGGTTCCTCCATGGAACCCAGCCTGGGAGCCCCTGTCACCTCCCCAATCCCCCAGAAAGCACTGATCCCCCAGGACAGCACCCAAAGCATGCTCTCTGGGGGGTTGGGGAGGTGACTCCTCCTAGAGTCCCGCCTTCCTCCTCCCTCTGGGCCACTCAGGAGAGCAGGGGGGAGGAGTCGGAGTCACAGGGAGCGCTGTGAACTGTGCACTCCCCTGTGCCGCCGCACAGGGAGCAGCCAGCCCTCCCCAAGCTGAGTCAGCGTTTAGCCGTGCGCTGTTGATCAGCTGTTCAGTGCTGGTGCATGGCCAGGACCTGACTTAGCTTGGGAAGGGCTGCCTAGAGAGCCTCCCAGCGCAGTGCCCAGGGAGGGGGAAAGCCAGGGATTCCCTTTGGGAGTCGAGATTCGGGATCATTGGATGGGCAAGGGGGTGGGGGCGGATGCCCCAAAGTAGCATCCGCCCCTGGGCTACCTGAAAATGTAGATATTGCCCACAGGTACAAAACTAGCTATACTTTTCAGCTACATTTATAATCTTCATTTGGTTCATTCTTGTAACCACTTTATGAGGTAGTTCATAACTGAGACTGAAGGATAGTGACTTGCTAGCAAGTTCGTGGCTAAGACAAGATTTGAACCCTGGTCTCTCTTAGGTCCAAGTCCAGTGCCTTATCCACTAAGATATAGCAGCTCTTAAATGCTGCCCTGCTCAATGCAGAGAGTTTTTACTCAGAAGTGTAACAAATCAAACCAGATTATCTTTCAACCTGTTATTTCAGGCAAGCCATGGAGCAGCAGCAGCAACAGCGGCAGGAATCTCTGGAAAGAAGAACTTCTACCACAGGCACGTATCCCACCTTTGGAAATAGCACAGGCCTGTCATTTCCCTTGCTCATCTCCTTTAGTTGTGGGTGGTTTCCACATGTACTTAGGAGAAGAATCAACCTGCTGAACATTGCTGTCGTGCTGAGGTTTTAAAGCATTTTCAGGCAGATACTAAAGGAAACATAAACTGGAGGCCTACTTCCTTGGAGCACGTAACTCAACTCCAGAACCAAGGTGCAACCCTAGTCAAAATGTTGAGACGGGGTCCATGATTTTTTGCAACTTTGGTCCACTGACAAATTTTGAGGGGGACATAAAGGGTGTCTGGGAATACTGGGGGGCATACATCCCCTTTTCCATCTCCAGTAGTTGGCCTAGGATCTGTTACTCATAGCTGTATGAACTACCACACCAGGCCGTCAAAGTGGCAGAGAAACAACCACACGATCAAAGCTTCCACTGGTTGACCATGCTGGCTTTCAGGTTGCTTTCCACCAACCACATAGCAAAAAGCACTGCAGAAAATCATGCCCTGTGGGAGTCTGGGGGTAATGTATTTTTGTGACTTGATAGTAAAAATGTACAAATAGCTTTAAATATTTTCTCATGTTAGCAAACTACTTATTTTAAGCAACAGGAAGTGGTTTGTAGCTGTAAATGCAAAAGAAGTTCCGAATTTTTTAATGACTTGACACAAGAACTATATTATTCTCAGCTCTTATTTATTTTTAAAGCTGCTTATTGATACTCAATGGCAGAAGCACATAGAACAACCTTCCACAGTGTTGGCTACTCCTAATGTGGGCGCACAGGAATTTGTCACATTTTGTGCAAATTTAAAACAAACGAAAAGGTCGGCTCTCTGGTTCTGCGAGGAGGAGGAGGAGGCTTGAGCCGGCAGCGTTTCCAGCTGAGTGCACCACTGCATGCATAGTTTGCATACAGGCTTCCCCCCTGCTGTACACAGTTTGCCTGGCTTCACACTCAATGGGTCACTTGCTGCTGCCCTTGGAAACCAAGGGAGCGTGTGTAGCTCTGACTCGGGATGACGCATAGAGTCTGCATAGGCTGTTCAGAAACCCAGGCCTGCGCTGTGTGTGTCCCTGCTTCGACGGCTCTTGATTCTTGATCCTCATTAAAGCGCCATCCTTCCTTTTTTGGCTTTGTTTCTGCTTACTTTTTCCTAGCTGCTCTACCTTGGTTTTATACCCATTTTATTCTTTCCATTTTTCTTTTCTGTTCTCTTTAGTTTCTACCCTTCAGATAAAAGTGTCTTCTTCCCCTTCCCACTGCCAGTCTCCTCCTCCTGACTACAGCAACTACAGTGCTTCCACTTCCACGGGTGCTGCCCCTCCCCCACCGCCACCGTATGCAAAAGTGATCTCTTCAGCCTCCACTCTGCCCAGTAGTAAAACCTCTTTCAAATCCCCTCACAGACCCAGGGAATCCCCACAGCTTCGCCACAGACATTCTGCCTCCGAGCTCTCACCATCCCCTGCTCCTTCCTTCTCTCCAGTATGGCCGAACCACAGGACTGTCACACGAAGTATCAAACAAATCTCTTTGTCCCCTCCGCCAGCGCCCGCTTCCCATTACCCATTTATCCCTCACCAGCCCGTTAGACGTTCCTCTCTTTCCTACTCTCCTCAGTCTTCCTGTTCTCCTTGTTCATTTACACCCTCTATGCAGAAGGGGCTGATCTTGCAGCCTCATATTCCAGTTGTCCTTCCTGTGATTCCTGTCCAGAATGACAGAATCAGGGGATCTACAAATATAATGGTCCAAGAAGCCTCTGCAAACGTACGCATACCTCAAATAGGTCTGAATGGCCACCCTGAAGATCCTTTAACCACACAAATTCCTTTAAACTCCTCTAGGACTCCGGTACAAAGTGCCGATGGGTCCTTCTTCTCCTACTTAGAAACTGTGCCCATTTCACAGCTACCAGTCCTATCCAGCCCTGCTGGATCCTTTATCCAGGCTTTTTCTCAGCCCTCCCAACCTTCACCTCATCCTCCACAACTATACCAGTCCATGTCACACTTTGTTTCATTACCTCCCCATTATGCTGCTGTTTCTGAGGTGAATGTGTCCAAGAGGACCCCTCCTTACATGACTTCATCAGCCATTTCCCACTTGAGTAAGTACTTGCTTTGAATGAGTTATAACCTTTAAAAGAGCTTTAGTTTTTAACAGATTGGTTATAAAGATTGGTTTGTCCTCCGCAATGAGCAATAGGTCGGAAGAATGCAAACAGAAGAGAGGCTTTACATGATCATTCAGACAAGTATGAAAGCGAGAGAAAGAGATGAGTCTGGTTGCCATGTTGGTCCAAAATGTAAGAGCTGGAGACAAGGTAGTTCCGATGACAGAAAGTAATTTTTTCATTTAACTAACTTCTGTTGGTCTCCAAATCCAGCCCTTACCCTTGGACTGACAGAAGTCGGTCCAATAAAAGATATCATCTGGACTACTTTGTCTCCAAATAGGGGAAGAGAGCAAGAAGACTTGTGATGCCATAATTGGTGATGGGTCCAAGGCAAAACCCCAAAGCAAAACACTTTAGACTTGGAAGGCACCAAAACCCCAGATTTGAGGTGCTTTGAATTATTGGTTGGTTTTACTGGTTCACCCCATCTAATATATCTTGTTGTATTATAAGTACATCACTATACCTAGTACAGGGGTGGAAAGCCTTTTCCCCTTTATGGGTCACCTTTGTATTTAGTAAAAGTTCACGGACTGGAAAGGGGCTGAGGAGCTGTGTTAGGAGAATGTGGGGACGTGTTCAGGGCAGAGAGAACATGTTCAGGGGAGAGGCTAAAGGAGCATGCTCAGGGAGGGCAAGGAGCAGGACCAGGAATTAGCACACTCAAGGAAAGGAAGCAGAGGCACTGAGATGTCTGCGCAAAGGTAGGGCTGGATCAATGAGTTGGACAGGGACTGTATAACAAAAGTCCATGGGCCATATTTGGCCTGCGTGCCTGAGGTTCCCCAATCCTGCTCTAGAGAGCTTAACATTGCTTCAATTAACAAGATTTTTCCCTCTTTTTTCGGATAAAAATATTTACAGCTGTCACTTCTGGTCCAAGCCCCCAGCTGGTGTAAGTTGGTGCAGCTCCCCCTACTGCCATGTAAATACATTAATATACATGCACCAACTGCAGATCATATCCATTGTTTTGGATTCAGTATCATTTTTATTTTCAGCCTGGCTTTGAGCTAGCCTCTCCTACTGTGGGTCATGCTTTTTCACGGACAGTTGATCACACCCACAATGAATTGCCAACAACATCTTACTTGTGTTTTCAGACCAAAACGGGAAGTAAGATGTCCAAAGTGCTATTCAATTTACTTGCAGATTTATTCCAAGAGAAGAATGTTTGCCAGGAAAATTAGAATTCATTGCTGCTCAGTTCATCCTCCTCCTCAGTGATGGGTGACATAAAAAAAACCTACAGAGACAGATAACCAAAGACTTGATGTCAAACTGTAGTTACCAAATTTGTCCATAAAACAATAAAAGCCCTCTTACTCAGATTTAGGATACTTACATGCCACAACAAGGCTTGGCTGCAGTCCATAGACCACGTACCTTGGAGCAGTATCCTTGAAGCCCGTAAGGACTACTCTGGAGTAAGCAGTTTGTAGATTGCCATGTTTGCTGATGAGTAGCAGCAAAAGCTGAGAGTGAGATGGAGAATCACTTGGTCAACCTTCCATGTGTGGAATAGTCCCTTATTTTCTTAAACGGTTAAGATAGAACAATGCCATTTCATGTCTGCTGAACATTGTTACAGAGAGTTGTTCAAGCTGAACATTTGCCCTTATTTTTTAAGAATGCCGAAGGGTTTAGCCTCACACATTTCATGAAAGTAAATGGAAGTTGTTTAATGAAACCCCAGGACTCTGAAAATGTCAAGACAGCAGTTGCCCCCTATTCTTCGGTCTCTACAAAGTTGCAATAATTAATGAAAGGCTAGACGTTGATTAGTAAACCAGAAACCATATTGTTTGCCAGGGTGGGCAGCTTTCAGCCCATGGGCCAAATCTGGACCATGGTTGCTTTTTTATTCAGGTCCTTGTCAATTTCTGGATTGGCCTGTGGATCCAGTCCCTATTCTCAAGCTCTGGAAGAATGAGCCTCTGGGGAAGGGAATGGAGATGAGGGCATGCAGCCAAGGATAGGGGATGGATCCACGGCACAGATCTAGAGCCTCTCTTTCCATTACCCAAACTGAGCACACCGCCTTATGCATCTCCATCTCAACTCCTATCTGGCCCACAGAACGTGAACTCATTTTAAAAGTGGCCCTCAGGAGGGAAAAGGTTCCCCACCCCCTGCTGTACATCATGGCTCAGAAATGCAGGAGGATAGCCTGCTGAAAGGGTGCGCAAGGGAGCAGTGTTGTCTGCCTGTCACAACACAAGCAAAGCATGTAGCATTGTTCCAGTGATGTGCTCTACCGTTCTCCCGATTTACACTAGGACCCTGGCAATGATCGCTTATCAGAGCTTCATTCACCTGCGGGTCAATGAAGCCATAATAAGTTGGTTTCATAGAGGACAGGCTTTCTATTTGCTAAACTCTTCTTCTTTATGTTTCAGGCCCCATCCTTCCACCTGGTCATCCCACTGCTGGCGTTGCAATACCTACTTCATCTGGTGGGCCTCCACCTCCTCCGCCCCCGCCAGTACCTCCTCCACCTACAGGAGCTGCACCGCCTCCCCCACCCCCACTGCCAGCAGGTGGAGGACAAGGGGCTAGTCATGACGATGGGTCAGTGTCAGGACTAGCAGCAGCTCTGGCCTGTGCCAAACTAAGGAGAGTACAAAGGGTAAGGATCATGGCCAACTAGACTGGCCTTTACTGCAGATGGAGGAATGCATGACTGAGCTGTATTTAAAGTCTGCAAATATATTGGACCATATGCTCAGCATTCATTAGGAAACCATTTGAGATGATTTATACAATGGCCCGTTAACCATCAAATGAACCATCCAGAGGATGCAGTCCTCTTTCCACTGAAGTCAGTGGCTCCCATTGACTTTGGTGGCAGAAGAGCGTGCCAACGTCTCTTTACTAGTAGACCATGCAGAATTGTGCTGGGAACATTCAGCATCCAGGGGCGGATCCAGAAGTGATGTGGATACGGGGCTGAAATCCAAAGTTAGCATAGCCCCACCCTGGTGACCAGGCCCCGCCTCCATCCCCACCATCTCCCCCCCGACATTGGCACCACAGCGGTCGCCCGCCTGGGGGGCCCCCATATGCAGTGTACCCTGGTGCTGAGCTCCCTCGCATGGCAGTGGGGAAGCGACAGTAGCACCCATATGGCTCGGGCCCCACACCTGGCCCAGCACCCATATGGCTTGGCCAGGAAAGCTGGCGGCCCTGTAGCTGCTCTCCTCCCCCCCCCCAGTGCAGCGGCCGGTTTCCCAGGGAACCCCAGTGGTGAGCTCCCTCCAGCTCGGGGTGGGGGCCAGCCTCACATGGCAGTGAGGAGCAGCAGCAGTACCCACCAGCCCCCCCGCCGCCCCGGCTGAGCACCCATGTGACTCGGCCAGGAAGGCTGGGAGCCCTGTAGCTGCTCGCCCCTCCCCCACATTGGCGCCGCAGCAGCCAGCTGCCCAGGGAGCCCCAGTGGTGAGCTCCCTCCAGCTCGGGGTGGGGGGCAGCCTTGCATTGGTTGAGCAGGGAAGTAGTGGCGGCCCCAACACAGGGCCAGGGAAAACAACGCGGAGGTCTGACAGCCCAGCCAGGGGTTCAGAGCTCCCCCACCCGGCCCTGTAGCTGCTCTGCCCCCCCCCGGGGGGGGATTATTAGAGAAAGTAGCCATAGGGGGGTCCTAGTGGGGGTAGGGCAGGCAGGGGTGTACTTACCATGGGAGGGTCGCGATTCCCACGCAGTGCTCCACGCCACACTGTAGAGGGGTTAGGCAGGGTGTACTTACCATGGGGGGGGGTTCCCGACGCCACCCTGTGGTGCTCCACGCCGTGCTGGACCCCTTCCTGGTTCTCCAGTTTAAAGGTGGGGAGGGGAGAGAAACCCAGCTGAAGCATGCTCAGAGCGCTGTGTGCCTTTTTCAAAGATGGCGCCCGCAGGACTGAGCAGCTCTTCTGAGCATGAGCGACCCTGCAGCTGCCATATTTTAAAAGGGCATGTGGGGCTAAGCATGCTCATAATTGCTGCTTGACCCTGAGGCTGCCATCTTCGAAAAGGGTACACAGACCGGAGCAGTGCTCTGACCATGCTCCATCTGTATGTGTCGGGGTTGAGTTTTCTTTTAAACCGGAGACCCGGAAAGGGGCCCAGCACGGCGTGGAGCACCACAGGGGGGCGTCGGACCCCCCCCCCATGGTAAGTACACCCTGCCTAACCCCTCTACAAACCCCTGCCCCCTCCCGAACTCCCCCCCCCCTTTTCCCCAAGTGGGGATGTCAGTCGAGGGCTGGAGGACTCGGGACTTTTCTTTGCCCCCTCCAGCCCTGTAGCTGCTCTGTCCCCATCCCTCCCCCCCATCAGTGCTGCAGCGGCGTGGATCCACGTAGATCAAAACCCAGGTCTCCAGCAGAGCCCCCCATCTGCAGAAGCCCACCCCATTTTGAGCCCTCAGCACACACACACACACACACACACCCTTTTACTTACCAGCCGTAGTCTGCAGGAGTCAGAGCTGGTGCGAAGGAAGCAGGCGGAAGCAGCCTGCCTCCTTAATATGCGGCCAGCCCCACCCCAACCATGACGTAATGGGGTGGGTCCAGCCAAAGCTGACCAATGGGGGTGGAGCTGGAACCTTTCTAGCCCACCCACCAGTGAATCTGCCCCTGAGCATCTGATTTTTAAAGATGTTAGGTGCTTGATTTCATGCCTAATTAAACACACCGTCTACATCAGTTGCAAATATATTGGACCATATGCTCAGCATTCATTAGGAAACCATTTGAGATGATTTATACAATGGCCCGTTAACCATCAAATGAACCATCCAGTGGATGCAGTCCTCTTTCCACTGAAGTCAGTGGCTCCCATTGACTTTGGTGGCAGAAGAGCGTGCCAACGTCTCTTTACTAGTAGACCATGCAGAATTGTGCTGGGAACATTCAGCATCCAGGGGCGGATCCAGAAGTGATGTGGATGGGGGGCTGAAGTCAAAATTCTTCAGCATCCAGGAGCGAATCCAGAAGTGATGTGGATACGGGGCTGAAGTCCAAAGTTGCCCGCCCCCCACTGCCCGCCCCCCAGTGAATCTGCCCCGAGCATCTGATTTTTAAAGATGTTAGATGCTTGATTTCATGCCTAATTAAACACACCGTCTACATCAGTTGCACAGGATGGTAGCTACTTCTGTCGGTTGGCATTTAATACATTTACCTGGATTTCATGTGCGTTCTCAGCGACCACTGGGATGTTAACCTATTCAAACTTCAAGGAATAAAGGCTCAGATTTGCAACAATCTCTCACTGAAAAATCAGTGGAGTCATTTACTTCGGGGGCCACGATGGAGAGGGCATTCTCGGTAGTGGGGCCGCGGCTGTGGAACTCCCTTCCGGAGGAAGCTCGCCTGGCCCCTAGCCTGCTATCATTCCGGCGAAACTGTAAGACCTGGCTGTTCGCCCAGGCCTTTGGGAGGGAGGGTGAGTAGGGTGGGGGGTTTTAGTTCCCCCACCTATTTTTGGTTTTTAGAGTGTTTGTCTAGCCCTGTTAATTAATTATTTTTATAATATTTATGGTTATTTTAAATTGTTTTTATTGTATTTTAAAAATTGCTGGAAGCCACCCCGAGCTGCATGGCAGGAGGGGCGAGGTAAAAGTTTATAAATAAATAAATAAATAAATTTATTTATTATTATTTATTTATTTCAATTTATATGCCACCTTTCCCTGAGGCTGTCATTTCTAGTTTTCAGCATCTCTGATCAGGCCTTTAAAGTGAACTCTCGCAACAGTGTTTTCTATAGAAATTGTCTTCCATGCAGATTTGTGTCATATCCCAATGAGAATGTCTAGGTCTTTTCTTCCCCTTAGCTTTTGCTTTCACTGTGATTCATGCTTTGATCCCTCCATCTCAGTAAAGATTAACTCGGCAGATGATTGAAATCAGCTGACATTACTAAGACTTGAACAAAATAGACAACAGATATAGAAAATTTTCTAGTGCGTTATCAGCTGTGGTTGTAAATCATTAATGCCAAACTACCCTTATCAGAGTAAGGCTAGATTGTAAAACGTTTGGGTGAGCGAAGCACATACCAATGTGAGAGCAGTGCAAAATGAACAAAGCCCATTTTTTTGCCTTTGCTCCTTAATCGATCGATGATCTCGTAGCCTTCTGGAACACCTTGTTGGCCGAGACCATTGACAGAGTGGCTCCCAGGCATCCGCTGCCCTCCTGAGTCTCCCACAGGTCTCCATGGTTTACTGAGGGCCTGCGGTGTTTGAAGTGGGAGAGCAGGCGGTGGCACCGGACTCGCGATGAGTATGATCGATCGCAGCATAAGAGCAGTTTAAAGGCCTATGCTGTGGCGGTGCAAGCAGCAAAGAAGCAGTTCTTTGGTGCCCTTATTGCATCTTCAAAGTCATGTCCAACGGAGCTTTTCCGGGTGGTGAAAGGTTTGGTCAGTCCTGCCTGTCTCCGCCTGGACCTAGAGCAATCCAGTGACCGCTGTGACTGGTTTATCGAGTACTTTGAATGGGCTGTGGCGTGGCAGCTCCAAGAACACCTGGACTGCCCCAGTTTCCTTGACCCCTCTCAGTCTGGGTTTTGGCCTGGGTATGGTATGGAGACTGCATTGGTGGCCTTGGTTGACGATCTCCGTCTGGCGTTGCACCAGGGTCATCAGACCTTACTGGTCCTGCTAGACCTTTTGGCTGCATTCGACACAGTCGATCATGAGGTGTTGGTGGCTCGTCTGCGGGACCATGCCGGGATTGGCGGGACGGTCTTGGACTGGTTTCATTCATTCCTGGCCGGGAGAACTCACCGGGTGGTCTTGGGGGAGTGTACGTCTTCTCCCCGGGACCTCATGTGTGGAGTCCTGCAGGGTGCCATTCTGTCCCCCCTCTTGTTTAACATCTATATGCAGCCATTAGGGGAGATCGTGAGAGGGTTTCAGGGCATGCAATGTCATCAGTATGCTGATGACACTCAGCTCTACCTCTTTTTCCATCGACTCAGGGCATGCAGTCTCTTTATTTT
>QEPC01002847.1:1503460-1518568 GCA_003113815.1 Sphenodon punctatus | reverse complement strand
TTTCGGCAGTTACATCGTGTCTGGCGGCTTCGACCGTATCTCTCAGACTCTGACCTCGCCACTGTCATCCATGCCTTCATCACCTTGAGGCAGGATTACTGCAATGTGCTGTACGTGGGGCTGCTCGAGAAGCTGGTCCGGAGGCTGCAGCTAGTGCAGAATGCCAGCCTGTCTCCTTACTGGGGCGGGCCGCAGGGAGCACATGACACCTGTGCACTGCACTGGCTGCCTATAAAGCACCAGGCTAGGTTCAAGGTGCTGGTTTTGACTTCATGGCCTGGGCCCTGCCTATCTGCGGGATCGCCTCATTCCCCATGTGCCCATGCAACCCCTGAGATCGTCCTTGGGGGCCTTTTTGGAGCTTCCCCGGGTGAGACGGGTGGCCACTGATGTGAGATCTTTTTCGGTGGCTGCCCCTGTGCTGTGGAATTCACTCCCGGAGGAGGCTCGGTTGGCCCCCACCTTCCTGTCGTTTCGACATTTGTGTAAGACCTGGCTGTTCCGCCAGGCTTACAAGGAGGAGGGGGTAGGGTGAGGGGGGTAGGGCTTGGGAGGGAGGGTGAGTTTTTATGATTTGTTTTAAAATTTGTTGAATTATTTTAAAATGTTTTTTTGTTAATTTTTTGTGTGTTGTTTGCCGCCCCAAGCTGCCTTTGGGAGGAGGGGCGGGATATAAGTTTTAAATAAATAAATAAATAAATAAATAAATAATCTTCTTATGGGGATGAGGAAGGGACTTTCATTTAATAGAGGTTTGTTAAGGGACTAACATAATGGGACCCTATATGCACTGCTGCTGTATAAGGGCTTGTTCTCATGAGCAAGGGTAGTTGCTTTGGGAGCGTTACCTTGGAAAATAACTACCTCCCTCTACTTCTGTTCCATGAACAGGGGAAAGCAGGGATGTTAGCTGCTCTCCCTGTGCCCAGTTTAAGTGGCTGCAGGTCACTCACAAAACCAGTCCAAACAGCACTTATTCTCACCATTGGGCCTTTTGTTTACACAGTGCAAATTCCTTCCCCATATATTAATATATAACATGGTTCCTTCACTACTTCACCTTTCCTCTTGGTTTCCCTTAAGGTTTTTTTCCTGTCCTGGCACATTTCCTGCCAGCCAGTTCCCCTTCTAAACTGAGACGGCTGGCCTCAGTGGTGTAACCAAGGTCTCTCACTTTCCTTTGTTGC
The DNA here is from genome assembly GCA_003113815.1 of Sphenodon punctatus. NCBI lineage: Eukaryota > Metazoa > Chordata > Lepidosauria > Sphenodontia > Sphenodontidae > Sphenodon > Sphenodon punctatus. The sequence goes on along the minus strand of QEPC01002847.1, from coordinate 1,517,381 downwards.
GGGGGCAGGGGTGGGGGCGCAATAGGAGAAAGGCAATGGCAGGTAGAGAGAGGAGAAACAAAAATGTGGGGCACTAGCCTTGAAGGGGGCACTGCTCCCCCTCCAGGACCTCTCTTGGTTACGCTCCTGCTGGTAGGCAAAGCAAGGCAAGGCAAGGCAAGGCAAGGCAAGCCCCTCCTCCTTCTGAGGCAGCGCCCTCAGGCTTCTCTTTGCCTCTCCCTTGTGGTCGAGCCTTGTGAACCTTCCAGCTCAATAGATGAGGTTCAGGTGTATTTCAGAGCCACGCTCAGCTGGAGCCACTCAGCTGGCCTCAATTGGCCACTAAAAGGGCCAGCCAATACTTGCTAGAGCCCCACTTGCCCCCTTAGGGCTGCACTCTTGCAAGGACTTATCCCAGCCCCATGGCCTGGGGCTTCAAGGAACTGCAGTGGCTAACAAGAGGTTAAACTCTTCCCTTTTTCTGATTTCCCTAATTGAGAACTTGTAGGAAACTACCAGCAGAGGGAGCTCAAATAATAACCAGTCAGTGAGACGCAGATGATGTTTTCCCTTGCACAGATGGGAAAAAGATGAGGAGGGATCTTAAAAATACTAACAGCTGATGGGAGACAAGAGATTCTCCCTGCCCCACACAGTGTAAACAATAATTTCTTCAAAAGAGCCTCCCTTCCCACTTTAAACCTACCCCCTTTCTTTACAGAAGCAAGTACTTCCCCTTTATCCTCATTTTAACCCCCCTGCTTGTGGGAATACAGGGAAGTTTAAAGTGAGTTAGGGGGTACTTGCCTCCCCAAAAGTGCCCTTATGTGAACAAGCCCTAAATAGTACTAATGCAGCGAGTTGATAAATACCACCGTGCCTTATGCAGTCCCTTAGCCACTAAATCGACTGAATTTACACTTACCCCTGTTGGGCTTCCTCCCACATCCTGCCAATACCATATGGTTGTTGTGGGCTCAGCCGCCCTGTGCCTTTGGCGGAAGGCCAGGGTCAAAATTGAATAAATTAAATAAATAAATAAAAAATACAGGTTTGCCCCTCCTGGTCACTGAAGGAAGGTTTCCTCAGAGCATGATAGTGATTTGAAATGTTGTTTTCCTTCTTAAGCCAGAAGATGGTTCAGGAGGTTCCAGTCCCAGTGGAGCTTCTAAGAGCGATGCCAATCGAACAAGTAGTGGAGGAGGCGGCCTAATGGAAGAAATGAATAAACTACTGGCAAAAAGGTTTGTTTCCAGCCCTGCTAGAACCTGACAACCTGCTTTCATCATCTGTGAGCAGTTAGGTGTCTCCCTGGCACTGACAAAACGTGCAATGCATATGGTGTTGTGTAGACCCAAGGAATCAGGTTAGCAACCAGCACTAGGCTACTGTTCTTGAGTTGGCATTATTCACTGGACAGCATTGGTATTTGACAGAGTAAACACATAGGTATTCCCACCAAGGCTGCCAGACAGTGCTGAAATAAATACTCATAAAACCAAATAAACCCATTGAATTTGCACTATTCAATGCAAAACCAAATAACCGCTATTGGTTTGCATTTTGTTGGATACCTATTTAGGATATTTTGGTTATTTTGGTATTGGTTATTACTTTGTTTGGCACTATTAACATTATTGTCCATGCGCAGCATCCAAAACAAAGTAACCAAAATAATGGAATAACCCAACCCAAATAACCAAAATAATGAAAGAAATGAAGTAACCAAAACCGAATCCCCAAATAAACAGGTTTGTGAATATCCATTTTGATTGAGGAATATTATTCTAATACAGATAATTATCAGAACATACTAATAGTATCCACTAATACAAAATCGTTTGGCTCTAATGCAAGCCCTTCCTAAAGCAGCTCCCTACAGAACCTGTGGGAGTGGGTGTATTTGAAGCAGTTGCACCCTTCTATATCAGAAAAGATGCTGATCTTTTCTGATATTTCTAGTTTACATATCTATTCCAAAGCAACTTTATTCTGAAGTGGTAACTTCTAACAGGAACCCAGGTGGCTCATTACTGTGCAAGGTATTGGCTCTACTAGAAAGATTTAAAAATAAATAAATTGCAATTACAAAATTGTGTATTGGTAGCTTTTGAGGTAGTGAAATGGAATCAGTTGTCCAGTGCACACAGTGGGAGCAGGAATACTAAGCTATTCAGCAGATATCCTTGCTGAGTCTTCACAGAAAGTTGTAGTATCGGAGAGTTGTCTGTTGGCTTTTGTAATGTAATGTAGACAGGAAAACAGATAAATCCCACAACTAAGCACATCTGCTTCATGATCCCCGCTTTCCAATGAACAAGTCTCCCTAAATAAAGTTTCCCAGTGTGATTGATGTTTGGCATTAGCAATTTCGCATCTCTCTTCCCTCAAAGCCTGAGCTTAGGTGGATTCTCATTTGGCTGCTAGGTAAAATTCGTACTGAACGCAACCGTCGTGTTGCTTATATTAATCCTGCTAGAATATTTCTATAGTGCCAGCAATTGACGTGGTGCTGAGTGGTCATGATGAGAGCTTATTTATCAGCATGACTGAAACTTGATAAGAAGCTTGTTCTTGTCCCATCTGGCTGCAAAATGGAGCAGCTATGTAGTTTACGCCCAAGAGAGAAGGGAATTCGTGCTTTAAACAGGACAGAGAGGAAAAGAATGAGGAAAGGGAAGAACCCAGATGAACCTGAAATGCGCCAGAGTCCAAATTAGTTGGACTTAGCTGAGCCTGTCTCAGACTAGAAAATTATGCCGCATGGGACCCACGCAGAGGGAGTTTGGAATTGCGGCCAGTGACTGGGATTGGCCTAGTGCGTGTGCAGGAGAGAGACTCTCTGCCTTACAGCTCCCTTCCCCTTGGGCTGACTTAGCTGTTAGCCAGGNATACTTGCTAGAGCCCCACTTGCCCCCTTAGGGCTGCACTCTTGCAAGGACTTATCCCAGCCCCATGGCCTGGGGCTTCAAGGAACTGCAGTGGCTAACAAGAGGTTAAACTCTTCCCTTTTTCTGATTTCCCTAATTGAGAACTTGTAGGAAACTACCAGCAGAGGGAGCTCAAATAATAACCAGTCAGTGAGACGCAGATGATGTTTTCCCTTGCACAGATGGGAAAAAGATGAGGAGGGATCTTAAAAATACTAACAGCTGATGGGAGACAAGAGATTCTCCCTGCCCCACACAGTGTAAACAATAATTTCTTCAAAAGAGCCTCCCTTCCCACTTTAAACCTACCCCCTTTCTTTACAGAAGCAAGTACTTCCCCTTTATCCTCATTTTAACCCCCCTGCTTGTGGGAATACAGGGAAGTTTAAAGTGAGTTAGGGGGTACTTGCCTCCCCAAAAGTGCCCTTATGTGAACAAGCCCTAAATAGTACTAATGCAGCGAGTTGATAAATACCACCGTGCCTTATGCAGTCCCTTAGCCACTAAATCGACTGAATTTACACTTACCCCTGTTGGGCTTCCTCCCACATCCTGCCAATACCATATGGTTGTTGTGGGCTCAGCCGCCCTGTGCCTTTGGCGGAAGGCCAGGGTCAAAATTGAATAAATTAAATAAATAAATAAAAAATACAGGTTTGCCCCTCCTGGTCACTGAAGGAAGGTTTCCTCAGAGCATGATAGTGATTTGAAATGTTGTTTTCCTTCTTAAGCCAGAAGATGGTTCAGGAGGTTCCAGTCCCAGTGGAGCTTCTAAGAGCGATGCCAATCGAACAAGTAGTGGAGGAGGCGGCCTAATGGAAGAAATGAATAAACTACTGGCAAAAAGGTTTGTTTCCAGCCCTGCTAGAACCTGACACAACCTGCTTTCATCATCTGTGAGCAGTTAGGTGTCTCCCTGGCACTGACAAAACGTGCAATGCATATGGTGTTGTGTAGACCCAAGGAATCAGGTTAGCAACCAGCACTAGGCTACTGTTCTTGAGTTGGCATTATTCACTGGACAGCATTGGTATTTGACAGAGTAAACACATAGGTATTCCCACCAAGGCTGCCAGAAAGTGCTGAAATAAATACTCATAAAACCAAATAAACCCATTGAATTTGCACTATTCAATGCAAAACCAAATAACCGCTATTGGTTTGCATTTTGTTGGATACCTATTTAGGATATTTTGGTTATTTTGGTATTGGTTATTACTTTGTTTGGCACTATTAACATTATTGTCCATGCGCAGCATCCAAAACAAAGTAACCAAAATAATGGAATAACCCAACCCAAATAACCAAAATAATGAAAGAAATGAAGTAACCAAAACCGAATCCCCAAATAAACAGGTTTGTGAATATCCATTTTGATTGAGGAATATTATTCTAATACAGATAATTATCAGAACATACTAATAGTATCCACTAATACAAAATTGTTTGGCTCTAATGCAAGCCCTTCCTAAAGCAGCTCCCTACAGAACCTGTGGGAGTGGGTGTATTTGAAGCAGTTGCACCCTTCTATATCAGAAAAGATGCTGATCTTTTCTGATATTTCTAGTTTACATATCTATTCCAAAGCAACTTTATTCTGAAGTGGTAACTTCTAACAGGAACCCAGGTGGCTCATTACTGTGCAAGGTATTGGCTCTACTAGAAAGATTTAAAAATAAATAAATTGCAATTACAAAATTGTGTATTGGTAGCTTTTGAGGTAGTGAAATGGAATCAGTTGTCCAGTGCACACAGTGGGAGCAGGAATACTAAGCTATTCAGCAGATATCCTTGCTGAGTCTTCACAGAAAGTTGTAGTATCGGAGAGTTGTCTGTTGGCTTTTGTAATGTAATGTAGAAAGGAAAACAGATAAATCCCACAACTAAGCACATCTGCTTCATGATCCCCGCTTTCCAATGAACAAGTCTCCCTAAATAAAGTTTCCCAGTGTGATTGATGTTTGGCATTAGCAATTTCGCATCTCTCTTCCCTCAAAGCCTGAGCTTAGGTGGATTCTCATTTGGCTGCTAGGTAAAATTCGTACTGAACGCAACCGTCGTGTTGCTTATATTAATCCTGCTAGAATATTTCTATAGTGCCAGCAATTGACGTGGTGCTGAGTGGTCATGATGAGAGCTTATTTATCAGCACGACTGAAACTTGATAAGAAGCTTGTTCTTGTCCCATCTGGCTGCAAAATGGAGCAGCTATGTAGTTTACGCCCAAGAGAGAAGGGAATTCGTGCTTTAAACAGGACAGAGAGGAAAAGAATGAGGAAAGGGAAGAACCCAGATGAACCTGAAATGCGCCAGAGTCCAAATTAGTTGGACTTAGCTGAGCCTGTCTCAGACTAGAAAATTATGCCGCATGGGACCCGCGCAGAGGGAGTTTGGAATTGCGGCCAGTGACTGGGATTGGCCTAGTGCGTGTGCAGGAGAGAGGCTCTCTGCCTTACAGCTCCCTTCCCCTTGGGCTGACTTAGCTGTTAGCCAGGATGGAAAGAGGAGCAGTCCTGCCTACCACCCTCGCACATTGGGTGCTGTCCCAGTGCTGGCCACATCAGGCCGCTCACCCCCAAGCTGGCCAGTCCGTTTAAAAGCACCCCGCCAGCTGTGGAAGCAGAGCAGGGGGGCATCCACACTTGCAGCACTCCAGAACATCCCAGAACACCACCCGTGGAGCGGGCCGGCTGAACCTGGGGCACCAGTTGAAGAGGAGCTGCTGTCCATCTACTCGGCAGACTCATGCACAGCTCCACGTTCAGCCAGCCGTTACCCTGGGCAACACCATAGCGTTGCGGGTACCAACCAAGAGCATTGGATGATTCGCCCGTAACTGTGTGGTGCGGGGAAGGGACGCCACACAGGCAGACCAGAGGTCAGGGAAGCTGCCAGGTCGTCTAAAACGGACCCCGGCAGGGCTGCAAGTGGTTGGGACACGGGAGTGCACCCCCAGCAGCTCTGGAGGCAGGCAGCCTCTGTGTCCGTCTGTTTACACTCATTGTCCCTGTAAGTGAATCTAGCAGTCTAAGGCCGTGTTCACATGTACAAAAGTAAACCAGTTTATCAAAAGCAAAGCAATTACTCTGGTTTTAGTAACTCACTTCAGTTCACGCTACACGCCTAAATAAACTAAGTACTGCCACCATCTGCCCCCAGTGGCCATGTCATGAATGTACACTGGATGATGCCTATCCCTTCATGCCTTGTGCACAAAGGCATTCTGGGATGAATTCCATAGAGTTCTCAGCAGGAGAGACACTTTGCACTGCATCCTGGGAATAATTTCCATACCGTGTTCACCAACCAAATATGGAAAGAGTTCACATTACAAGGTACTTCTGTTTAAGTTTGCTTGAAACTCAAGGTTGTTTTTTCTTCTGATTCTTGCAAATGCCCCAAGTGCCGTGTCCATGAGCGCTTAGTGGTGCTACGGCCGCAGATTGGATATACAGATCCCAAACTTTATGCAGCACCTGCTGTGGGGCTCTTTGGGCTCAGGAATCTGACTATGGGTGGGGATGCTAGAGGGCTGAGAAAAATACACCTCCCCTTCCTTCCCAAGTGAAGGCCAGAGCCACTTGCAGTTAGCCCCTTGCCCATGGTGGACCCCAGGACATTCTGGATATACCCCAAACCCTAGCCATGCTGCACATGTGCTTTTGGAGGAGGTTCTGGCTGAGTAGTAGAATAATCACTTCAGCAACCCATGTTCAGGGACTGGTGGTCAGTCACTATATTTTCCCCATTGCCACCAATGGGGAAAAACACAGTGAACACAGGTCCCTGCCTTCGTAACTGTTTCCTTTAGTGATACAGCCAGTCCCTATGCCCTGCCCTTTGAGAGTAGCTGCCTCTTTATCCCAGGATGAGCGGACACTGGGATTCCCGCTCCTGCTCAGTCCTTAACTCCATGAGAAACCCTGACGTAGGTAGTGACTCTTTTCAAATAGAGGCTGGATGGCCATCTGTCAGGGATGCTGGAGCTGCTGATTTCCTCCATAGAGCAAGGGGCTGGACTAGATGTGCTCTGAGTTCCCTTCCAACTCTTAAGATTCTATGACTCCAGGCCCAATGGGTGAAGTTCAGATTCTTCCCTCCGCTCCCATTCCGTGCCACCAGAAGGCAAAAACTCCCCATGCACTAAAGGAAAGACAATAGCATTTGTATCAACGAAGCAAGGAAGGAAATGCATTTTGAAGGGCCTGATTTCTCACCTGTTTTTCATCCCCTGCCAAGGAGGAAAGCAGCATCACAGTCGGACAAGCCAGCTGACAAAAAGGAAGAGGAAAGCCAAAACGTAAGTGACATGCCCACTGCTCTTGTGTGCTTGCAAATGTGAAAGGGCCCTCCTCCTATACTAGCTGTCCAGGGGGTGCACAATAGACAAACACAGACTCTCGAGGGATTCACTGGTGCATTTGTATGCAACAGAGTATACTTAAGGAACAACAAGCAAAACCCATCAGCTCCCAAACTTTGGAGTGTCAGAAACTCGAGTTCCCCATTTGCTCCCAGACACGGATAGTTCACTGGCTGCTTTGCTCACAGAGGTGCCTTTATGTTAAGAGATGTTTTCCTAATTCTTCAGGAATCTTTGTGCCACCCAATAGAAAGCCCCAGTCTGATAGCCTTGGCTGGATGAAGTGAACCCAACTCAAAGTTCAAGATTGTACTGCTTGGGCACCGGATCCCAGCTGGGCTGAATTTTGCCATCCGTAATATAGGCTGGCTTTGGAAAGTAGATTATTACACTCAGTACCATAAAAGCTAAACATACTCCAAATTCATCTTGCTCTGCTTCCCAGATTAAATGTAAAGCAGGTTTCTTTCTAATGGTGGCAAGGCAGCACTTCATTTGCTAAGCCACTCAGAAACTAAACCATGTCTGTGTAATGCTTTCTATACCATCAAGAGCCCATATGTGTTACTTTAGTAGATTAAAACAATATGGATTTGAGGGAAATGGAGAGGTTAGTGATTTTAGTTCATTTCTCTTTTATCTTTGCTGTCCATATGCTGTGTATTTCTGGTGTCCATCAGAAGTTCATGCGAGACTTTAGATTTCATTTTCAAAGTGAAATCGGTACTTGTGAAATAATGTCATCCCTGGAGTCTGAAACCTTCTGTATTTAGCCACAAAACTGATCAGAAACAGGCAACAACCGTTCACCCCTAGACCGACAGGGAGTCGTATCTCTAGAGCAAAGGACACTGCGGCTCCGTTCTCACACGATTCTTGACCTGTCTTTGGGTCGAGATGAACAAGACGATAGCCCACATGAACCTGCACCAGGCCATGTTCCCACATGTGTCCATCTATTAGGCATCCGCTACATGGCCCCCACGTAGTCACAGCAGAGCCGCCACTGCAGGGACATTACAGGCCCAGCTAATGGGTGTCCACGTATCCGTATCTTGTCAATTAGGTTCGCTGGCATCCAGGTCCACCAGCACCTGGACAGCTGAGAGGCAGTAGCGGTAGCAACCTCCCTTCCCAATGGCCACCTCTCAGCTGAGAGGCAGTAGCGGTAGCAACCTCCTTTCCCAATGGCCACCTCTCAGCTGAGAGGTCTCCCTCCCCCACNTTACAGAAGCAAGTACTTCCCCTTTATCCTCATTTTAACCCCCCTGCTTGTGGGAATACAGGGAAGTTTAAAGTGAGTTAGGGGGTACTTGCCTCTTATACACATCTAGATGTGTATAAGAGACAGTCAGGTGGAAGCTGCCACAACCATATGAAATACAGGCAGGGGGCTGCCCTGTTTATTAGTCTGGACGCACTAAACATGTGATTGGGGCTGCATGGTGGCTGCACTGACCGAACATGCACTCCAGCGGACTATCATCCACTCTGATTCCACTCTTTGCTGAGGCTACAAGTTGCTACACCACTATCCCTACTAGCCAATGACTATCAGGTGTCCGGCTGCATCCATACTTATTAGTCATAATTCTGACAAAGCTATCTGCTCAGTGATAAGCTAATAATATAATAAATTATTATTAATAATATTAAGTTAATATAATATATATTAACATAATATATTAATATAATAATTTAACAAAATTCATATTAACAATAATACATTAATAAATCATTAATACTATAAGGATAAATTGATTATATAAGAATATAGTATATATTATTAATATTTTATGGAGTTATAATAATATTATCAATAATAATATTATAGTTTAAAAACTGCTCTGTCTCCTTTTTAATTTTAGCGCCAGCAGCTGGGTTCCGTTTTGGTTAAGGTGGAGCCCATCCCGTCGGTATAGGTTCCTCCTTCCCCAGAAAGTTCCCTAGTTCCTAATGAATCTAAAGCCCTCCTTCCTGCACCATTGTCTCATCCGTGTATTGAGACCCTGGAGCTCAGCCTGCCTCTAGGGCCCTGCACGTGAAACTGGGAGCATTTAGGAGAATGCTACCCTGGAGGTTTTGGACTTCAGTCTCCACCTAAATTTAGTTTCCAGAACCTCCCTCCTACATCTTCCTATGTGATTGGTACCCACGTGTACCACGACAACCAACTCCTTCCCAGCCCTCTCTAGAAATCTGTCTAGGTGATGTGTGAGGTTCATTTCCTTCGCACAAGGCAGGCAATTTACCACATGGTCCTCATGGCCACTGCCAGCTATCTACATTCCAAGTAACTGAATCACCAACTACCACGGCTATCTTATTCCCACTCCCTGGAGATGTATCCTCGATGTGAGAGGATAAACTTCACCTGGAAGGCAGGTCTCAGCTACATGTTGCACTCGGTGCAAAAGACTGGCTAGCACCCATCCTACTGCTGAATTGCTGTCTGCATCGTCATATTTAAAGGAGGGAAAGCTGAAATCTAAGTTACTGTACCTAGTTAAGCCAGGAAAAGGCTACGTTTCCCAAGTTGCTGAACTCCAGGGCCTTTCAGGTTGTGGAGTTAGTCCTAAACGAAGGAAGTAGCATTAAACCCCAGTTAACTAACTATCACAGCACTTTTCACAGGTGATACAACTGAAGAGGGTCTCTAGTTTAATCTAAACAACTAGGGGAAGGTGTCTTACCTAGTCTCACCCCAACTGAATTTCCCCTCCAGGCGGTCTCCCACACCTGACTCCCAGGCAAACTCCCCTGTTGTCTTGCCCTGTTTGCTGGGACCTGTACCGCAAGCTCCTGTGTCACTTGCTGGCTGCTAACCTTCGGAACTCCCAGAAGCCTGCACCTCTGAGTCAGAAGAAGATAGCTCCGCTTCCGAATCAGGGCAGAATTATGGGCAAGAGGTTCTGAGTGTAAATAAAGTCCCAGTGTAATCTCCAAGGATGTACCAAGACCCCATATTTCTCTCAGCAGGCCTACCTGGAAGTGACGTGTCCTCCTCCCACTACAGGTGGTCCCTTCAAGTCAGGGTAGGAGCTGATCGACAACAAAGTCACGTAGGGGAGGTTGCATTGCCGCCACCTCCAAATGTCAGGCTCCAGAACTGCCCATCCAGCATGTTTCACAAGAACTAAATTTTTGTTTTAAAATGCTGAACCTCTTTATTTAATTTATTTATTTAATTTATTTTAGGAAGATGCTAGCACTTCACCTTCACTCATTACACGAGGTCCAGGCCAGAAGCAGAATTCCTCAGGTATTAAATCTAATTATAAATGTTATTCAACATCTTATTAAACTATTCACGCACTTTCCTGTTAGAATCAGAGTATATTTTCCTAGCTCAGAATGTTCGGCTTAGACCTTTTTCTGGTTTTATTTGTATTTGTAAATATTATAAATATTTATTTATTTTCACTTTTCTCCCTCCAATTCTCTCAAGGCAGTTACAGGAGGTCTAAGGCTGTGATCCTTACTACCACTTACTCTAGAATAGCCCTTTTGACGTTAATGGGACTGCTCTGGAGTAAAGCAGTTTCAGGATTGCAGCCCATGGCCACAAACCACTTACTCTAGAGTAGTCTGAATAAAATGATACTTAGTACTTTTTCTTTTTTTAACATTTTTTTTCTCATTAATCTACGTGTGTTGTAATGTCTGTATTAAAAGACCAAACTTCAGTTTCCTCTTCAATATGCAGTAAAGAAAATTAATTTACAGATCGCTAGCTAAAGGAGTCCTTGTTTGCTGCAGAGTTTTTTCTGCTAATACCTTCCTAGTGAAGCAGCCATCACTGCTTTGCATCGCCATCAGCTTCTTGAACTGATTTTCCTATGCTTTTGTCCTGAATAAATGAGCCAGTCTGCATAAGGCAGCTTCATGTGCTTGCCGTTTCAAGGAACAAACCACCACAACAAATTATCTCTCCTTGGTTTTACTTTGCAGAAGCTGGGAAGAAGCCATGGGAAAGAAGCAATTCTGTGGAAAAGCCTGTCTCTTCATTACTGTCTAGGTGAGCGAGAGCGCTTCCTACTTGGGCCAGCTGCATGGTTTGGGCTGGAATGATGCTGCTGACAGCGCATGCTCATTTCATGTTTTATTTCATCCCGTTGCTCTAGAAATCCATCAGTGCTGAAGAGTCCTGAAGCTAAGAGCCCCATACAATCCCATCCACTTTCTAGGTATTGAAAACCTCCCCCAGCTCCGTTGCCATCTTTCAGCTTGTCCATTGGGGATATAGCCGCTTTCTTTGCTCAACAGCCAACATTCTGCTGCCCCAGGCATATCTCAGTGGAGCCCCATTGCCTTCTGCAGTTTCTCTGCTGCTTTGCAGATTTTGAGGCAGAGTTGGGTGGGGGGGGGTGCAGGAGTCTAGACTACAACCCACCTACTGATAAATCATAGGACAGCAGGCTCAGCGAGCTGGGGGTGGGCCTGTCAGTGAGCTAGGGGGTGGGCAGAACAGAGTCTAGTTTCTAGTTCTTGGTCTCCATTTGGAAAAACATCCTTGCAATGGAATTTTTAAGCATGTGTTTAAAGCCATGGATGTGCCTGTGTGTTTTCCTTGGTCTCTTGTTCCCTGGGCTATTGGAGAGCACTGTGAAAGCAACATGTTACCAGGAAGGGAAGGATCTTAAAGACCTCTTTGACTGCAATCCTCAAATCAGTTACTCTAGATTAGACTTTGGGGTGCAATCCTCCCTCCACTGAAAACAATGGCTCAACTCCCATTGACTTTAATGGCAGAGGATTATTCCCATAGATTTCAGTGGTAAGAGTGGCTTAAGGACTGTGGCCTTTGACAGTCAAGCAAAATTGATTCCTTGATAGCAGGACTTGCAAAACAGTCCTACCTAATAGGAGAAGTTTTCCCTGCCCTATGGCAGAGAGAACCTAGAAGTAGGACCAGTTTGGGGTTGTGCAAGTTGGAGCAGGGGAGATTATTATTAATTTGTGTCGCTCAGTAAAGAATCTGCAGGTAGGAAAAGTGAGGAAAACCAAGCATGGCAGGAGGTTCTAGAATAATCTGCAGCTAAAAGCTGGGAGAAACATCTAGTTATTAGAAAATTGGGAGACTAGGACCAGCTTTCAAAGGTCGGGAGGGATCTAAGATTAGAATTCCAATTAAGTTGGCCAATCAGAATGGCCCATTGGTGTTGATGACCGCCACTGCTGAAGGGCGCTGTTGGAAAGCTACGAAGAGGCTCCCTCCCAGTTCCTAGCCAGAACAAGCGACCACAGTGTGGGGTCCAAAGAATTGGTGTTATTATAGGAGTGGGGCACAGGTGATGTCAGTTGTTCATTTTTGGTTCTATAAACAGATCCCCATTTTAGACTGAGGGTGCAATCCTCTGTCCATTGGAGTCAATGGGAGCCAAGCCATTGGCTTCAATGGATGAAAGACTGAGCCCTGAGCAATTTTGTGTGTACAGAAGAAAAGAAGCACCTGGTGGCAAGTGTCTGTATGCACATCTTCTAGGGGTTAAAGAGACCGCCCAGTTGCTGTTCTAGAACACATTGGCTTATTGGGGTTGCACAAAATAGCTGAAAGCAGCGTCATTACATTATGAAACTGAAGGCTTTGTAGCATAAAGAGGAGATTGGGTTTAGAAGTAGAAAAACACAGACAGAGGTCTAGGACTAACGGAGATCATTGAAATTCCTGGCTTTATCTTCGAGGCTAAGACATGCGTACGAGGTCTGTTGGATCTAAGCACTGGAATGGATTGCTGAATTAATTCATCTAGGATCAGCAAGAACCACTTAGACTGTGGTGTTGGTTTTTTTTATCAGCTGTCTGAGCTATACCTGACCAAGACAGCAGTTGTTTTAATGGAAAGTAAACGCAGGTGTGGTTGGGAAAAATCAATATTAAAACACAGCAAACAGCCGTCCCTTCCTAGCAGCCTGTGGTAATGGGACAGAGTAAATGACTAACAGTGCAGTAAAGTAGTCATGGAAACTATCAAGATTAATATTGCAGATCAAAAATCCTTGGCTTTGATAAGTCAGACTGAACTCATCCTCTCCACTGCATTCTAATGTTGAGAAAGGCAGTCTTCTGATACAAAGGAAAAGCGTATTCAACTGCTGTTCATGGTTTCCGGCCTAGTTCTGCTTGCTTTGGCAAGATAACGCTGGCTGTGGGATGCTCCTAAGTGGCACAAGAGGGAGTAGTGGAATACTAATGAACCAGACTTACAAGAGCTTTGGGCTGGGCTTTCTTCCGCTGCTTCTCTATGTTGTGCAGTCAGTGGCTATTCACCTAATGTTTTAATAAACACTGCATGACTTAGTCAACACCACAAGGAATTTATTTCCTTCTTTGTCCTTTCTGTCCGTTTCCCAAGAATGAAGCCAGCGAGCAGCAGCAACGATGTGACTATGGATGCCTTCGATTTCGATCGAATGAAACAAGTGAGTTGGTGGGGTTCTTTCATTCAGGGAGCCTACGGGTGGGGGGGGCGCTCTTTCTGAACGTGCACATGAAGAGCAGCTGCTCCATGCTAGTTAGGCCAATCTCACTGATTGACTGCTTCACCATATTCGGTGACCTCTGTAATCAAGGAGATCATACTGAAATGAACATAATGGTCCTTTCTAGTCTTATGTGTATGAAGAGGAGATTATTATTATTATTATT
>QEPC01002847.1:1485814-1500128 GCA_003113815.1 Sphenodon punctatus | reverse complement strand
CTTAGATTTAGCGACAAGTAGATCATTGGTGATCTTGGCCAGGGCAGTTTCAGTAGAGTGGAGGGGGCGGAAGCCGGATTGGAGAGGGTCCAAGGAGGAGTTGGCAGAGAGGAGGTGCAGGCAGCGGGAGTAGACAACACGTTCCTGAAGCTTTGAGGCAAAGGGAAGGAGGGAGACTGGCCGGTAACTAGAGGGGTCAGATGGGTCCAGGGTGGGCTTTTTGAGGCTGGGGGAGACAGTGTCATGCTTGAAGGCAGAGGGGAAGGAGCCTGTGGAAAGGGAGAGATTGATGACATGTAGAAGTGGGGGTGGTGACAGCGGGAGCAGTAGGGTCAGGAGGCGGGAGGGGATCGGGTCAAGGGGGCAGGTGTAGGGATTGGATGAAGAGAGCAGAGCGGAGATTTCCTCAAGAGAGAGGTTGGAGGGAAGGATGTGAGGGGGGAGGGGTGGTACGGGAGCAGGAGGAGGAGGTGGGTGGGAGGCATGCCAGCTTGAAAGACGGAAGGTGTAGAAGCTGATAGCACTGGTGTTGCAGGCCATGTACAGCATGAAGCTACTTGCACTGCCCTGGTTTTGATTCAGAAGGCGGCAGATTATGTTCTCGAGAGAAAGAGACCACCATTGAAATATCTGGCATTTAACCCTTGAAGAATCTGCCTCCGAATCACCAAACGTCTGAGAGCAGGGTTGCGTGAAAGCTAATATGGACTGCCAGGTGAAGCATCTAACCCCTTTCCTAGCCAGCTTACCCTGATATAAGTCTCCTGAACACGTACAACTGGACAGCATGGAGCAGAACAGCAAGCACAGGCTGGTGGGAAAGTCTTGTGGTGTTAATTTTGAGGTGACCAGGAGCAGATCCACACTTTCCACATGGCACATGCCTCCATGGTGAAGCAAGCTGATCAGCTGAGGCCTGTGCTGCAGTGGCACACCCCCATGTGTGTCCACAACTCTTTGGAGAAAGAAGTTACTGACGCCCCCCACTCCCCAAAGCTTGCCAAACCAGCCTGCTACAGACCAAGGGCAAACCTATTGTGTGCTGAAACATTCACTCTGTCAGCAATCATGATGGAGGCACGTCAAGCTGTACCCGATATTCTCCTGGACTGTGTCAGTCAACAAGGAGATGCACGAGGAGTCATGGATGCTTTGAAGCCGGGGGCTTCACCAGTTGTATTGTGGTGATTGGAAGGACACAAATTCCCATGCTTAATCCACCAGGACTGCTCCTTCCCTAGTATATCTTCAGGAAAGGTTTAGAATCATACTTCTGGAAGGGACCTCAGGGCATTGTCTTGGGAATCACCACAATCACTTCATGGCACAGGACATTGTCCAAAGGTTTTGAATCAGTGGACTTGAGGAATGTAGTCAAATGCCTTAATCACTCAGCCATGATGCCTCTCGTATGCTGTAACCCCAATACTTTAATTCCAACAGTTCTTGGTGCTGACAGCCTGGACTTTCTTCTCCCTCAGATGCGGAGTAAGGCACAAGTCTACAACTTGATCCAGATGCTGGCAGCACAAGGCTATGGCTTTAGTTAACAAGCGCATCAAGAAGAGAATGATTTTTCAAAGCACCATGGACAGGAGTAGGTTTCAGGTACATACCACCATGGTTAGTAGGCAACAAAAGAAAAAACCTACTGGAGCTTTGTCCACCACATATTTTCCCTTTGCCTTGCTAGTCATTGGAAGACTAGAAGTTGCTGTTGGTTGCTTTTATATGTCACTGTTGCCAAATCAAGTAGCCTGTAGTTCCAGTTTATCAAGGAGGTGATAACTACATGATGAACGCATGACCAACATGTAGCAAATCAGGGGTGGGAAATAAAATTCAAATTTTATTAAATTAAGGATACTAGCATATGCCATGATCCACAACAAACACAACAAAACAAACAAACACCACAATATAAATACAGAGTATAATACATCATTTTTACTGGACAGATACCTATGCCTCAAGACCTCTGCCTAAGGGCAAATGCTGCTAGCCTTGACACAAAGGCCGCAGTCTCTTGTTGCAATATCCAAAGAGTTTTCTCAAAATTGGAAAAGAAAGGGAGTAAAAATAGAAAGTGGGTCCTGATATTGTTATATAAGGGACATTCCATAACATAACCAACTGTGTCTTCTAATACTCTTACACAGCAAGGACAACATCTCTCCTCTCAGGGCAGCCCCACTCTACGACCCTCAGTAATTGCAGAGGGCATTTGTTCAAGTCTCAGTCTTGTCAAGGCCAATCGAGCTCTCCTTCTGAGATCGACTTGCAAATATTTCTCAAGCCCACTCCCACCATTAGTATGTATATGTATATATAAGGGGACAGCTGCGAGAAACAGACCACAGCCAAATTGGTTTGTAGTGCAATGTCACAAATCCTTTCAAACAACTGCAGTCTATCTGATTGGGAGAATAGTCTAATATTATCAGAAAAATAATAACCAAATCAGTTGAACTTAAGGTATTAATCACAAAAGAGAGCCATGGATCTTTCTGGAGGGAGCTGAACAGTAATCCTCAATGAGGCACGTTTTAGTAAATCTACGAGGCGAGTGGGTCAAAGCTTTGAACCAATAAGCTCTAATTGTGGTTTTAGTAGCTATGGACTCTATTCCTGTCTCTAAATCCAGAAAGGCTGCCGGGAAGGATGGTGGTAAGCCAAGTAATGATCTTAAATACTTATTCTGAGGCACCTTAACTTCATTCCCAGCTGCAAAGCCCCAAGCCTCCGCTCCACACAATAGCTGTGCATTTACTCTTGCCTCATAGGACCTCAATGGAGCTTGTATTGATCTTCCCGCAACTGAAGTATGAAATTTCCGAATAGCCCCTGCAGCTTAAGATGCCTTATTTTTGACAAACTGGAGCTGGGTATTCCAGAACGGGGATAGGGGTAGAGAGTAATAGGCCCAGATATTTCTAACTCTTGACTGTTTCTAACTTGTTCTGTCCCAACCACCAGGAAAATAGTTTTACACCCACACCACAAGCCAGTACTTTAGTTTTATTATAATTAATTGACAGCTTTATAATAATATTATACTACAACAGAGCAGCTCAAACCTGGACAATGCCCTTTGAAGGCCAATCGGGGTTCTAGATACCAGGGACCGCGTCTATTTCTATGTTCTGTACAGCACCAGGTCATACTACTGGCGCTATATAAATGTTTATTATAATAATAATAATAATAATAATGAATGGTATCATCCACGTACATCAAGATGGAAACCAAGGACGACAACAAGTTTAGCGGATGATACTCTCCATCCAACATATGATCAATGATGTCATTCATGAATATGCTAAATAATCATGGAGCCAATATACAGCCCTGCTTTACTCCTTTCTCAATAGGGATCCTAGGAAACAATTCACCCCTCAAACTCCTTCTCACTCAGACCCATGTCTTACTATAATAAGCAATCAGCAATTGAAGCAAAGGGGGGATCGAATCCCAGTTGAAACAATTTTCCTCACAAAAGACCTCTATCAGCTGAATCAAAAGCCGATGCCAGGTCCACAAATGCCACATATAAGGCTGATTTCTTTACCCTAAAATCCTTATGAAACAGAAACTGTATCGTGAACAAGTGGTCCATTGTGGAGTAACCTGATCTAAACCCTGCCTGGTGTTCATAATGGAGATCTCTAGCCTTCACCCACTCCGTCAGATAGCTCAATAGATGTCTCCCAAAAAGCTTTGCCCGTATATTAATCAAACTTATAGGCCAATAAGAATCCGGCCTATTCCTAATGCCTTTTAAAAATATTGGCACAATGGTACCCCCTTTCCATGATTCCGGCATCATGCAAGAATCAATAATGGCATTAAACCAACTAACTAAAATCAGGATCCACCAGTCACAGTTAGATAAGTGAACTTCAGTTTATACGCCATCTGGACCGGGCACTTGACCTTTCCTCTGTGACATTAACAGCCCCAGTTCACCTGAAACTTGGTAGGGAGTCATCATTTCCAAAGATGGTTGCTCAAGACTGACTGCAGCCAGGAAACTAGCCTGAGGGACTGAGAACTGGGCTGTAAAATACCTTACCTGCTGATCAGAAGGAATGTTGGCCTCCGTGTTAGTATTGAGCTTAGGGGTGGGAAATAGGTTTTCCACTTCTTACAGTTTGACCCTAAAGACTTCCATTTTGGCCTCTGGGAGTCTTGGGGTGAAACTAGGAGAGGTGACAACCCTGGTGGGAAACATTTCCCCCTTGGGGGTCGCTTTGAAAATTCCAGGGTCTGGGTAAGAGTTGCAAGAGGGGAAGCTGAGGGACAACCTTGGGAAAGAAGGGGAGGGTCCAGATCATGCATCTGACCCACAAATCCATCCGCTACCCTCAAGGTCACATCCACATCGCTACTTCCTTTCTCCTGAGTGAGTGCGCTCCTTCAGTGCTTGAAGGGAGGGGCCAAATGGGCCATGGGTCCATGGGCCAAGAGTTCCCCAACACTGAACAGATAAGCAGGTTGAAAGGGCTAATTGTGTGCATTTTACAGGTAAAAAAGACTTTGTGGGGGCCATTTGCTTCCACTAGCATGTTCAAAAAAACACTTCTGAGCAATTGACGTTTGTTTTTTCTCTCCAGGAAATATTGGAGGAAGTTGTAAGAGAATTACATAAGGTGAAAGAAGAAATAATCGATGGTAAGTAATAGAAAACTCATTGATATGGTCCCTTTATCCCATAAGAGACTTTACTCTCGCTCAAGTCTATAAAAAAATAAGAGCTTCAGAGAATTCCTTAGAGAGGGGTTTTAAAACTACACTTGCATCAGACCCATGAAATAGCTATTAGAGAGAGAGGACTATTTCTACAAGACTGTAGAGGAAGTTGGAACGAAGCCATATGAAAGCAGAGCCATCTATCTGTCCAGAGTTTTGATCAGCCAGTTGTATTTTACATACCTGTTTTGCATGTGCTCTATCTTTAAAGCTGGAAACAAGGCATTCAGTTGTTTTTGCTGAGTGCACAGCCTTTTGGCAATGCTCCAACTCTTACCTGGACTCTGGATTCCCAAGGTCAAGTCTACCTGGATCAGAGCTTTATCTAAGGGGCTTACAAATCCTGGCCCCAACCATAAACATCTGACAGAGGTTCGAAGCGAAGTGCATTGATTTAAAGGCAGGGCAGAAAGAAGGGCATTCTCTTCTCCTTAGTCTTTCAGTTCCTCTCATTCCCTGTGAATCCTCTGCAGTACAAGGGGCTTTGTTCCCGCCACCCAATGGAACTGGGCTTCTCTACCCATGTTTGGCTTTGTTCATTTAGCAGGTTTTGCCCTATGTTAAACAAACACTCTGGCTACTGATGCTGTCTGCAGACCTAGCAGAGAAAACAACCCTAACTTGGCTCTCTTCCAAGACCAGAGGATAATATTGTTTAGGCAGTTAAGGGAAAAAATTGCTCTGTTACTGAATTACAGGGCTTGCTCGATGTGTTGCTAAGTCACGAACCAAAAGGAGGCCAGGAGAAATCTCAGTCTTTGCACCACCTTCTCTTAAAAGCCTTTTATTGACTTTATAGGGAGGGTTGCACCATAATGTACTAGAACACATCAGTGAGAGAGTTCAGAGCAAGGTGGAACATTCCACAGCAAATTCTGCAGTGCCCTATATTGCGAAGGCAAGGTCCTTCTGCAGCGACCAGAATCAAAATCTCAAAGTCCATGAGATTCAAACAATCCTTCCTTTAGGGGAAAAAGACTATAAAATTTGAAGGAATTATGGACTTTTGGAAACATTATTTTGTCAGGCTATCGTATTAAAAGTACAGTTTTAGAAACATGTAAAAATTATACTGTCCTTGATAAACCTAATGAGATTTAATCGAAATGACCAGAATGTAGTTTTAGAAAACTCATTGTCATCATATGGTTTTCCAGTTGTTAGAGGACTACAGTTTAGGATTGCTAGGAGCTAATCCCAGCTCTTTAACAGTACATGATTTAAACTCTTTACCCCACCACATCAGCCTGCCAAATGGCTGTATAGGGTGTTTATAAAAGAGATGCTAGCCCAACCCCAGGGTGTTCAGCCCGTGTTTGCTCCTGTGCACCTCAAAGGCTCGACTCACAGCAGAGTTCTAGGGCATCGCAGGACCACCATGTGGGCCAATGTTCATCCACATGTCCGCCCCCATCAGTGAGGGTGCACGCAGCCTCCATGCAGGCAAAGCACCTAGAGCGGTTCAAGCAGGCAAAGCAGTGAGCACGCTCACAACACTTGCTCTCCCTGAGGCTTCTACTGTTTATTTTCGCCTTGGAGCACTCAAAAACGGCACTCCAAAGGTGTATTTATTATTTATTTCTTCAGATTTATAGGCCACCACCTCCTGCTACTGCAACTCGGAACGGCTCACATCATATTTAAAAACACACGAATAAACATAATAAAAAGATAAATTCAATAAAATATCCCACACAGAGAAATAACCCCTCCCCCCCCCAACTCCCACACCCTTCACCTGTCTCCCTCACCAAAAGCCCGGCGGAACAGCCAGGTCTTCTGTTGCCTACAGAAAGAGGGGAGGTTCAGGGCCAAGTGGGCCTCCATCAGGAGGGTGTTCCACAGCCTTGGCGTTGCCACTGAGAATGCTCTCCTAATCATCATCACCCGAGATACATGGGGGACTCTGAGGAGGGCGCTCCCAGCCGACCGCAGGGGCCAGTCCAGGTTGGAGGGAGACAGGAAGCAAAGAGCAGGGTGAGCTTCCTGGACCCAGAATCCCCTGTGACTGAGTCATGAGGGAGGGGGGGCTGGGTGGAGCACGCGCCAATACACCTGCCCATGTATTGAGTTTGCCATGCAAAACCCCAAGTGGAGGCTGCCTGGACCAAACACAGGACTCCTGCAGACCATAGAATTGTAGAGGCCATCTAGTTCAACCCCCTGCTCCAAGGCAGGCAAAAGATGCTTGATAAGCACTGAAGGGTACTAGAGAAGCAGAGCTTATTGTTTGCATTTTAATTATCATAAAATTCTCTAGGGGATTTTTAAAAAATGCATCTAACCCTGTTGTTAGATTGCAGGATTTGTGACTGGGAGCCTTGAGACAGGGGGGCAAGGCAGCCTGATGCTGCTTCCATTGACAGGAACAGATGCCATTGATTTGTCACGGATGCCAGAGGGAATGCAAGGAGACACAGTGGGTGAAAAACTGGCTTCAGTCAAGTTAATGGCAAAACTCCTGTTGACTTTGATAGAAACAGGATTTCACAGACCAATAGGACATGCCTTCACTATATTAAAGTCAATGGGAGTATTGCCATTGATTTCGGGGGTGGGGGGAGAGAGATTAAACTCAAAGTGTAGCAGGAAAAGCGGAGTGTGGAAGACAGTGCAGAATAGAGAGTAGCCCTTCTTCCTAAGCAGCCTCCCGCAGCCTCCGTATGGCCACCTCTCATTTGCCAGCTACCCCTCTTCATGTTGGAGTTGCTCATTCACAAAAGCGCACCAACGTCTAACTTCGTTCCTCTCTGGCTGGGGTCTGAGCCAACCCCCACTGAAGTCAATAGGAGATTCAACAGGCTTTGGCTTGGGGCCAAGTCTTGGCATATGTGCAGGCTCCCTGAGTGCAAATCTAACCTTTCTGTTTGGGTTTCAGCCATAAGGCAGGAGTTGAGTAGAATCAGCACGACATAATGACTGCACGGCCATCTAAAAAGGTACGGAAGGATGCGAGGAAGCCTGAATCATTTCTGAGTGTACCAAGGTCATGCGGGATGGTGAAAGAGGACACCTGCACTGTCTTTGTTCTGAAATCCTTTTTATTAGCAGACTCAGCACACTTTGAAGCTTGCTGCTGCCTTGGATTTGCTTCATTTTAAAGTCTTAAATCTAAAGAAAATATTTAAAAAAAAATTAAATTTCTGGATTTTTTAGATTTCATCTGACACTGCACATCAGACTTGTCAGCCTTTTTTGTATTTTGTATTTGCTTATTTAAATGTATTACATTTCTTTTTAGTAGTAGGTAAGGAAACACGTGAAACCATTTGCTTTTAATAGAATGACTTCAAAGTAATTTTACTGGTAGTCTGCAATGTAAATGAAGCCCCTTTGCCAACAGAAACCTACGTGGCATCACCAGAAAACAACAGAGACAAGTTCCTTGTCTCAGAGAGTTATCACAATATTAAAACTGTACGTCAGTGCACCACAGTATCTGTGTTCATATTGGTAATAAACTGTTTATTGTCCACATGGCCCGGATTGTCTTCTGTTCCTTGGCCCCACACATTATTGGACTTCCTCTCTAGCATCTCCCTCCCTCTGATGTGTTTACACCAGGGTTACACAGAATCAGTTTCTCAGTTGTGCTGAGAATTCTTGAGCATGAGGATAAGACACGAGCTGTGAAGTCGCATATAAAATCCATTTGCAGCAAAAGGGAGCAGCGGAAACCTATCAGTGCTGCATTAGCCAGCACTTAGCAATAAGAGCTAACCGGACTGCTTCTATGCAGGGGAAGACAGCTTTCTGCCACTTTGCTGTAAGTTTTAACATAAGTGCAATGCTAGCTGCGTGGCCAGAGCAGCAGCGTTTGCTGGGAAAAGACAAGCATTCCAGCCTAGCTTCACCTTCCAGATCCAACTGGGCCCCAGTAGAGGTCCCACACTCTCTCTTCCCACACGGCTCCATTGGGTGTTCATAAATGTGACGGGGACCCGATTCACCTCCTATGGCCGGCCTGGGCCAGCCCCTCACCCCGTGCAGCTGTTACTAGGCTGCCAGATGTGGGCCCGGTATGTGGCTGACAGTCCAGGCCCACTCCAGTACAGGCAGGTGCGTTTGTTTCTGCACCAACCCAGCCTGGCATGTGGGGATTGCCATGGCTACCCGTCATGGCAAGGCATTCAGCCACACATCACTCCCCCCCTGCCTCCCCCTCCAGGTCAGGCCAGGAAAATGTTTATTCCATTCCCCGACCTGTCCAAGCTGGGGGTACCCTCCCTCTCTGGGACGTGCAGCTGGTGGGGGTTTTTTACCCATAGAAACAGCACTGCCAGCTAACCATCACAATCTCATGCAGTCAGTTGGCATCCAGAACTATTGAACTCAGTGAGTACAGCCTACAGATTGTAATCACTTCCAAAATCAAGCCCCAACAGAAACTTTGCTGATTTTAGAAGCAGTAGGAAACTTTTAAATTTTCCTCCTATTATGGATAAGTCTGGCAGCTTAGCTTTTGCTGACATTTGGATTGTACTTTTCGCCAAAGGCTCGGAGCTGCTTACAGTATGAAAAATATAAAAAGTAAAAGTATAAATTAATCCCACTTAAAACCATTCCCACCTTGTACCCCCCCCCTCCCCCCAAGCCGCATCACTATCCACTAAGAAGTCTGGCCAAATAAACAGGTCTTGCATTAGTACCTCCTTTCTCTTCCATGGTTACAGGTTGTGTGAATGCACCTGCTTCTGGAAAAATTTGACAGGTGTTCAGCAAGCGTCTCCTGATCAACAGAGAAGCAATATGTTGCAAAGTAAACTGCTCTGGAGTAACGTGTTCACACATTCATCAGCAAAAGGAAACAAGCAGTAAAACATGGGTATTTTCAGACGCGAGATCCTGCCCATGGTTATGCTTACTGCAGCGTGGATACGGGGGTGTGTGTTAACGTCTGCTCCTGCCCCGCCAGATGTTTACCACAGGTGGGAGAAGAAGTTCTCCTGGACCATGGCAGGGCTAACACGGGATGTGCACCGGGCTCCCAGCCAGCGCACATCCTATGTTAAGCCCTGCCATGGTCTGGGGTAGGCATCCCTGGACCCTGTTAGAGTTGGCCATCATGTCTGATGGCCCACGCCCCCTAACCCCAGCCCATGGCCAGAGCAGTTCTGGGCGGGTGCAGCAATCTCATAGGCTGCTGCATCCACCTGTCAGGGAGGAGGTGGGGCTGCGCTGAGCAATGTGGGGGTGGGGCCATGTCCACACGCCCCCCCCCCCCACCCTCTCCCCACCCCAGCCGCCTGAATGTTAGTTTGATGGCCAGGCAGACCCCTGCCCAGGGTGAGGAGGCTCACCCCAGAGTGGGTTTAAGTGTTGCATTTCACTGAGCCATCACGTTTAAAAATAATCCATGATTTCCAGAGCAGGCAAATCGCGCTGTTTGCTAAATTTAAAAGAAAGGGGAAAGGGGGTTACACAAAACCCCCAGACATGTTGATTTTAATAGACAAGTACATACCTCCTTATGCCCCTTCCTGCTTTTGCCCATTCTTTCCATCACCGTAATCCTGAATTGTTTTAACTTGACTTGGTGTAAGATATGAGTGCGGAATCACTTGCAGGGGTTACCGTGTGATTGCTCTGCATCTAGGACGTGTAAAGAGTGTGCAAGAAGTGGGAACATGCCTTATAAATGGTCAAAGTTTATCAGCCTTGGCATAGATTCCTCTGCCCTGTTCTCCCTTTAATATTGAACTGCCAGCCTGCCAGACATCTCCTAGCCAGGGAAACAGAACCCCAAGCCTGTTTTATGTAATTTCTACTAGGAGTTAGTGCAGTCCTTAACTTTATACTGAAAAGGTCATGGAGTGTTGAACCAAAATCAAGATTAGGAACTTTCCTCCCTAGTAGACAGATTCTTTGGTCTTAAGAGAAGGTGTATATGGTGTAGGGGGACAAGTAGAATAGCACCTCATGTTTGGAAAGAATACAAGCTTAGACATTGGGTGTTTTTCGATAAGTGCCACCCCACCCATTACCCAATCATACATGTTGCAGGGCTGCATAGGGCACCAATGTGGCCCTGCAACATGCATGATGGATAGGTACACTTGTCTAAAAACACCCTTCCATAAGTACTTACGTACATGACGGCCTCACTGTCATCCTGCCTGAGGGTGGGGAGGGCTACCCCCTGCCGGGGCAGTTCCATCAGCGGGAACAGACGTCCCTGTGGCCTGCCCTGGCAGGGGAGGGGGCACCATGCAGCCAGCTGGCTCAACCCCAGCACTGTGGCCAATGCCCCTGCCCCCATGACAGGCAGCCATGGCGACCCCTGATGTTGGGCCCAGCAGACATGTAAATCAAGCAGCTCAGGCCTTGCTGGGTGGCCCACAGGGCCGGACCGTGGGCCTACTTTGTTCTGGACGCACCTTTCTGACATGGCTGCCACCCCCACCAGGGTTTGAATCGGGGCTTCTTTAGACAAAGATTTGGTGTTAAAACCCCTAAGCACATCTTTGCCGTTGTATGTTAGCACCATAACAATCCTAACACCAATTTGTCCACCCGTTGAACACGCGATGTGAACACCATTGCATCACCAGGACAATTTGCATGTTTTGGCTTGTTACCCCAGGTCCTCTCTAGGGGGTATGGCTCCTTTATTTGTTACCCTAAATGTTTTTAGTAATGATACCCCTTTTCATTATATAGAGATATATAGGTACACAAAATTTCACACAACCACTTGCTATGCATTTAACAGCTGCTTTATTTTCCCTGTCTCCACAACAAGCTCACAACCTAATATGTGAAACAGCAAAGCGGTTTTTCTCACCCTGTCAATGTAATGCAGCAAAACCCAGAATGGCAGTTCCTGTTTTGGTAGAGCTGACGTCTGTCTTCTCGGGAAGGTGTTGGTAGGGGAGTTGAGTCCAAAGAGGAGTTCGTTTTCCTCAGTTTTTATATTTTTTAGCTGCCGATGGTCTTCCTTCTGTTGATGGCAGCAGGTACATAGTTTTTCCTCCCCTTTTTAGTCTCCCAACCAGTTTGATGCTTTATTTCCAGTCCATCAAACGATCAGTAGTTTTCCACAACTTTATTACTCATCAACAGAGTAATCCTGTCTTACAAGGATTACCCTTGTGGTCAGTTACTGTCAGGTGGGTTCCCCTTTTTGTTAGCTATTTACTGGGTCTGGGATTGCTTAGGAAAGCTAGTAGATTTCCCAAGAGAGACAGAGAAATTTTTTCATATAAGGGTTAACTCTTGCATTGCCATGTTTAAAAGCATTTTCAAATAGCTCATTGCTAGGGCATTTCTTTGCCACCCGCCTTAATTTTTCCTCACAATCGCAGTTACCTTTGCAGGCTGAACACGAGGCCAACGTTGTGTCTAAGGATATCGCGTAGCATGTTAGCAGGTACAACATGGGTACCGAGGGGGCAGCGCGTGCATGCTGAGATCGGGTGGCGAGCAAAACACCGATTTGCCCCAAGATGGGTTGTGTCTAAGCAGCACCACATGGTGAACACAGGGCTAAACCCATCTTCATATCAAGGTCAAAACACAGACACCTGTTGACACTATAGAGATCCCAAGGCCCACATCGGACAGGTCCAGATCAAACATGAGGGGAATGACGTTGGCCCACATGGGCTAGAGTCATGTTTGTTAGCACCCAGAAAGAAGGTGCCATGGAAATAACATGGGGATCATTAAAGGTAGAGAATGACCAGTGGGCAAAGTTGCTGCTAGCTGGTTCTGAGTTCGTATCCTTTAAGTTACATGACAGACAGGCTTGTGTGTATCATCTAATCTGTTCAACTGGTTGATTTTAACAAGGGTTTACTGTCCTTTAAAAGGAATCTGAAAAAAAGGTCCAGATTAGTAATATGGTTAGCGTTAACTTATGACATTTAGACTGCAAGCCACTTACTCTGGAACATCAATAAGGCTGCTCTGGTGTAACTGGTTTGTATATTGTGGCCATAGTGCACTCTCCCAGGTGAATGTTTTTCACATGACTTTCTCCTGTTCTCATCACTTCTAGTTGGTTTGCACACTTCCTCCCCAAACTAAGCTCTGTTCAGAAGAGTCATAGCAATGGTACCCTGGGAATAGTTAGACATTTCCCAACATAGCAGACTTCTCAGCCCAGCAGAGCCGGGACATGCAAGAGTGGATGAGCTGGTTTATATTCAGTTACGATGCATCAGGAGAATTGACTAAGGTCTGAGGAGGAATTTGCATGCTTTGAGAAACAACTTTTAAAATTATAAACTGCACTAGTTTGAACCAACATGATTGAGAAACACTGGCAGTGGCATTGTCCCTGGCTTTGTACAGCCACTTGTTAAGGGAGAGAAGCAAAGGAAGGTGAGAGCTCTTGCCATTTTGCTATTTGTGGCACAGAGACTCCAAGGCTTTTTCACACAATCCTGTATTTTTGGGTTATTCCCTGCTTCTAGCCCATCCTGGGTTTTGAAGTTGCAACAATGAACTTTCTCTGCACCTGTGCTGGTTGGGATCTTGGCTGCTGCAAGACCTTCAAGACTAAAGCAGGACTCTTAGGAGACCCCCTCAGGCTGCGTAGCTGAGGGGTTGTGGCTACCCTTCCAATTCCACCAAGGAATGCAACACCAGGTGCAGTCTTGCTCATAACCCAAGATGTATTTCTGTAGGCACATCAAGTACAGCGAGTACCCATGACTACACTGGTACAGAGAGCTGCAACCTCCATCCAAGACAACAGGGGTATCTTGTGCTCTTGAGAAGGTCAGTATAAACCTGAAAGAACTGGGTTCAAGTAAGCCAAGCAGGATTTGATATTGTGAAAGATACATGCTTTGGAGACACCTCTCCATTTGTTACATTAACACTCGTAACATTCTGCTCCCTAACCTGAATTTCAGATCATTGGCTAGGCATAACTTAGATCCAAAGATCGGGAATTCTTTACTTTAAACAATCTACGATTGAAGCGAAAGCTTTACTAGTGAGAGAATAGTCTATGTCAAACACACACGAGATATCCTATTACAAAGACAAAAGTCCTTTATTAAAAATATTTCATTGTTCTAAAAAATAAAAAAGAGAGTCTCACTGGCGTCATAATTATTTCATCACCTTTGGTATTATATACCACTCTTGGTGCGCAGAAATGTCACTTCAGCACTTTTATCCTACTTCTGCAAGCTCAGTTCACAAAAATTAGATCAATTTTTCTTAACATTATTAAGGCAGGTGCTGAAGCAAATGCCTATCGGGTTTCTGATGCCAGTTTGCATATTCTCTTAACTCTTGAATAAGGACCAAGGGTGTCATCAAAAATGAAGTCCCAGAGAACTCGAACCCAAGACTGGTGTTGAGGCAGGTTGTCATAATATTCTGCTGCTATCTTTTTCACCTGTAAAGAGACAGACAATTTAAATTATTCAGGCATTCCTTTGTCAGCAACACTTTTGCATTCTTGCTTAGATTGATCAGGGCTGTTGCAATCAGTTTTCTAAAACTATATGTTCTATGCATGCCATGGCAAACAAACATTCTTCAGGGAAATTCATCCCATGTCAAATTGCTGTCAGACCTGTGAGGTAGCATTTCTAGACAGCTATAT
>QEPC01002847.1:1450095-1473404 GCA_003113815.1 Sphenodon punctatus | reverse complement strand
GGGGGGGGGGGGGGGGGGAACGACTCAATTTGAAACACTGAATTAAGAATTAGAAGCTGAGCACTTGGGAATACTAGATCCAGGGAAGTAGGGGGTCTATGCAAAATGGTGGCTTGAACCCCCCACCACAGGAAAGATTGAACACACCCAGACTCGCACAACAAAAAAGAAAATGTTACTGTAATTACTGTTTGATGATCAGTAAGTGTAACATCCCCTTGGCGGGCCGGACTCCCTCCACTGCAGTCCCTGTGGCCCATGAGTTACACAAATTTTGTTAGCTCTAGTTTGCTCATGGCCCCAATGTGTTGCGGGGCCCGCCCCAAGTTGCTGTGGGTTCCCCACAGGCTAGAGTCCCCATGTTTGGGGCTCTGCAAACCCATCTTTTACCCCAGTGTTTATCACATTATTTCACCCCATGTATTGGGGGCAGGCCTTCAACCCACAGGGCTCTGTACAATCAGAGTATGCACTTGCCTGGTTCTAGTAAAGTTCTAAGCATTGGATCGCCTATTGTCTTGACTTGGTTGTTTCTTCTTAAAGAGGAAGTCACTACCATATTGCCTGAAAGCTTCTTGCACTCTTTCCCCCCACCCTTTTGACCTCCTTCTGCAGAGGTTCCCAGACTATTGGGTCATGGTCTCAAGGAAGGCTATGATCGGATGGAAATTTTTAAGTACTTTGCACGTATCTCTTGCTGTCTGGGGCCATGGCCAGAGATTACACTTGTCTCGGAATAGACACACAAAAATGTTTGCCTCTCATTGTCTCAAGTAACAGGCCATAGGCAGGTTGAGAAATAGGATCAGCCCCTTCGTTTCAAATGAAAGGGATCCATTTTTGCAATACAAAACATTCTAAGATAGATTGTACCCACAAACATTTACAAGGGTTAAATTTGGTATAAAGCTGGTGTGCTTACCATTGGCAGTTTACATCCAGGAATGCTGGGGAAGTCATGGTGCTCCATGTGATAGCCCACATTAAAGGTGATCCTGTTGAGAGGCCCATAATAGGAATAGGTTTCGTGACCTTTCAAGAACATATAGTGTTCTGCTATGAAGTGCCCTGAAATAGGATGCAAGCCCATGCCAAGTAACGAACCTGCTATTAAGTAAATAACAGGCTTCAGACCCCACAGATAGAAGATTATGAAATCAATCAAGAACTGTACCAGAGCATTAAGTATTTCCATCTGAGTAACCTTCTTGGGGTTCACGTACAGAGGTCGCAGGCCATAAAGGAGTGGTTGGAGAATGATCCAAATCAGTTTCCGGAAGGGAGTGCAGAAGAACCAGCCCTCGAAGTCGGTGGGAATATCCACATCCAGGATGTCTCCACCAAGGTATCGATGGTGGTCAATATGATATTTCTTGAAAGAGGCAGAATAGGGGACTCCAATGGGCAGGTTGGCAAAAACCGCAAACCATCTATTCCATTTTGCCTGCTTGTTACCAAAGGCAACATTGTGCGAGATGTCGTGGATCGCTAAGGTCAGGGAGTGGTTGATGCAGCCCCCAAATGCGTAGGCCCAAAAGAAAACCCATTTCCAAGATAAATCTTTCACCAGGCAACAGGCTAGAAATTGTGTGAGCACCATTCCGGACACGATCCATTTTAAGCGGGGATCTGGTCCCATGAGAGACTTGATTTCTGGATACTTTGCTGAAGGAGAAACAAAAGTCAACTCGTTAAGCGTAGTTAGATGCCCCCTGCCGCGCCCCCAGCCCCAGTGTTGCCCCCAACCAGCAAAGGAAGTGAATAGAGGCTGAAAGAACAAGACAAAGCATGGGTGCACAGAGGCTAAGTTGTAAGTGAGCACAATATGCAAGACTGTACAACGTGTTTACTGCTTACAGGGTGCGCAAATTAAGGTGGCGGCCTTAACTTGCAATTTCCATGCTTTTTGGAATTCAAGTTTGTTCATCTTTGCCTTAACTACTCTGTTAAACAATATGTTTTTATGTAAGGTAAGTAATATGGCAGCCCTAAGTTGGAAAGAGTTGTGCTCACATACTTGCAGAACGCATTGGATCCAGTGATAGTAACAGAATCCCATGAGGATCCTCCATCCAGCCATGCTGGTAATCTACACCAAACCTCGTTTGTGAAAGTGATACAAGTAGGGTAGGTGCAGATGCCTGATCCCCGGGAATGCTTCCATCACTGTTGTGTTTTCTACTCTATGACTTTTCTGTAAGAAAGTCTGATAACCATAACAACTAAATTTATCAAGGAACATTATACTATATTTACAGACTAACAATTAAATACATCTATTCTCTAGTTCTAACTCACGTAACTGACCTGACTGACTCCTAGCTTTAACTGACTGTTCCAACTGCCTGACTGTCTCACACACAACCTCCGAACCTGTGCAAGTGTTCCCTTCCTTGCCTACTCATATGATCATTTGCAACTGTCCAGAGCAGAAAACTGGCTTCAGATTCAAGTCAGTGCACCAGGTTGGTTCCCAAAGAAGGCAATCTCCCATCTTTGGACTCATTTTAGGTCCACATTACCGCACGAGTCATCTTGTAGGTCCCAGAGGCAAAATTTCAGGACCATCCCCGATGCTTGAATACTGCCAATGCATGGGGTTTGTATATGCAAAAATCTGATGGAAACATTTTTTATAAACAAGTAAAGTAAAGGTCATCTCATCATTACCACACATTTATTCCTACAGCAAAATCAGATTAGAAGGTGCTGATGTGGCTACTGTAAACAGCAGCAGCCATGTTGATAATAGCTCTTGGTGAACGCCTTTTTGCTCTGTTTCCTAGCAAAGGCAGTTGTAATACGTATGGGATACACAAAGTTACACACAAACAAAAGAAGAAACAGAAAGATTCCATAAGTCTCACTAAATCAGTAATTGACTAGTTACAGCATATGCCTCATTTATATGGGTGTGCAAGGTGGGTTCACACATTAATCGCACATCAAGAAGACCATGCTTGAAATTAATAGGCACCAAAAGCTCACAGTTAAAGTAGGTTTTTTGAGAGTGAGAAAACAGATATAGAACCTATTTATTCAATTCCTATGAGCAGTTCAAATGTTTGCAAGGCACAACTTTTAAAAAATAAATAAATAGTGGTTTATAAATGCAATTTGACATGTATTTTTGGCAAACGTGCAGATGCAGACTAGCTGGCTATTTTGCATAAGATATATACTGCACAAGAGCTTGCAGGCATCCACCATGCCGCAAAGCAATATTTTTAATGCCAAGCAATAACGAAATATACTAGAGTATTTATCGTTGCCTTGTAAGTGTCAGACAGAGGCCCTTTTCACCCCCCTCACCTGGGTGGGTAGGGGGGACATCCATGTGAAAGCCAGTGGGGATGGGCACGGGTGTGTGTGCGTTCCCCCCATCTGTGTGACCGGCCACACACCCGCCGCACACCTGCCCCCGCCTCCACCCATCTGCACACAAGGTTTAGGATCGGTTCCAGTGATTTTATAATGCATCTCTATCAAGTTCATCCCTTGGTGTAAGGGTTGCTGGTTTTCACCAACGTAGTTTCCATGGCGGCATTTGGTGCACTGAATGAAATACACTACACTATTTATAACAGGAACAGATTCTCAAGATTTTATCGTGAGTCTTGCAATTTTAGGCTGTTAGAAAAACCCAGAATTGCTAGACTCATCCTGTGACTAGCATAACAAGCTAGAGTCCGCAACCCCACCTACACTGTAGCACAACAACTTGTAAAGAAAGCCATTGTCTGGATGTTATTCTGAAGTAGCTAAAATTCCAGATGTGTCATTCCAGAGTTGTCATTCAGGAATAACTGTTTACGCAATCATTAATACTCCAGAATAAGCACTACTCTGGATTTGCAGTGTAAACACTTATTCCGATACAAGAGTCACAAAGAGGACTGCATTCAATCCCATGGTGCAGCTCACTTGAATTATAGCACCGTGGGAAACTCCAACCAAGTGGAGAATGCCTCTCCCAGTGCACTGGTCTTCTCATTAATTGACCGGGACATAAGTTTCCAGAGGAGATTCTGTATTTGTGTAGAGAGCCGAGACAAACAGGGGAGTTTCAAAGGGAAGCCTTCTTCTACTATTATTTCTGGGTGCTGTGTAGGCAGTTGTGAGCACTTCTCCTTCCAACGTCCTTGCTATGCATACGTTACGGGTCCCTGGAGTGGATGGGTGTCATGGACTCTCTCCGCTGCAGGATCAGAGTGGATTAGGAGGCAGCACGCGTAGCCTTTTGTCACCGCCTTCTCGGTTGTAAATCCCTACCCGTGACATTTTGCCACCCGAGACTTCAGAATACCATAGAGATGTTGGGTAGAAGGGACATAAAAATTCTACCTGCAATTCTTTATGGTGAAGTGGCTTAATACCAGACTAGTTGTTCACACGATCACTAGTATTTCGGTGTTATTTCATGCCAAATTAGATAAATCCTTGAAAATCACGTTGAATGCCGCCGACATAAAACCAGGAAACAGGAGTTAAAAAACAGGGAGCAGAAGTGATTTAAGCCAACATGGCAATTCACATGATCATCTGGATTTAGAGGAATTAATGCCAGTATTAGGATAATTTAAAGAGTCAGTCAGTTACATGATTTGTTTGATGCAGACAGAAAACAAAGGAAGCTTAGAAGGATGCTAGCAAAATGTGTTCTCAAATTTGTTTTGAAATTATTATTATTTTTTACAGTACTGGAGGCCACTAAAGCCACGACACTTAAATATAATCTGGTGACAAATGTTTCCCTGCAACGTTTTGTAACTTAAAACATTGCTTCACTACATTTATGCCCTACGGTCTGTCTAGCAAAAGAAAGTGCTAAACAAAAACATTGAGACTGCCTAATCTGTTCTGCATTGCAAAAGTTAAAAATCTACAGGGTTAGCATTATAGTGCACTGCATCTTTAAAATGGAGAGAAATATCCTTGTTGAAGAGATAGCTGGAACTTAGGTTTAGAAGAATAAGGACAGGGAACCTTTTCCCTCCTGGGGGCCACACTGAAAATCAGTGCCAGCTCCAAAGGCTGTCTAGAACATGGCATGGGGGTGCTGAACGGGTGTATGTTCAAGATGTCGGAAGGAAGGAAAGGTCCAGATCCCGGATCCATGCCACAAATCCAACCCCTCTCCTTGAGTGCATGCTCTCATCATCCCCACTCTCTTCCTCCGAGTTCACTCTTTCAGTGCTTGAGGGCGGGGACTGGATTCAGGAACTGTAGAGGAGCCACGGGGGTGAGTTGTGGTTCAGGTGGTAGATCCCAGCATCTTCAATTCAGGATCTCTGGTAGCACATCTGGGAGAGGCCTCTGCCAGGGATTCTGGAGGGTCTCGGGTAGCATGCCTTGGTGAGGCTCTGCCACAGACACTGGAGAGCTGGATTTGAAACCCTGCTGCCATGTCAGGTTGTGACAATACTGGGCTAAGATGGACCATCGGTCTGGCTCAGTTAGGCAGCTCCTTATATCCTTAAATAACACTGCTTTTAAACGAGGGCACGCTGAAGCGCCTCCCAAACGCCGCATTAAAGCAAAACCGCCGGAAGTGACGTTCTCCCCGTTGCCGGCGGCGGCTGGAGACACGGGGCTTTGCAGCGGCGCGTTCTTAAGACTTCAATTATTAGGCTTAAGAACGCGCCGCTCCAAAGCCCCGTGTCTCCAGCCGCCGCCGGCAACGGGGAGAAAGCCACTCCAGCGGCTTTGCTTTAATGCGGCGTTTGGGAGGCGCTTCAGCGCGCCCTCATTTAAAAGCAGCCTCAGAGACAGCCTTGGGCTACATTTGGTCGCCAGGGTACAGGTTCCCAACCCGATTTTAAGAGAAAGGTCATCCTGAATTCTAGTATTAGACTGCCATTTGTGTATGGAAAAACAAATACAAATCATGTAAGAGCATGTATATGCCTCATCTCATACAGTGACTCCACCTCAGTGCTCACTGACCCCTTGCCAGACAAACAGGTTTTTAAAGTTCTTTAGGGCACAGGATGTCAGTCTTCTTTTGAAAGTACTAATTACATAGCATCAGCTCAGAGTACAGCTACCATTCCTCCCCCATGTCAGGACAGGGTTGTGCCTTGCAACAATCCCAAACGCAAGAAGAAATGAACAGGAGACCCCAACCCTGCTGCTAATATTTGCCGTGACTCCTGCTCAGTGCTGGGAGAATGGGAGTCAAGCTTTTTCTGGGCTTGATTTATTTATTTTTTATATTTTACATAATTTATACCACACACACTCCTCCTGCTAAAGCAGCTTGCGGTAGCTAACAAATCATAAAGTTAAACTTGAAAACACAATATAAAATACAATAAAAACAAATCAGTCGCATGGGGTACGTCACTGAAAAACATAGATATAAAAAACCACCACTCTAACCCTCAACCCCCCACCCGTCTCCCATCTCCCTCACCGAAAGCCTGGCGGAACAGCCAGGCCTTCACTGGTCGTCAAAAGGAGAAGAGGTCTGGGGCCACCCGGGCCTCTGCCGGAAGGGAGTGCCACAGTCGAGGTGTAGCCACCAAGAACATCCTCTCCATAGTCATCCCCCGGAATACCTGGGGGTCTTCAAGAAAGGCGCTCCTGGCAGACCGCAGGGGTTGATCTGGGGCCCAGGGAGTGAGGCGGTTCCACAGGTAGGTAGTACCTAGGCCATATAGGGCTTTATAGGTAAGCTCCAACAACACCTTGAAATCAGACCCAGAAGACCATAGGCAGCCAGCACAGAGCATGGCGCACTGGTGTAATGTGCTCATGGCAACCTGTCCCTGCCAGGAGACAGGCTGCTGCATTCTGCACCAGCTACAGCCTCCGAACTGTCACCATGGGTAGCCCCACAGAGTGTGTTACAGTAGTCGTCTTGAGGTGATGAAAGCATGGAAAACAGTGGCCAGGTTGGAGTCTTGAAACATACAGCCGAACCCGCCACACCAGATGTAGCTGGTGAGACATGCTCCTCACCACAGCCTCCTCCTGGACATCCAGGCAGAGCTGGGAATCAAGGAGCACCCACAGACTATGAACCTGAGGGATCAGTGGGGGACAAACCCCATCAATGACAGGGAGTGCCATGTGGCAAAATGCCACTTGACTAGACGGGTACTGGCTAAGGCAGCCGCTGATACGGACAAAGACCCCCTGCCTGAACTCAAGGCAGGCTCAACACAGTGTTAGGCCTCTAATCGAACACATGGGAAGGACCCCACATTCCTGAAATTCCTAAGGAATGTGCTAATGCTAGCAGGAAGCCGAACCCTGATTGGCCTGGACTGGTCAGCTGGAATTTGCACCTGGGCCAGGTGACGGACCTGGACAAATCACAGGGAAGGGTGTTTTTAAAAGCCTCAGACCCTCTCCAGGCTCGCTTCTCTGGGACTCTGATGGAGTGTGTGTATTGTGACTGGGAACTCTAGCTCTGGCCTAGCCAGAACAAGGACTTGGACCCCATAGGAAAACCATCCCCTATGGAGATCAGACGAGGACAAACCCTGTGTGAGTAATTGCTTGCCTGCCTGCTACTCCAGATATTGCACTAGATAGGCATGTTCCAAACGGGGTACCATTCCCCAAAACCGGACTTGCTTTTCTCAAAGGGTTAACAACGCCTAGTTCTGTGCTTTTATTCCTTTTTATATGTACTAGCAAAGTCTAAGTTTTTTTTTTTACCCTACTGGGTGTGTGTGTGCGCGTTATTGGCGGAGCATTATATGTCTCCCTAGGCCAGGTAACCAGACCAAGCTACTAAAGAGGGGGAAATCTACCTACTGGGCTAGAAGCCAACAGCTTTGGAACCAAGGGAAGCCCCCTGTGGGTGACTGGGGATCTGCCTCCAACTCAGAGGAGGAAATCCCAGGAACAAAGTGCCAGGAAAGGGGAGTGCTTTTGGGAAGCTGTAAGGCTTATGCCTTTTGGGGGTTCACATTTCCTGAGTGGTGTGAATGCCCTCTGGGGATACACTTGGGTGGTGGCAGCGGAATATCAAGGGTTTGGGATTTTTTGCCAGCTGTGGGAACCCCTGGTCAGAGATTTGGAGAAACACAGTGAGGTGGGTGGCTCAGCTGTATAGCGCCCGCTGCTGGCATTTGGCCACATGCCACACCCACTGCCTTACCCTCTAGCATCACCGTTGTCTTGTCGGGATTCAGCTTCAGTCAACTCACTTTCATCCAGTCCCCACACCTGCCAGACACCGGGGAAGCACCGAGACGGCCAGGTCTGGGTCGAATGAAAGAGGGGTAGAGTTGGGTGTCATCAACATACCCAACCAGCATCAACATACTGCTGCTGTGGCAGGTTGTGACAATACTGGGCTAAGATGGACCACTGGTCTGGCTCAGTTAGGCAGCTCCTTATATCCTTAAATAAAAAAGACAGCCCTGGGCTACATTTGGCCCCCAGGGCACAGGTTCCCCAATCCTATTTTAAGAGAAAGGCCGTCCTGAACGACAGTATTAGATTGCCATCAAAATATTGAGGACACTGAACCCCGAACCGTCTCACGACCTCACCCAACAGCTGCATATACACGTTGAACAGGAGAGGAGACATAATAGAACCTTGCGGGACTCCACATGAGAGGTCCCGGGGAGATGAAGAACAATCCCCGAGCACCATCCACTGAGTTCTCCCAGCCAGGAAGGAGCGGAACCATTCGAGAACAATTCCATCCGCCCCGACTCAGCCCTGCAAGCGAGGCACCAACATCTCATGGTCAACGGTATCAAAAGCAGCCAACAGATCTAACAAAATCAACAGGATTTGACAAAATCAGGATGCCCAAGAGATCTCAGCAAGAATCCACACAATCAGTCCTCTCCACAGAAGGACAGCAGGGCCATGGCTACTTGCTAATGTAAAAGCTTGACATCACTAGGTATTTAAACAATGGCAGTGCTATCGTGTGCATGGTATATGAAAGAGAGCAAGACATAGGGACTCCTCTATGGCAACCGTAAGGAGGGGAATACAGGATAGACGACAGTCCCCGAGAGTCTAAGGGAGCTGCTGAGAAGGAAAGTTACATCCCCTCATACACTTCACTTCCCTTAACTTAGCCCAGCTTTTCCTTGACAGCAGGAATGCAACTGGAAGGGAGGTGGGGGGTTTCAATGGGACTCCTCTAGAGCAAATGGCTGTGGACTGCTGTCTAAGGACAAGGCACGAATTAAAATAAGCCTCCACTGTACTGGTGTTTGATTTAGTAGCAGGATAGTTTGTACATTTAAAGGCACTGTATAAAGTAAATGTAGCAAAATCCTTGCTCTTCTAGTAACCGTCTTCACCACCCCTTTACTTCCCCAAAATAATTGTTCTAGCATTGCCACTGGGGTGGAGCCTCGGAGAGAGAAACTGCCCCCGTCTGCCTGTGTTTGGGAAGGGAAGGCCAGAGTGACGCACATCAGTCAGCAGGCTTTTGCCAAGAGCCTCAACAAAACTCAGTTTGCACTCCTGCTGGACAGCAACTCAGCAGCATGAGTGTACAAGAGAAGAGGTGACATTCCTCCGTGAATATTTCAGCACCAGATTATTCCAAAGGGCCATTTTAAATCAAGGGCAAAACCCAGCAACACGTGTACCAGTACAGTGACCTGTTAAAACATGAAGTCATTCTGGTAACGTTTCTGTGAGAACAAATACGAGGTGGCAAGCACAGAACATGTAACCTCACAACACTACGGCACTCTGAAACTGATCTGGAGTGTTTATACAGAGGAAAAGGTAAAAAAAAAAATTTCACCAGTCAGTCTTTTATGGGACATCTTTTCATTTTTCAGTAGCTCATCAGATGCACAAGCTGTAGGATTTCCTTTATACTGAAACACAAATACATTTAATATTTGCTTTTAATCTCAAGAGCTGTTTTGGGGATGTAATTGCAATGCACAAGCATAAGCACGGCAGCTTTAAAAATACTGTTCACACATTTTCTATCCAAGGGTGGGGGGTGGAGGGGTAGCCACGGCTCAGTCAGAGTTCAAGCCAAGGAGTAGCAGCCAGGAAGTCATTCAGGAAGGGCCAGAGTGAATAGTATACTATGCTGCAGGGATGGAGGATGAAGGCAGATGGAAACAGGCAGGCTGGGGGTTTGGCTACAGGTACCTAACTGCAACAGACTGCTAGACATGTTGCTCAGACGGTGTGTGTGGCAGGAAAGGGAAATATTAGAGGAGGTTCAATGAACACTGACCTTTGTCTCACCTGATCCACTTAGACTTGGCAAGTTCAGAACCAGATTCTTGTCTCTCAGTGTACTTGGGTCACTGTGGTGCAGGCAGTAAGGAATCTACTTGGTCTCCCCAGGAGCCTATGTTCTACACCCCTGAGACACATGACTGGGGTGGGAGCAGAGATCTGGATATGGCTAATGAAGTTTGTATATAATATTATCAGATCCCAATCTGAATAGTACTTATGTCTAGAACATAGGCCCCTGGGGAGACCAAGTAGATGCCTTACTGCCTGCACCCCAGTGACATCCGAGAGACTATAATCTGGTTCTGAACTTGTCAGGCCTGAGTGGATCAGATGACACAAAGGTCAGTGTTCACTGAACCTCCTCTAATATTTCCCTTTCCTGCCATACATACCCTGTCTGAGCAACAACATGTCTAGTAGTCTGTTGCGGTTAAATCCCTGGAGCCAAACTCCAGCCTGGCTGTTTCCATCTGCCTTCACGCTCCATCCCTGCGTGGCATTCACTCTGGCCCTTCCGGAATGACTTCTTGGCTGCTACTCCTTGGCTTGAACTCTGACCTTGAGCATGGCTAGGCTACCCCTCCACCCCCACCCTTGGATTTGTTGCTGGCCCAGCGGGGTCCCAATTCTGTGAGCGTGATACCTCCTCCCCAAGGCTAAGAATCCTAGGTCTTAGTTTCTTATCCAGTTTCTGGTCTAGTCCAAGAACTACACAGATGCCCTTCAAGTAGAAACTACTGATACAAATCTTAATTACCCACCAAGGTGCTGCTGAGTACACTCCTTTAGTTGCATTTTTCAACCTGTTGACCAGGTCACTCCCACACTGATCTAGCAGGAGGGAAGAAGGTATGTTGCTTAGCAAGGCATTTCCTCCCCTTCACACAGTCTGACTAAGGGCTCAACCCTGCAAATCCTTCCACTTTTGCGGAACTGTATTCCCTGTGAGAAGCCCATAGTAGCATCCCACTGCAATTAATAGGACTGCCGACTGCATAATGTTCCCACAATGAACCACACTGCAACCAACAAGGAAATGCCATTTGACAACCTTCATTTAGGATGGTTTCCCCCAAATGGTGGCACATCACTGTCCCGCAGGAGAGGGGTGGGTAGGTGAGGGGGGCTTGCCAAATCTCAAAGTGTTTAGAAACTTTGTTGTCCCGTTAGCTCAGAGGGTGTGGTCCCCCATTAGCTCCAAAAGCTACTAAATGCACAACAGCTTCTGAGTTGCTTTTAAAGTGTTCTCTGGGTACGAAAGGCAGCTCTATAAGCCAGTAGGATTCCTGCAACCGGAAGCTAACACCTACCAGTTCTACAAAAAAAGATTGCAAACCTGCAATTATTCCCACCTGAGTTGTGCAATAAGGACCTATAAGATCTCATAACTTGTGAACCTCTAGTTCGACTTCTAGTTGCACCTCGTTATACAAGAAGTTATACTTCTTGCTACCAGAAGGACAAGCTAAATAACACCCAATCTAAGGTAAAGCCTAGAGTTGTAAGCAATCAAACCAACATATTTTAACGGCTACACCAACTACAGATAATGCATACTGCAACTAAAAATGACAACGGGAACAACAAGGTTAAAAATGTTTATTTGAAACAAGGATTTTCCATCAATTATAGTTGTCCATTTACATCAATCCACCAGGATGTTGTGTAACAGAAGGTCTAAATTTCCATGCAACAGGAGGTAGGCAACCTACAATCAAGGGGCCAAATCTAGCCTGCGACTAGTTGGTTTTTTAAATTATTATTTGGCCCCTATCCAGTTTCTGGATCCGACTCTTTGGCTCCAGGCCCAATCTTCAAGCCCTGAAAGACTGAGCTCAGGGAATTGGAGTGAAGATTAGGGCACGCACTCAAGGACAGCGATGATTCATGGGATAGATCCATGACCTTGACGGTTACTCTTTTGATAACCTGGTTGCTTTGCGGAATGACATCTTGACTATAGCCACTGACACGGTTGCACTCAGGTGTCTGTTCCCGCCACCGTGACATCATAGGTCCCCCTGATATACAGGGGGCTGAGGAGGCTGAACTGGGAGGGTAGGTGGTTAGAGCACAGGTGGAGTTTGGCTCACACTTAAGCCAACCAATTGCAGCATAGATCCTTTTTAAAGGACTATGCCGTGGCTGTGATGGTGGCAAAGAAAGTTTTCTTCTCCACTATCATAACGTCTGCAAAATCTCATCCTACGTAGCTGTTCCAGGTGGTGAATGGCCTCATTAATCTGGTCTGTCTCTCCTGTGAAGTGAGCTAGAGTCATCTATTAGCCACTGTGACAGTTTTATTAATTACTTTGCAGACAAAAATCACTCCTATTCACCACAACTTGGGTGCTGCTACTTCTTCTACAACTTCGTCTGCAGAGTCAGAGCTTTTGGTTGTGGAAGCTTAACTGTTTGTTAAGATCAGTTTCAATTCATTTCACCCACCAATGCAGAGGATGCTTGGAGAGATCCAGGCAGCCAGTTGTGAAGTAGATCCTTGCCCATCCTGGCTGGTGAAAGCCAGCTGCAAGACATTGGGGCCACTGCTGGCTGAAGTAGCCAATACTTCACTTCAAAAGGGCAGGTTGTGGGACACCCTTAGACCTGTATTGGTCTAAACCATCTTCGGACCATGACTCCCTGGCCAGCTACTGCCCTATCCCTAAACTTCCCTTTTTAGGGAAGGTTATTAAATGAGTAGTAACTGGCTAAATGGCTGTTCAATAGCATCGAGATGAGCCTGAAGCTGCTGGATTCATTTCAGTCAGGTTTCCATCCAGGGCATAAGCACAGAGACTGCGCTTGTGGCCCTGGTCGATGATCTATGCTTGGAGATTGACAAAGGGAACTGTGACCTGTTGATCTTGTTAGATCTTTCAACCGTCTTTGATAGTCAATCATGAGGTGTTGTTGACATGACTGTGGGATCAGACGGGCACTGAGAGGGACTGCTCGAGTGGCTCTCTTCGTTCCTGTAAGGGAGGTCCCAGCAGGTGATAGGAGAGTACTTGTCATCCCCCCAGATGTGTATCTGAGGCTGCTAGGAGAGATCATTTGGAATTTTGGAGTGAAGCGCCATTGGTATGCTAATGACATCCAACCCAGTCCCTTATCATGTCTCCCCCAGCCTCAAAAAGCCCATCCTGGACCCATCTGACCCCTCTAGTTACCAGCCAGTCTCCCTCATTCCCTTTGCCTCAAAGCTACTGGAACGTGTCGTCTACTCCCGCTGCCTGGACCTCCTCTCTGCCAGCTCCTCCCTGAACCCTCTCCAATCCAGCTTCTGCCCCCTCCACTCTACTGAAACTGCCCTGGCCAAGATCATCAATGATCTACTTGTCGCTAAATCTAAGCGCCACTACTTCATTCTTGTCCTCCTTGATCTCTCTGCTGCCTTCGACACTGTCGACCACTTGCTCCTATTGGACTCGCTTTACTCTTTGGGCTTCCGTGGCTCTGTCCTTGACTGGTTCTCCTCCTACCTCTCTGACCGCTCCTTTAAAGTCTCGCTCCCCGAGTCAAACTCCTCCTCCCTCCCCCTTTCGGTTGGGGTCCCCCAAGGCTCTGTCCTTGGCCCTCTCCTCTTCTCTATTTACACCCTGTCCCTTGGCAAAATTATTGCCTCCCACGGATTCCAATATCATCTCTACGCTGATGACACCCAACTCTATCTTTCTACCCCCTCTCTCTCCTCTTCTGTCCACTCACGCCTCGTCAACTGCCTCTCTGATATCTCCGCCTGGATGTCCCGACGTCAACTCAAGCTCAACATGGCCAAGACCGAACTCCTCATTTTTCCTCCCTCCTCTTCCTCTCCCTCTAACCTGCCCATCTGCATCGATGGAGTCACCATCCATCCTGTTCTCCAAGCCCGTAGCTTGGGCTTCATCTTTGACACGCACCTCTCTTTTAAACCTTACATTGACTCTGTTGCCAAATCCTGCCGATTCGCCCTCCATAACATTGCTCGGATCCGCCCCTTTCTCTCTACCTCCTCGGCCAAAACCCTTGTTCATGCCATGGTTATCTCTCGCCTCGATTACTGCAACCTCCTCCTTGCTGGCCTCCCTCGCTCTCACCTGTCCCCCCTTATCGCAATCCAAAACTCCGCTGCCAAGGTCATTCACTCTGCCCGTCGCTTCGACCATGTGCAGCCTCTCCTCTTCTCTCTTCACTGGCTCCCCCTTCCTGAACGTATCCTGTTTAAACTCCTGGTATTCACGTTCAAAACACTCCACAACCAAGCTCCCTCTTACCTCTCGGACCTAATCTCCCTACACACTCCTGCACGCGCTCTCCGCTCTTCCTCTGTCCCCTCCCTCACTCTACCTCGCTTCTCCTGCTAACCTAACCGCCTTCTACCCTTCTCCCTCCCTGCCCCCCCATGCCTGGAACTCCCTCCCTGCCCACATCTGCCTTGCCTCCTCCCTCCGCTCCTTCAAATCCCTCCTCAAGACCCACCTTTTCCTTGCCGCCTTTCCCAATCCCTGCTAGACATTCCCGTATACCTACTGTCTGCCCTCCTCTGCAGACCGCTGCAACCTGATTGTAACCAAGCCAAGCACATGCACCTGAGACTTCGCATCCGCCTGAATGTTTGTCTGTCTTCTCCCCTCTCTCCCACTGTCCCCTCTCCCTGTCTCCCCCTCCTTGTCTTTTAGATTGTAAGCCACAGGCAGGGACCGCGTCTATTTCTATGTTCTGTACAGCACCAGGTCACATGACTGGCACTATATAAATGTTTATAATAATAATAAATAATAATAATGGCAACAACTCGGATCCTGCAGTCTTGGTGCTTACCCAATGCCTGGCTGCTGTTGGGGGCTATATGTGGGTAAGTCAACTGAAGCTGAATCTAGACAAGACTTTGACCTGGAAGGGATTGGGACCCCTGTCACGGAGGGGGTTCCGCCCCCTCTGGTTACTCCGGTTTGCAGCCTTGAAGTGCTTCTGGATCCCTTACTGTGCCTGAAACATCAGGTTGTGGCGGTGGCCAGGAGCACTTTTCGCCAACTCCAACTGGTGAGGAGGCTGCAGCCCTTTCTTTCTGATTCAGATTTGACCACTATCATCCATGCTTTCATTAGCTCCAGGCTAGATTACTGCAATGCGCTCTACGTGGGGCTGCTCTTGATGACTGCTTGGAAGCTGCAGCTGGTGCCAAACACGCCAGTCCAGCTCGTGTCAGGGGTGGGTCACCATGAGCATATTACACCTGTGCTTTCAGTCTGCCCTGGCTCTCGGGGCTCAAGTCAAGGTGCTGGTTTTTTACCTTTAAAGTCCTAAAGAGCCTGGATCTCACCGATCTGAAAGATTCCCTTTCCTTCCAAGTTCCACTGTGACCCCCTACTCGGAGCACTCTCTTGTGGTTCCACCTGTTAATCTTGTCTATACGACAATGGCCTGCAGAGAGAGATTCTCGGCTGCTGCCCCAATAGCATTATGGAACTCCCTTCCCACAGAGATTGGTCAAAGACTGAGCATCTTCCGGAAGCAGCATAAAACTTATTTTTAGCAAAGCATTTGGCAGGCAGGGTTAGGGTGGGCTCTTCAAAAGTTTTTTTTTTTTTTTTTTTTTTTTTAAATCAAGAGTTTTATTGTGTTTTGTGTTTTTATGTTGTAGGCCACCCTGAGCCGTAGGAGAAGGGCAGGGTAGAAATTTGAATAAATAAAATAAAATAAATAAATAAATAAAATTATCTGGAGCAGGGTCAGCCAAGTGGTACCTTTGGGTGACTGGACCAGGGGTGGCTAGGATTTGCTGGCAGACCTCCAGACTAGCCTCCAGTAGGTCACAGCATGGGGAGGGGATCCAGCCACTCGAGATTACCTCTGGGGAGGAGAACGAGACTGTTGCTCCAGGGAGCGGCTCCAGGAAGGCGATGGGCTAGGGCAACACCGCCGGTGAAGCAGGGAGGCTGTCTCTAAAGGGGAGCGCTCCTCTCCACTCCTGAAGCCAGTTGCCAAGAAAGCCTAGAGCTGGGAGCCAATGGGAGGGGTCCGAGTAGATCGCCTGAGGTGGATGTCTGGATCAAGTGGATCAGGTTCATCAGACGTCTGGCCACCCCTGACCTGGACTCTTCCCCTACTTTCCCCCCACCCTGAGCATGTCCCCTGGAGCACTCTGCTCCCCACTCAGAGCCGACACATGAGTTCGCATGCACTTTTAAAGTGGCCTGCAGGAGAAAAATTGTTTTATACTGCTGGTGGGAGGGAGGGAATAAAAATGATTTTATTTTTATTTAAAATTTATTTATTTATTTAAGTTTATTACCCTGCCCTTCCCACCAAAGGCAACTCAGGGCAACCTACAATATTAAAACACAAATATAAAACAAACCAAGATACAAAAACATAATACATCCCACAACCCTACACCATCTCCCAATCCCTCTCCACCCCTACCTCCCCCTCTCCCTAACCCCCACTGCCAAACAAGCGCACACAGCTCAAAAGCTGCCTCCTCCCTTGTGCCCCCCGGCCTCTTGTGCATGTCATCTGCCCATCAAGTTCACACA
Organism: Sphenodon punctatus; assembly: GCA_003113815.1. Lineage (NCBI taxonomy): Eukaryota > Metazoa > Chordata > Lepidosauria > Sphenodontia > Sphenodontidae > Sphenodon > Sphenodon punctatus. Next base: position 1,456,683 of record QEPC01002847.1, on the reverse strand, counting down.
GCAAGGGCATGCACAGGCTGCCCCCCTCCCCCTAGAAATTCATCTGAGCCAATGCCTGCTCCTCTTCCAGAGTCTATGTAAGATTTTTATTTGGCCAGACATTGGACAAGCAGGGATAGGGCTTGGGCATTGTGTGTGTGTTGTGACTTGCCCTGAGTCCTTGGGATAGGATGGGATAATAAATTTAAATAAATATTGCAAGTTAGCACTATTACTTGCAAATCCACTATTACTTGCTCTTCACAACCTTGCTCCCCCCTACCTCTCTGCACTTATCGCCCTCCATACTCCAGCCCGTGCACTTCGCTCCTCCTCGGTCCCTTCTCTCACCCTTCCACGCCTTCCCTGCTCCCCTAAGCGCCTTCGTCTCTTCTCACTTGCTGCCCCCCATGCCTGGAACTCCCTCCCTGTCCACATCCGCCTTGCCCCCTCCCTTCATACCTTCAAATCTCTCCTTAAAACTCACCTCTTTCGCTCTGCTCTGTCTGACTCTTTATCCTGCTGAGCCACTATTCCTATACCTACGATCGGTTTACCCTTATCCTTGCAACATGGACCTGCCTGCTGTCATTCTCATCGTAACCAAGCCAAGTACGTGCACTTGAGACCTCGCATCTTCATGAATGTTAGACCCCTTGTCTCTCCCTCTGTTCCCCTTCCTAAGTCTCTCCCCCAGCTCCTGTCTCTCAGATTGTAAGCCCTAGGGGCAGGGACCGTGTCTATTTTATTACTTTGTAAAGTGCCAGGTACACTGCTGGCGCTATATAAATGTTTGTTAATAATAATAATAATAATAAATCCAAAAGAAGAAATTATTTGTTAGCTATTTAAATCATAGTACACCATTTACTTACATCTACGGATTCACCACCACCGGGCACCCAAGTAACATAGGACCCTATGTCCCATTGATTTATAATGAGACTTTGGCACCGGAGTCAACGTTGAGAACTGGGTGTGGGCTGTTATATCACCACTTTTACCTTAAGCAAAAAAATAAATAAAGTGGCCATACATTTTATGGCTATGTTAACTGGCTGTTTGACAAAACACACATACACTAAGGTAACCGTGTATGCCACTCACTAACAGAATACTTGCCGTACATTGTAAATCCATTATAACGTTTTCCCTAACAAGAAACAAAATTTATTTGCCCAGCTCGGTGAACTGGCCCATACAGCAGCAATCAGAGTTGGAACTAGAAGCAAAAGCGCATTCAGCTATCATAGTCAAAGCAACATTTGAGCCACTCTGTCTCAGCCTTATTTAAACACCGCTATGTATAATGTGCAATCTGTGTAGTTTATTATGAGAGTTGTGTGTCATGAAACCGATACTACAGGGCATGTGGAGTTTCATTCTGTAGAGGTCTTAATGCTGCACTTACTGCGATAGCTGAATGCCTGGGTTTGAGTGAAACCAGCAGTCATACCAAGTTACTCATTTCTGAATGACAAAGTTCTTTGTCTTATAACTTAGAGTTGGCACCACCCAATGTGGGTGAAAGACGATCACAGATTCAGATGTCTTGGCCAAACTATGTGCCATGTAGGAGTGGCCTTATGGAGGAAATTACAGTTTTGTTCCGTTTGAGGTTCTGATTTTGCAATTTCCGGTTTTAAATACAGATCTGTATAAGTCAATTAAAATCTTTAAAGTGGTTTTTAAATATATATATATATATATTAAAACAAACACGGTGCATGCACAAAAAGGCTGACAGGCCATTCTGCACATGCACATCTCTTCCTCTTCCATTAGAGAGGAAGCAAGCGCACTGATATTTTATTTTTTAAAACAGATTTTAAACCCAACGCCAACTAGCGCATTTTGGCACAGTTTCTGTTTGTATGGATTGATCTGCAACACCTTGTTATGAGCCGTTACAGATCAATCTGAAATCCACTCCCTAATGTCATGCCTAGCACCTGAATTCCAACACCGATGTTCAGTCTGTCCAGTATAAGTGATTATAGCCTTCTGGGCACAATTCAAGGGGTCAGTTTTGACCTTTAAAGCCCTAATCGGCCTGGACCCCACCTATCTGAGACCCCAGACTTTCCTTCCATGCTCCACTGCTGCCCCTACGGTCGCCTGGGAGCGCCCTCTCATGGGTGCCACCAGCCAATCTTGTTTGTACAAGGGCCTTCAGGGAGGCGTTCTCGGTCGCTGCCCCAGTATTATGGAACTCCCTTCCCGCAGAGGTCTGTCAGAGCCAGAGTCCGAACACATTCCTGAAGTGGTGTAAAACCTCTCTCTTTGGCAAAGCATTTGGCAGGCAGAGATAGGGGTTGAGGGTGAAATTTCCTTTTGATGAGGTTTTTAAATGGGAGCTTTATTATATTTCTATTTTGCATGTTTTACGTAAGCTGCCCTGAGTCTTAGGGAAAGGGCAGGGTAGAAGTCCAAATAAATAAATTTGTGCTGCCTCTGACCATCACACCCCCAAGCTTTCTGGCATTCCTGCTGTGTGGAGACAGAGCTAGAGTACTTATTTGGCACAAGTCCAACATAATTACCAATGACTATGCACTCTTTCTCCATACCTCATTTGCATTTCTCTCCCACTATGCAGATAGGGGGAAGGGTGGGTTAGGGCTTTGTTTTCTTCCTCCTACCTTGTTTTATGGTCTTAATGTCGAAGCTGTTTCTCTGTCCCTGTTTTTAAAAGTATTTAACTTTGATTGTTTTAAATTGTTTTTATATTGTTTGATGTTTTATTGTTGGAAGCCGCCCCGAGCTGTGTACAGGAGGGGCAGGGTACAAATGTCTTAAATAAATAAATAAAATTACAGGTGTAAAGGACCTAGAAGAGAACGCAAAAAGGAGCTAGCAGGCGTTTCCCTTCCCCCATTAATGCTCTCGGAATGGAAAACAATCCATTTCTAAACGGTTATGAGATACAGAGCGTATTGTCAACACTCAAACAAAACAGCCAGGAGGAAGAGCCAGCGGAGCCTAGCAGATAAGGGGCTGGACTTGGACCTGGGAGACCAGGAGTCAAATATGGGTAGGCCATGGCTCGGGTGGTAGAGCGCGCACTTTGATTGATTGATTTACTGGTCAAAGTTAAACTTAACAAACCGGGCGTGACAAAAGCCATTGCGTCAATACAAAAAATAAACTCAATAAAGAACCATAGCTAACATTTATCTTAACAGTTTAGATAGAATTGCATAAACTAAAAAGAGCGCACACTTTGCATGTATACGATCTCAATTTCAGTACCCAGCATCTCCGATTCAGGATCTCCAGTAGCACACCTGGGTGAGGCCTCTGCTGGAGATCACGGAGAGCTGGATTTGAAACCCTGCTGCCACGTCAGGTTGTGACGACACTGGGCTACGATGGACCATTGGTCTGACTCAGTGAGACAGCTCCTTATACCATAGCAAGGATGTTGGTTCTTCTCTCTTTTCAGACTATTTGGCAATAATAAATGTAAATAATAAATGTAAGTAGGCACCATTCTCCTCCATTTCCCTCTCATTACTAGCTCTGCTTACTAGGGGTGGGACACCGGGGAGAATACCGGGTACTGGATGTACCGGTATCGGATCTCCCAGGTACCGGATTTACCAGTAGCGGCATACTGGATTTTAAACAATGGCCGTGGTACCGGATTTTTTACACTGCGGCTATTGACTTCAATGGCCGCAATGTAAAAAATCCGGTACCGCGGACAATGTTAAAAATTCAGTATGCCAATGCCAGTAAATCCGGTACCTGGGAGATTTATTGGATTAAGCCGATACACCCAAATACCGGCAATATCGGATCTCGGGAGAACCAATATTCCCACCCCTACTGCTTACAGGCGTTATCTGCTTTATTTTTCTTGCTGTGGTCTTTAATCCTGGCTTGATATTTACCAGTATTTCTCTCTGCCCCTTTTAACAAAAAGGAGGTCACTCCCAGGATCTGCTCAGGCCAGCACTAGGGTATGGGACCTTTGGTGCCATTTGGCCACCCATGTTTGGCTTTCCCATCATCAGGCTCTTAACTGGGCTACAATAAAGCTGAACCACTGCCTAGAGCACACAGGCAGGAAGACACTGGGAGGGTAAAGGAGCAGGTCGAGAAACAAGAAGAGCATGAACCTTGTGCATATTCCATAAGCAGTACTTGGATTGTGCTGTGGTGCCCCCTAGGACTTGAAACCTGATGTTGAGGGAGCTAGCTGTAACCAGGAAGCATTTTGGGTGTCCTGCTGGGGGTGTGATTGGAAGGGGAGAGGAAAGGAGGCTGAGGCGGTGTGTAAAATTGGGAAGGTGTATGGTGAGGAGAGGCAATGAGGTGACACATTCATGGGAAGAGACAGGAGGGGAACTCTACAAAGGGGAGGAAAAAGAGTGAAGAGTGGGGTATAAGTCAAAATTATTATTAATAAAATAATAAAATATTACAACCCTATGAGGCAAGTAATTATAATGGGGAAATGAGGCTGCTAGTGAGTTGCTGAAGGCCACCCATGGCTTTATTATTAAGAAAATAATAATAACTAATAATTAATGCCATGGGTGGCCTTCAGCAACTCACTAGCAGCCTCATTTCCCCCATTATAATTACTTGCCTCACAGGGTTGTTGCACGGGTGAGCTAGAGAAGGATTGTAATGCATTTTGAACACTGAATGTGCTATAGAAATGATAAATAAATAAAACATAATAATAATAATAAGGAAAGAGAGACCAAGATAAAGGGATACAAATGAAAAAAAATAAGGATAAGAGAGAAAAATAGGTAAAAGACAACAGAGAGATGGAGGGGACAATAAGACCAGTTGAGAAGGTGACTTTGTAAAATAAGAAAGGAGTACCAGTATATATTCAAAAAAGCAGTAAGAAATAAAGATAGAGAGAAAATACTAGACAAAGAAATGAAGTGGAAAGAAGGCAAAAAGGGGAAGGAGACAGACTCAAAGAAAGGGAACCAACAGTCTAGGGCAGGGGTGGGGAACCTTTTCCCTTTAAAGGGGCTACTTTGAAAATTAGTACAAGCTCTGAGGGCCACATAGGAGCTGGGGCCAAGATGCTCAGATGTGCACAGGTAGAGGAGGGTCCAGATCCTGGGTATGTGCAATGAATGTGTCCCTTATTCTTGAGTGCATGCCCTCATCTGCCCCCTTGCCCCAAGTCTTTCAGTGCCTTGGGGTATTAGGAACTAAATCTAGGGGCCAGATCCTGACACAACAAAGGGAACAAATAAAAACTAGATCCTTTTCCCCTGATAGGCCACTTTCACACGTTACTGGGACAGTAGGAAAACTTCTCAATTGTGACTCTGTTCTCGTGGCAATTAGCGCAGGTGGGAATGTGCTATCCCGCTTTTATCCTGTGATAAACCCAGGGGGGTTCATCTCATTAATCCTGCAGTAAATGTTTATGTTTAGAAGCTGGGAGCTTTAAAAAAAAAGTTGTAAAATCACTGGCCCTTGTCAAGCCCTCAAGCGGCTGCCTGGTCAGTTTCCAGGATGAAATTGACCAGCCAGATTCCTGCGGCTTTACAAGGGGCCACTCTGGCTAGAGCGGATGTAGCCCTTTGCAAAGCCGGCTTCCTGAGGGGCACCCTGGTGGGGGGATGGGAGGGGTTCTACTCCCCCTGCCAGGGCGGCCCTTTAGGAAAAGCCCCCAAAGCCCTTTTGTAAAGCCCTGTGCAGAGGGAGAGAGCAGGGATCTGCTTAAAACCTGAAGCCCAAGATCTAATCGTCCCTATTTGCTGGTGAATTCCAGAGTTTCCATGCATCATCTGCCCCTTCTGCTTAATCCAAATTTAACAGTCATTAACTCCCTCAAGAGGAGTCTGTGGACTCTGCTTGACCCAGGGACATCAAGAGGAAAAGTGATACAGTGTTACATCAGCCAAGTCAGCACTTTGAGGGAAGAAACCCAGACCCTCTGTTCAAAGCTGTTCACTTCAAGTGTTCCAGAATCAGGATTTGGACCCGCAAAATCACAAGATAAAAAAATATATTAAAACTGGATTCCTTTTCCCAGGACGTTTGGTTCTGTAGCCCAAAGTTACATCGATCTGTCCCGTCTCCTTGTGTGTATGCCCTCATCTCTGCTCCCTTACCCGGAACTCAGATTTTCAGTTCTTGAGGGTAGGAACTGGACGTAGGGGCCAGATCCAGGAACTGGAAAGGAGCCACATAAAAACTTGACATGGACCACATTTAAGCCGCCAGTCCTCAGGTTCCCCACCCCTGGTGTAAGGGAAGGAGCAGGGATGGGAGGGGCTGATCTTAGGTGAGAGGTTAGAAATGCAGCGCCATCAGTGTGGTTCAGTAGCTATTAATTATTTTAATATTTATATAGTGCCAGCAGTGTACCTGGTGCTGTACTATCAACAGTTACGGACAACTCCCTACCCCCAACGGGCTTGCAATCTAAGAGACAAGGGAGGGAGAGACAAGGGAAAGGCGAACATAGGGAGGCACAAGCAAACGCAACTGCCACCCTTTGGCCACCAGCAGCCCCACTATGCCTCTGGCCGAGGAGCTAGCCACACAGGGCTGGACTCCCAGACTCCTGCTGTGCTGCAGGATCAGGATCACTGCCACTAGACAGCTGATGGGGGGGGGGGG
>QEPC01002847.1:1400650-1439450 GCA_003113815.1 Sphenodon punctatus | reverse complement strand
CCCCAAGCCTTTTGACATTTCGGCGGAACTGTAAGACCTGGCTGTTTGCCCAGGCCTTTGGGAGGGAGGGAGGGGGTGTGTGATTTTAATCCCCCGCCCATGTATTATTTATTAGTCTTTTAGCCCTGTTTTATTGATGTTTTTATATTTATATTTTAATTGTTTTAAATTGTTTTTATGACTGTTGTTAGCCGCCCCGAGCTGCATTGCAGGATGGGGCGGGATAAAAATCTATGAAATAAATAAATAAATAAAATAAATAAATCTACCCCATGGTAAAATGAATTGGGGTATGTTTTTATCCCAGAGGCCTTTTGATCACATATAAAAAATGGTTAATGATAACCAACTTTCCTTTGGGAATATTGTGTACCTGTGTGCAGGTGACAATGTCCTAAAAGGGCAAAGTTGGAAAGCAACTACCTTGTGAGTTATTGCAAAAAGATGTGCAGCCGGACTACTAAAATACTGCAAGAGCTAATATTTAGAAAACAATACCTCTAACCCCCAGTAAAAATGTTTCCTTTTAATAAGTAATTTACTGTTGGTGACTTAAAACTGTTAGCCTATAAACATTTACACTGAATAACTGGGTCCAATTATTTTACTATATTTAGAAACATTTACCTACTTATGTGAAGTCCTGCCAGACACTTAATATAGGGGCTCCAGTATAAATCCTAGAAGTCCTGCAGCAGGTCCAGAAGGCTTTGCAGCACTGCTGTTTTTTAAAAGTGTCTCTTCTCACTTTAAGGAGTGTTTTTTAAGGAGTCTCCCAGCAGCAGAAGTGCAGCCAAGAGAGCAAGTGGGAGTACCAGCTCCAGGAGGAATTTCCCTAGAAGACAGCCCTCCACAAAAAATCTGGGCAGGTGGAGGCCTAAACTAAGAGGAAGGCCCCCTGCAACGGGAGGGTGAACTCCCAGGCCCAACAGGCAGAGGAACCTCCAGCAGTCCCCACTGTTTAATCCTCCACTATGAGTACTCCCGAGGGCCTGCTCTGGGAGGGGCAAACCCCTGGACATGCCCATGCAACCAACTAGCGTAGTGTTCTTGTGTTAATCTTAACAGGAAAGCACCTGGGGTGTTCCTGCCCCCCACCCCCATGTTTCTTTGTTAAAGTGCTTGTCAAAAGTGGTCTCTGAGGTCTCTATCTCTAGGGTAGTGAAATCCCTGGGTGGGAGTTCTTCATCTGTTCCTTCATTTTACAATACTCCCCCAGGCTGGAGACACTGAAGCACCAAATTCCTAGGTTACTTAGGATTCCCCCCAGCCCAGCCCATGGTGCCAAACAAGAGAAGAAAAGTAACCTGAGTCCAGGGCCCCTAAAGCCCCTACTACTCTTACTCCTACTCCTACTCCTAATCATTTCTATAGCGGTACTCGTCGTACGCAGCCCCAAGTGGAAGGGTGGCACATACTTGCTCTGGGCTCTGTGCCACTTATTAGGGGTGATGAGGGGAGTTAAACTGTTAACCACTAATAGCATGAAACGTGTACATGGTGGGCATGAGATTCATCTGTGCACAAACCTCTGAGTATGCATGCGTGTGTTTATTGTGTGTGTATATCTTCCACTATGTTGCCTTACTTCAACAGGCTGCTTTGAATATACACATAGACTAATTTAACACAACATACATCATAAATAATAATAATAATATTTTTTGGTTTTATATAGCACCCCCCTGCCATGGCACTCGGAGCACTTCACATAGAGCTAATTAACACAACTTTTTAATCCTCACAACAACCCTGTACAGTAGGTTAGGCTATCTAATGCAATGTAATTTTCCTATTAAAATAATCTATTTTTATGTACTTGAGTGATACAAAATTTGGGTGAAAATCAGTTAAAATTGAATAACAGTTTTTGTAAAACAGGATTTTTTTCCCTGTAAAAATGAGTATAAACTGAAAACAAAGGGGTTTACAAATACTTTGCTGCAGAATATTTAACTGTGATGGTATTTACCGCTGAGCAGAGCTTATATCCACAACCTAGTGTAAGTAATTTCCCTTCAGAGGGTATGGGCTGCTCAGGGCATCAGGAGATAGCCTTTCACCGGAGTGAATGAGTGGAAGGCGGAGTGAATGTAACTCTTAGTCCAGGGCAAGTGACTATGCAACTCTGTAGTTAATTTTCTGGGACAATGTGGTATTAAAAACCCTGCACTGGGTGAGCATTTCCATAAACACACCAAACGATTTACTGTGGAGTTAATCTCAATAATTCAGCAGTTAAGTGTTTATGTTTCCAAGCTGGGAGTGAAAAAATAATAATATGTAAAATCCTAGATTATATTAGACAACTTACAAGATATTTCATTCTATTTAGATACCAACTATAATTTTACTTTTCATAAATTAACATTCTGTTTTTATACCTTAACCTGTTGCTTATTTGCATATGGAGCTCCACACTGAAATCAGTAGGAAGTGCTGCAAGATAGAAGAATTAGTGGGCTTTTTGTTTGACATGTATAATGCTGTTGTGTATTTGATTGATAGAATTCTGACATCTAGTGGTCAGCTATATTAATCGCAGATGAATGCTCAGCGGAATCCCCAGTTATTGCTTAGGGGGGTTGGGTTTTTTTGTAGTTGTCTAGACGTAAATTCGATTCCAGCTTCCCATTTTGTTCATTCTAACAAGAAAAATTCTTCCTTTAAATTGTTAGAGATTAAAAATTCCATTATATAATTAAGCAGGCTATTTTTAAAGTGCCCAATCATCATTATTAATTATTATTATTATTATTATTATTATAAGCATTTATATAGTGCCAGCGATGTACCTGTCACTTTACAGAGAATAAGATAGACACGGTAAATGGTACGCAGAAGCAGTTTTGACAGTAAAACTTCTGTGCTTAAAATTTGGTTTGAGGAAAAGTTATGTAAGACCCTCTATGCCTGGTCGGGGAGTGTTTCTGCAAGCAATTCGACAGTGCTTAATTTGTGGGTGGCTTGCTAGAGCCAATTAGGGGGGGGAACAGAACCCCAGAAAATGTTTCCAATACATGTGTATACCCTGAATCATGAAAGACCAGGGAAAGGACGATATGGGCCATTTCAGGGTTGGAAATGAAAGTAATAAAAAATCTGAATGGTTTATTTGGCTTTCATTAATTACTTTCCCCATGTACTGGACATGATATAGATTAAATCACAAAACCCCCTGTTTTGTATTCAGCTTTAGATAGGCAGGGTGGTCCAGTGATTGGGTTGCTAGTTGGAGACTAGGCTTCAGTTTCCCACTTTGACAAGCTTTGGGATGGGAGGCGTGGCTTCTTGTCCAGAAGGTGTGGCTTATGGGGCAAGCTTCGGGCCCTGGCAATTTAAAAAAGAAAAAAAGCTCTGTAACTAGGGGAGCTAGTCCTTTAAATCAAACAGCAACACCATAGAAGGTTTTTGAAGATCCCAGTCTCAGATTCCAGTGTCAGTTAAACTGATGATGATTGCACAATGGTATGCCCCTGAAAAGAAACTTTTATTTGTGACTACAACAGCAATGCCTAAGAGAGATTTGCAGCTGTTCTATGTGGGCTATTAGTTAGCATGCATGCAAGTCCCATTCACTTCCATGGGGCTCACAGGATGTGTGCTAACTCATTTGAGGGTGCTTTCACACATTACTATGCATTTGAAAAAATTATTTCTCTGCATGTTTGGGACACATCGGAATGCTCTGATCCATGTGTTTTGGGCTAAATACACTTTTTAAAGATGCGCATAACCAAGTCTCCAAATCCTCCTACTACAAGGGATGTTTTTAGTTTACACACACATTTTTCCTGGATGTTTGCTGTTACATCCTGAACTTTTCTGTGTGTCTAAATCACTCACCCAGATCTTAAACATCTGGATCTTTTAACTTCTATGTAGAACTTCTCCCAGAACCTTCGTGTGTAAAAGGTTCTCTTGGTAAACTGCTTTGCTCCAGGCAGCTGTGGTCACTTGGTTTCCATGGCAGCCTGTCACATCTACAGCTGTGGCTACTTTAGGCGGCCTCAGGGCAAGTGTTTATGTGAAGAATGCAATCAGGAACTGCCTCAGGGCAGTATGTGTGTGTGAAAAATGAATCCGGAACTTATTTGTGGGCTTGTAAACCCAGAAGACTGAAAAATCCAGAACTTTAACATGTGTGTAAAAACACCCAAGGACAGGTGTTTTACTACCCGCAAATCTGGAATGTGGGAAGAGCAAGAAGAATGTGCATATTAAAAATACACCCAATTATGCATGTGGGAATGGAAAAATGCATCTGAATTGATGGCCTAGTCCTCCAGCAGCCATTTTCTGCCAGCGGGGTGTGAGTTGGGAGTTATATATGGACCACATTGCTGGGGTCTAATCAGGGCCCCTGCCACTAGCCACGGCCAAGCTCCGGACTGATCCAGTCACCCAGAGTCATTTCTAGAACTCCCAGCTGCTCCTCAGCCAGCTCTGCCATTTCTCCCAGCTGGCTTGTTAATTTCACCCAGTTGTGGTCAGTTTCACGTGGCAGGGCCACTTACAGTCACCGCTCAGTGCTCTCGAGCTGCTTGGTGCTCTCTGGTCCTCTGGCCGGCTGCGGAGCCTACGCAGGGGTTGTGGCTTTGGCACTTCCAGCACAAAGGGCTCGCTCTGCCACCAGCCCCCCACTGCAAATTATGTGCAGACTGTGTAACATGTGAGGGGGACTGGGGGTAGAAATTAAAAGTGCTTTTAGAAATCTGCAGGGGGAGGGAAGCGGGTTTGGGGGTAAACATGTGAAAGTGTCCTCTGATAACACACACATTGTCTACTGGAGGATCTGGTCGTTCAAATAATAGAAGGCATCTCAGACTCTAAGGTAAAAAGCACACACCAATAGGGAGTTTTCCAAGATCACCTCCAAACCTATGATAATTTCTCTTTAGATTAACTAACTAGCAACCTCCTTGCCCCAGACACCTGTCCCTTTTGGGATGAGAGACTCTAGTGCATGCATATCTGGAAGGCACCAGGCTGTGTGTCCTAGTCAAGCTCCTTAACCTTCGCTTAAGCTTCTGGCTGCACATCTCTCCACACTTTTGGGGGGGAGGGGAGCACCCTGTCCATGATCCCTCTAAGTCTAAGGACCTTCTTGTCAACTTCCTCCCCTTGCCTTAACCAAGCTGGCTGTTTACCGGTCAGATTGTTTACTTACCAGAAAGAGGTTGGAGGGAGACATTCCCTCTGATTGCGAGACCAATATCCATACACCTGTCCGTTCACATCTCTGAGCAGAGGTCTTGAAAGAACTATGTGTCCCTCTCTTTTGCTGCCTTCCCTGCCACCCCTCACCCTTTGTCCATTCTAGATTGTAAGCCCTTAGGGCAGGGTCCTGGCTTTTATCACAACTGTACAGCAGCAGGCACAGCTGGCACTATATAAATAATAAGAATTAATAATGGAAACCACGGACTCCTTTGACTTGTTCATGGAGCTGTGGGTTCTCTGCTTCGTGTCCTGCTTCGTGGCTTTGTCCTGTTCCTTCGGTTTTAACCTTTGATCTACATGCCTATCCCTCCTCTTTTTAATTTTTGTCTCAAGTAGTTCATTTTCTCTCCTGCTCTTTTGAGGGTGGGGCATTCCTGATTTGTGCGTGGAGCTCACTGGCGACTCAGTTCATACCACCAGGGAGCAAATAGGTTTGCTAATTTGCTTTTTGTGGACTATTAGGTGCTGGAAGTATTGAATAAGAATGGGGACAGTTGCTTAAGAGAATTGTGAATATAGCTTTTTAAAATATGTCATCCTAACAGGTCCAACAAGCGTTCTCCTACTAATAAAGAGATGTAAAACAACATGAAATGAAAATCATGACCCCACTGAAAGAACATATCCAATTTCTTATTTACAATAGGAATTGTTTGAGTACACTCCCTTTAAAGCTTTAGGAGCTTTTTGCAACCACTTGCTTTGCAGCATTTTAAAACATGCTGGCCTGACCCTTACCTAGATCCTTATCTAATGCACTTACTGCAGCAGTAAACATATAGGCTAGATGGTGTGGTGTAAAGTTCACACAAGAGGGACATCCATATTGAACTTGGAAATAATGGATTCTCCCATGTATACTGCTCCAGTCTTATTGATATTTTCTTTCCTACTGCCTACAAAGATTACCACTTTTCAGAAGATGATGGCTCTGCAATATTGATTTTGTTCAGTATTAAAATTTGTAATTGCTTCCACAAATTGTATGAAGCAGATTTGCTGATCAAACTAGTCGACCAGGTACAAAAAGAAGTCAGAGTAGCTCTGCTATCCTGGGATTACATGAAGAGTTAACTCCTTTCAATTGGGACTTTGGGATTAAAGTTAATAAACTCCAGCTAGAGTGTCGTTAATAAACATGGACATCCCCCACATCAGTGGATGACACCAACTGAAACTGATCCAAATAAACAGGACAAGACTGAACCTTCACAACCGACTCTGCCATCAAACTAGCAGCCCCCAAATCATGGCAAAAACAAACAATTTTGCCCCATTATACAGCTTCCAGGACCCCACAGACATCAGAGTTTAGCAGAGTTATATGCAAGTTCACCCTAGAAAAAGCCACCAGGGAATGAACCCACAGAGGCAGCAGTAAGACTATGGGTATTTTCAGACAAGATACTCTGCACCCGCCACCACCCATCCACCCACTGTACATTTTGCAAGGCTGCAATGTTGCCCTATAACATGTATAACGGGTGGGGAGTGTGTCTGAAAACACCCCGAGTGAAGGGACCAGAAAGAGAAGAGGCGCTCCAGGAAGGACTGTTGCAGAATCCCCTGGGAGAGAGATTAGCACAGAGGAGGGAAAAGGAGAAACAAACAGAAGCAACGAGGGGTGATGCCACACAAGGCTTAGTAAGGACTAGAGAACACATAGAACCATACAACCTGGATGGTTACCAAACTAGAGGTGAGCACTCAGAGACTAGAACACTGAGGGGAAAACAGTGCTCTGCTGCTCCCAGCATGCCTTCAATACAGCTGGGAGCCAGGCAGGCATGGCCACTAAAACAGGAGAAGGAAGGAAATATATGAAAACTGTAACCTCTCCTCCTTCAAGTCGGGGCAAAGAACCACCCCCAGGTTGGGAGCTTGAGAACTGAACTGGTACACATGGGAAATGGCTACCTGAATTTGAGACCCTGTGGGGCTGTTTTTTATGGCGGTGCTTTTTGCATTTGTATTGTCATTTCAATTTTATTCATGGTCTGCATGTATAGGGGACTTTTGTGCCCGCCAAGGACTGCACAGCTTGCACGTATCTGGATCCAGCCCGGCATCTTGAAAACTGACGGATGCTTCCCCGCTGAAACTTCTACTTGGAAGTACCGTGAAGGATGCCATTTAAGAGCCATTGTCCTAGGCCAGGGGTGGAGAATCTTTTCCCTTCCGGGGGGGAGGGGGCAGGCACTCAGAAAATCAGTCCAAGCTCCACCCAAGGGCCATGTAAAAACTGAGAGAGGGGATTACTAAGGAGTGCACTTGGAAAGGGGAAGGTCCAGATCATAGATCTGTCCCCTATCCTTGTGTGCTCTGCTCCCTTACCCTGAGCTTAGTCTTTCAGTGCGTGGGGGTAGCGACCAGATCCAGGCACTGGAAAAGGGCCAAATAAAAACTAACCACAGGCTGCATTTGGCCCTTGGGTCTGAGGTGCCCAACCTTTGCCCTCTAGGCTATTTGCCTTCATGGCATCCCCACTGTGCTGCAGTGAGTTCCTTGATATGTATTAGATAAAACACTCCTCTTAATTGTCTCCTTTACAGAACCATTAAACTGTTTTATGAGCAGCTGGAGGCATTTCTAAATGTGTTTCAACAGCAATGTTATAGAAATGAAATGCCTATCACACTTTTACCTTGACTTCTCCAGAAGGTAAATGCTTTCAGGTTGATTTTCTGGGGTAACTTGTTAAACTGTTATATTTTATGGCATGTGACAGTTGCTGGAGGATGTATTCCTTCTGAACATACAGGTAGTGTACATTTTGCCCTGTAGGAACATGCCTAGTTCAGCATGAGAGCTTTGCTGCCCTCAGGCTGTCATGAAACGGAAGTAACTTTGGTTTTAGTAGATGTAACCAGGAAGTGTCTCTCTTGTGGTGGAATGTTAGTTTCACAGGGACTAATCTTTCTAGGTGCTGTGCGACATCGACTGTCATGGGAGTTGAGAGCTCAGCCCCTTAGCTGGATCAGGCCCAGAGTGTACCCAGCTAAGGCAGACATATGCTAGTGAGTGCAGGATCACCCATGTATAAGAACACAGTATGGTATGGTATGGCTATTGATCCCTGGATATTTCTTGTATTTTTTTCAATAATCCATGGGCCATGATTTCAATCTGCCACTGCTTCCTCATGCTGCAGGGGGTGGGGAAAACTCTTCTGTGGATTCACCCGTCAGCATCTTGCATTCACACTGATTTGATCATTTGCAGGTTCCACACTCTTATCTCACACACTGTCAACCTGTTTGCCCACCCAGTAGAAAAATGAATGTAGAATGAATTAAGAAAGCACATTTTCCACTCCTCTCAATTTGCAATCCACTAGAAATAAGGGGGGAATCATCAGTGAGTTAATTTGTTTGCATTTGGCTTTTCCACTTTCACAATCCAGTAAACAATACAGATTTTGCTTCTGCTTAATTTTACATGTCAAATATAATGCAGAAGGTGATTGTCTCCTTTTCTTTCTAAAAACTTGTTCACATGGGCACTTTTTTGGAGGTGTGTACCTCCTACCTTGCTTTAACCTCTCCTTTGTTCCCACAAGCAGGGAAGTTATAGTTAGAGAGGAGGTACAGTACTTATCCAGTAGTGTAACTTTGGGCAAATATTTGTGGGGGCTGCAGGGGGAATGACAGGATGGTTACAGTGTGTCCAAAGGGTTCTTTTGTGGTTCTTAATAAAAAAAAAAGCAAAGCACAAGAAAACACCGTTAGAAAGAAAGGAGGGCCAACAACTTATTTATTTAAAACATTTGTTAGTCACCCCATATGCCTACGGCATCCCAGGGTGATGTACAATTAAGTAATAACATTCATAAAAATAAAAACAATTAAAAAACAACAACACACAATTTAAAACCTCAAAACAGGGTTAGGAAAAATAAATACAAATAAGGGTAGGGAAGAGCTAAAAACTCTAAACCCCCTCCCCAAAAGCCTGGATGAACAGCCAGGTTTTACAACCAGGTTTTACATCTCACCCCTCTTTGCCCGGATGTACAGGGGGGACTCTGTCAACATGAGGATGTCCAGGATCGAGGGGGTGCCGATGCCCCCCTGCATCCTGGGGGACCCAGCCTATCCCCTCCTCCGCTTGATCATTTTTTATTTTATTTATTTAAAACTTGTATCCCGCTCCTCCTGCCCAAAGGCAGCTTGGGGCAGCGAACAAAAAAAAAAAAAATTAACAATAAAACATTTAAAAACAAATCAACAAATTGAAAACAAATCATAAAACTCACCGTCCCTTCCCAAACCCTACCCCCCTACTCTATCCCACCCCCTCACCAAAAGTCTGGTGGAACAGCCAGGTCTTACACAAACGTTGTAATGACAGGAGGGTGGGGGCCAACCGAGCCTCCTCTGGGAGTGAATTCCACAGCATGGGGCAGCCACCGAAAAAGATCTCACATCACTGGCCACCCATCTCACTTGGGGAACCTCCAAAAAGGCCCCCACAGGGGGGGTCACATCGGCACATGGGGAGTGAGGTGGTCCCACAGATAGCCAGGGCCAAGGCTGTGAAGGGCTTTAAAGGTCAAAACCAGCACCGTGAACCTAGCGTGGTGCTTTATAGGGAGCCAGTGCAGAGCCCGGAGCACAGGTGTCATGTGCTCCCTGCGGCCGCCCCAGTAAGGAGACGGGCTGCGGCATTCTGCACCAGCTGCAGCCTCCGGACCAGCTTCTCGGGCAGCCCCACATAGAGTGTGTTGCAGTAATCCAGTCTCGAGGTGTTGAAGGCATGGATGACAGTGGCGAGGTCAGAGTCTGAGAGATACGGCCGAAGCTGCCGGACAAGATATAACTGCTGAAATGCACTCTCCGTCACGGCCGCATCCTGAGATTCCAGGCTGAGCGTGAATTGAGGAGCACACCCACACTCCGTACCTGTGAGGCCATGGGAGGGCGAACCCCGCCCCCAACAAGAGGAGATTCAACCACTCCCAGGCCCTCACCCACCAACATTACCTCCTTTTTGTCAGGATTCATCTGCAGATGGCTCAACCTCATCCAAGCCCCCACAGCCGACATGCACTGGGAAAATAAGGAGACTGCATGGCCTGGGTCGGTGGAAAAAGAGAGGTAGAGCTGAGTGTCATCAGCATACTGATGACACTGCATGCCCTGAAACCCTCTCACGATCTCCCCTAACGGCTGCATATAGATGTTAAACAAGAGGGGGGCAGAATGGCACCCTGTGGGACTCCACACGTGAGGTCCCGGGGGGAAGACATACACTCCCCCAAGACCACCCGGTGAGTTCTCCTGGCCAGGAATGAACAAAACCAGTTCAAGACCATCCCGCCAATCACAGCATGGTCCGGCAGGTGAGTCACCAACACCTCATGATCGACTGTGTCGAATGCAGCCAAAAGGTCTAGCAGGACCAGTAAGGTCTGATGACCCTGGTCCAACGCTAGACGGAGATCATCAACCAAGGCCACCAATGCAGTCTCCATACCATACCCAGGCTGAAGTCTGGACTGAAAGGGGTCATGGAAACCAGTGTGGTCCAGATGTTCTTGGAGCTGCCGTGCCACAGCCCATTCAATAACCTTCCCTAAAAAGGCGTACCCAGCGTACTCATGAAGGCGTACCCAGTCCCCAGTGGAGGCGCTGTTCAACTCCCGGTTATGCGCCTCGAGAACCGTGGTCAAGAGGGCCTTTGGTGCCCTCAAGCAGTGCTGGAGGTGCCTCGCTCGTCGGCTGGACTTCACTGTGGAGACCTTGGCCCTCATGATTGGTACCTGCTGTGTCCTGCATAACATCTGTGACACCGATGGGGCAGCCCCATGTCCCAGCAGCCACCAGGACCCATGTGGCTGTATGTGAATGCAGAGAACCCGAAGAAGTACTACTATGCCAAGCGGATCCGCGCTGCCCTAGCAAGACGTATCACCAGTGATGCCGGGACCTGAACCTGCTGCGCATACCCTCAGCTGGCCCCACCTGTCATCTCGTCACACCCTAGGTGCTGCCCACAGCCTCTTCCCAATTGTCAGGCAATAAAGGTTAAGGTTGGGCACACCCATGCGTTTATTGTACATCATGTGCTCCATCACCCCCCTGCTGCCCCCTGTCCCACCCTCCCTCCCCCTCCATGCTGCTTCCTGGGATGTCCCCTCAGCTGCCCTGCGTGTGCCATGGAACTCTGGGGGCTCCCCTCACGCCACTACTGGTCTCCCTGACCATGTCCGGGGAGGCCTCCGTGTCTGAACCAGCCTGTGCAGTGTGGATGGGAGGCGGGGGCAGTGCCGGATGCCCCCCCTGGGAGGCTGCTGCCTCCGGAGGCCAGGTGGGATTGGGAGGTGGATGCATGGGCCCTGTGGGCATGCTGGTGGCTGGGGTGGTGGTGGAGGCGGTGGTGGCACCTTGGGGGCTGGCCGCAGTGCTGGGCCCGGTAAGGTGCCGGGGGGAGCGGCTGCCATGATGTATGCGTTCATGGTTCCTGCATGCAGCAGCGAGGTGCCAATATCCAGGGACTGGTCTATCTTCCTGGTGTGCTCCACTCCCAGCCAATCGATGGATTGCCGTAGCAGCCCCAACGCCTCCATCTGCCTGGTGTGCTCCTGCCTCCTTTCCAGGTGCAATTCTGCCTCCAGACACCGGTCACTGGCCTCTGCATGCTGCAGGGCCCTCTCGGTGGCTGCCTCCATGCAGTCAATGGACGCTATCATCCTCTCCCCCTGCTCTGAGCTGGTCCAGACTATCTCCTCCACCAGGTCCTCCCTCCTGCGCCATACCCGTGCCCTGTGCTCCCACATCTGCTGTGCCGGGGGCATGGGGTTGGCTGGTGGGGACGCTGCTGGGTGCCCTGTTGGGGAGTAGACTGGGGAGTGTTAATCAGGCTGTCACATGCCACCTGTCCCTGAGCAGTGCTGGGGGTGGTAGGTCGGTCCCCAAGCAGATAGCTGGCCTCAGACCTCCCCCTCAGTGCACCCCGTTGCCCCACCACCACCACGGTACCTCACCTTGCTCCTCCGGCTGCTGCTGTGGCTGCTCCCCCGTCCCCCTCACCTGGCAGCCCCATGTGCCGTGGCACATGTGCACCTGTTGGGGGATGGATGTGGGGGGTTGCGTTACCCTTGCATGGACCCGGTCCCCATCCCTCTGGGACTGGGGGGTCGGCCTGCTGCACCTGTCCCCCCCCATTCTGTGTCTGGGTGGGCCCCCTTGTGCCCTGGCCCCTTCCCACGTTCACTGGTTCCTGGGGGCCACAGAGATGGGTCCGCGCCCTGTGGGGGCCTCCCACCCCTTGGCCCTCCCCCATGGTCCGTTTTTCATCCCAGCCGCTTGCCTACCCTCTATGTCCATCTTGGATCCCTTGGTGGCCAGTCTGTCAGTGTGGCTGTGCTCCCCCTGCATCCACTGGCTGAGGGTGACCAGTGTGCTGACCTCGGATCCACCTAAGTCAGTGCCTCTGGTGCTGGTTTGCAAGGGGGACCTGCTGCTCCCTGAGGTCCCGGGGCGTTCCTCTGGGTGGGCTGGGTTCCCGGAGTCAATGCCTGCGTGCGTGGCTGCCCTGGGTGGGGGCATGTCTGCTCGTTCCCTGCCCTGGACCACAGCACTCCCCACGAGTCGTGTCGCAACTATGGAGCCCTTGAGGTGCAGGATGTAGTCCAGGGCATCATAGTAGGGAGCGGACTGTGCTCCATTTCCGGACCACCGGTTATTGTCTTTTATGGCCTTATACCCCCTCTTTAGCTCCTTGACCTTGGAGTGGCACTGAGCCACGGTCCTGTGGTGCACCGCCACCTCCATGTACCACACAATCTCCACGAACACATGCTCATTGCATTTGTTCACAGCTAGCTCCACCTGGTGCTCCAGGGTCCCCAGATCCATATGAAGTCCTGTGTCTCCTTGTGCCCCCATTGCTGGTACCTACACCTCCCGTGGGTGCCCGCCTCCTCCTGCGGTTCTTCCTCCTGCTCCGCCGGTCTCCTCTGGAGGCTCCAGCTCCCAGGCCTGTTTCCAGGTCTGTGGGTAGTACTGGGGGTGGGTGTTAGGTGCCTCCTTCCTTCGGACCCACAGCCCGCCTCCCTCCCCTGCTCTGTGCCCCTTTGCGGGGGGGCCCCTTGCTCTCCTTACCCATTTCCGGGGTGCCTCCATCTCCTGGTCGGTTGTTCCCTCTGGGGTGGGCTGCCCCAGCTGCTGCTGCTCCACCACCTCCTCCTTCTCCCTTGCTCGCCCACCCTCCGCTCTCCTCTCCCTTCCACCTTGCTCCATCCTGCCACATTTCCCTGCTGCTGTGTGCCCTTTAAATCTCCCTCCCCAGTCTGTGTTGTTGCTCATTACCAGGCAGCAACACTGCGTGCTTTCACCATGTTTAGGGTGCATTTTGTTTGATCCCACCTGGTGGTTGCCGTTCAGTCATTACTTTTTGCGGTTTCCCGGTGGGAATCTCTTTGACCACGATTCTGGGGATGGTCCCGTCCCGACCTCTGGAACTGTGGTTGGGTTTAACCCCTGCGGGTGATTGACAGTGGTGAACATCTGGATAACGCCAATCAGATATTCAGGGCTCTTTGGTCCTGCCATGGGATTGAGTGTGGTTCACGGTGGTTGACTGTGATCTTGTAACATCTGAAACTACCCACTGTTGCACTGCCAGTGCCCAGAGGGCTGCACATGCACTCTCCCAGCACTGTTCTCTTTTTCCCTCCTTCCTTCTTCCCCAGAAGAGACTGTGCTGCACTAGCAGCTGCTACTAGATGAAGCAAAGCAGCTCCTGATTCCTCCTGCTGCTGTGTCTGTGCTGGGATGTGTGTGTGGCACCATAGGATAAAGTTTGGGAACCACTGGTATAAAGGTTTTATAACTCGGATAACTATTGTTTGCAAGGGGAAAAGCCATCAAGTTAGTTGTGCATGTAATTTCAAATATGTACCAATGCACCGTAGTCCCTCATCCTCGTTTAGTCTTTTTATCACATTTTAAAGCCAACATTAATTAAAAAAAAAAAAATTTTAGACTTTTAAATAAGAGTAAAAACAGCAAAGAACACACCCCATCAGCTGAGTATCATGAATCTCTAAGGTTTCAGCCCATTAAATAAGAAACTGTTAGGTTGGTGGATCTGCAGCAACCAATATCAAGAAGCTGAGAAGAAACAATGTGGCAAAATGTGACACTGAAACCCAGCCCAATTAATTACATGTCACTTCTCCCCACAATCTGCCATGATTCTACTGCAGAAATTCACACCTCCCAGTGACAGTTCTATTTCTCAGTCTTTGTTCTGAGAGATCCTGTATAGCAGGGATAGTGAATCTCAGGTCTGGGGGTCAAATGTGGCCCCCAGCAAGTTTTTATATGGCCCTTTTCCAGTTCCTGAATCAGACCCCTGGATGCAGTTCCTACACCAAAGCACTGAACAACTGAGCTCGTTTTAAGTGAGCAGAGATGAGGGCATGCCCACAAAGATAGGCGACAGATCTATGGCACATACCCATGATCTAGACCCTCCTTTTCTTGACCCACACCCCTGCCCCCAACTTCTATGCAGCCCTCAGAGCTTGTACTGATTTTTAACATGAACCCCAGGATGGAAAAAGTTCCCAACCCTGCTGTATAGGGCTGCTACCTTTTGCAGTTTGATGCTGAGAACCCCATAGGCCCAAATAGGAGTCTCAGGGTCAAACTGTGAAAGGTGGCAACCCTAATCCTGTACACTGGGACTCATGTGCTAACTCTGTCTTTAAAAGACAAGCATGGGAACTAAAATGTATAACTTTACTGGATACAAAAAGTTAAAGACTTATTTTAGACCTGGCTTTTCAAGCCAGTATAGAAAAAGGCAAGTAATTCATAGCCTTCTTGTTTATACTCACTTGCTGTGTTGTCTATATTCAGGGATCCGTGTTCACTGCATTTCCCACTGCGTTGGTGGCAATGGAGAAAATACAGTGAAAACGGGTCCCTGCCAATATCATATTCAATTCCTGTGAAATGTGAACCACCTTGCCCCCTGAAAACCCTGGTGTGGCTGCTTTCTGATCAGCCATATCCACCATCCTATTAGTCATAAAATATCCCAGCAACATCCTGGGAAGAATCTCAAAGTAAATATTGTCAACATTAAATAATGAAATTGGCCTAAACTGCTTAATCAATCCCATGATGTTAACTGAATCATAAGAACATCCATACTGCTCTATCAGAGCAGTAAGTCAAGCTAGCCTAAAATCCTGTCTCTGCTGGGCCTAGAACTCAAGGCATCTGGGCCAGGTTCTCTGGGGTAATGGAGTGGGGAGGGTCACTGTGGGAGGCAGGGCTTATCTGAGTGGGGTTGTTCAGACCACACAGGAAGCACTTGTGCTGCTGCCACTCCAAAGTAGTGCCAACGTGGCTCTGGCCGTTCCTGAAGGAGGGGCGCTGGGAGCCTCAGTAGCAATCCCAGGGACACTCGGCTGCCGCCGCCACCACCGTTGGTTCTGAGGCTCCCAAGGCCTCACCACTGCTGCTCCAGAGGGGCCTGTAGAATGCAACTGGGATCAGGCACTGACCACAGCTCTGCCATAAGACTGACATTGATGCACTGAATGCTTAGATGAAGAGTGCAAGAACAAAGCATACATGGAGTGGTCTATACATGGAGCAATCCTATTGTTCACTCCCAAATACTGTTTTTTTACATCCTGCCTGCCATAGTACATAAGTCCAAATCCACAGGCACAGGGAGAAAGAAATAATACATTTTCAGAGCCTTTCTAAGTGGTCTAAACATGCCTGTTCTACAATTAATTATGTTGTTATATGGTCTGATATTTTCTAATTTCCCAAGTAAAAAGTCCCCAGAGATAAAGTACTAATATTTCTAACCCTGATGATCCAAGATATTCTAAACTTATTGTCATGGTCTCAAACTTGATTATTGCAGTTTAACTTACAGGGTCACTTGTACATTGACATTTTTCTGCAAAGCAGTTAACTGAGGTGGTATCTATTGATCAGTTGTCTACTACTCAGTAGAGAGTATACATGAAACAGTAGTACGAGTTCATTTCCCTTGCTGAGTTCATTTCATTTCTCGTAGTACATTTCCCTAGCTGTGGTATGGACTGCACATTTCAGACAAGAGGGCATGCAAAACGATGCTTCTTTTAATGCAACCTAAAATTACATTAGCCTTTTTTTGCGGCTGCATCACACGGCTGACTCGTGTTCATTTTGTGATCAACTACAATCCCAATACATGTGAAAAGGATCTGGGGATTGTTGTTGATCACAAACTGAACATGAGTCAGCCATGTGATGCAGCCACAAAAAAAGCTAATGGAATTTTAGGCCACATTAACAGAAGCATCTTTTCCAAGTTACGAGAAGTAGTAGTTCCACTCTATTCTGTGCTAGTCAGACCTCACGCCTCACCTGGAGTACTGTGTCCAGTTCTGGGCACCGCACTTTAAGAAGGACATTGAGAAATTGGAACAAGTTCAGAGGAGGGTGACAAAGATGGTCAGAAACCAACACAGAAACCAAGTCCTATGAGGAAATATTGAAGGAGCTGAGTATGTTTAGCCTTGAGAAGAGAAGACTAAGGGGAGACATGATAGGGACCTTCCACTACCTGAAAGGCTGTCACAAAGGGGAGGACAAAGACTTGTCCTCTCTTGCCCCTGAAGGCAAGACTAGAAATAATGGGCTCAAAGTACAAGAAAGATTTCGGTTAAACATTAGAAAGAACAGTAAGAGCTTCTTTGACAGTGGAACAAATTGCCTAGGGAGGTGGCGGGCTCTCCTTCCTGGAGGTTTTTAAACAAAGGCTGGATGGCCATCTGTCAGGGATGCTGTAGCTGTGTATTTTACATTGAGCAGGGGGTTGGACTAGATGACCTTTAATATTCCTTCC
Organism: Sphenodon punctatus; assembly: GCA_003113815.1. NCBI lineage: Eukaryota > Metazoa > Chordata > Lepidosauria > Sphenodontia > Sphenodontidae > Sphenodon > Sphenodon punctatus. The sequence continues at coordinate 1,422,359 of QEPC01002847.1, read as the reverse complement.
AACTTTATGAACTCTTGGCTTTTGTATCCTGCCACATTCCTGCCTGGGAGCTTTGCTCCTCCTCTCCCCCCACAACCCTTACCTGCTTGTGACTCCCATGCTCCTCTAAACATCTTCACACCTTCTGTCTTGCTTCCCCCATGCCTGGAACTCCCTCCCTGGATACATTCATTCTGCTCTCTCCCTTCCAACTTTCAAATCCCTCCTGAAAACCTACCTCTTCCTTCCCTAGCTCATCATGAGTGAAATTATATCCTCTTCCCCCCCCTCAATCAGAATCTTATCCTTGTACCTAAGTTATTATTTATTATTAACAAACATTTATATAGCGCAAGCAGTGTACCTGGCACTTTACAAAGTAATAAAATAGACATGGTCCCTGCCCCTAGGGTTTACAATCTGAGAGACAGGAGCTGGGGGAGAGACATAGGAAGGGGAACAGAGGGAGAGACAAGGGGTCTAACATTCATGAAGATGCGAGGTCTCAAGTGCACGTACTTGGCTTGGTTACGATGAGAATGACAGCAGGCAGGTCCATGTGGCAAGGATAAGGGTAAACCGATCGTAGGTATAGGAATAGTGGCTCAGCAGGATAAAGAGTCAGACAGAGCAGAGCGAAAGAGGTGAGTTTTAAGGAGAGATTTGAAGGTATGAAGGGAGGGGGCAAGGCGGATGTGGACAGGGAGGGAGTTCCAGGCATGGGGGGCAGCAAGTGAGAAGGGACGAAGGCGCTTAGGGGAGCAGGGAAGGCGTGGAAGGGTGAGAGAAGGGACAGAGGAGGAGCGAAGTGCACGGGCTGGAGTATGGAGGGCGATAAGTGCAGAGAGGTAGGGGGGAGCAAGGTTGTGAAGAGCTTTATAGGTGAAGACTAGGAGCTTGTGCAGGATTCGTTCAGGAAGGGGAAGCCAGTGAAGCGAAGAGAGGAGGGGCTGCACATGGTCGAAGCGACTGGCGAGGTAGATGACCCTGGCAGCAGAGTTTTGGACAGAGATGAGGGGAGAAAGGTGAGACCGGGGAAGGCCAGTGAGAAGGAGGTTACAGTAATCGAGGCGAGAGATGACCAGAGCATGAACAAGAGTTTTGGCAGACGAGACAGAGAGAAAAGGGCGAATCTTAGCAATGTTATGGAGGGAGAAGTGACAGGATTTAGCAACAGAGTCAATGTAGGGTTTAAAAGAAAGTTACTAGCTAAGGCTGCTTGCTGATGTTATCGGAGAAGGGGGGAGAGACTTCCGTAAGCAAAACTAACAAGAGGATGATCATGTGAGCCCCCGATCATGGGCACGACGGTTATAGCATTATTTTTCCTTTCTCCTGTTAAAATCAGAAACACGATGCAGGCTCAAAATCCATGCTATAACTCCAGAGACATCCAGGTGTTAACATTTCTGCTGTGACCTGAAAACTATTCCATGAATACACAAACAAACAAAAACCTTTACTGCAGAATCAATTTCTTTAGTTCTCTGAAAAGTGTTTGTGTTTATAAGGTCTTGGAAAACTTCAAAATCAGGAACATCAGCAAAGGAGATATCTTCATAGCAGGACTTTTTAATGGTGGCTGTATGAAAACTGCGGATATCTTTGGAACAAGATCAGTCTTGACAGATGGAATAGCAGGCAGAGCACGGGTGTGGTGATCAAAGGTGCATGATTGATTAATAGAATTTATCACATGGGTAGCACCAACCTCACCATATAAACAAATAGTTCAGTTATTCTGTGTTCAGAGAAACTACAGGACTTCTGGGAGGAAGGAGAGAAGCGGGAATAACAGGTGATGGGGAACAAGTGTTCTAAAAATTTTAACTATTGTGAAAAAGAGGTCAGCTTTCAGCTGTAATCCCGCAGTGCATTTTCTGTGTTTAGTTTTTGGCTAGTTACATTTAAAATGTGAATAATTCTGTGTTTTGAAACAGCTTCAGAAAGCCTGTTTATTCATTACTCAACATTTCCAGTGCTTAGTAATATCCATCTTCAACCTGGGTTTATTTACTGCAGACACACACGACAACCTCTGTATTTAATTCAGGCCAGGAGAGACTTTTCAAAGAGGAAGCAGTCTCTAGATACTACAATAGGTATTTGTTGTTAACAACAGGTGCCTCTACTATGTAAATATTCACATGCATAAACATTCCTATAGTTACTGATAACAACTTTTCTGAATGCCTGACACATGGGCTTGTGAATTATTAAGAATAAGGACAGAAACTTGGAATCAGAAGGTTCTATGGTAACTGAGGACACTGAAGAGAAAGTAAAATGCCTACAAAGAATCCTGAAGGAAGAAAAAGAGAGTGGATAGTAGAAAGGAAGCACTACAAAGCGGGTAAGCAGAGTGTAAAGGGAGTGAGAAAAAGCTGAAGCAAAAGAGTGTGAGACAGAGAGGCAAAGGGGGAAACATGAGAGGAAAGATTCAGGTTGGTAAGAAAAATAAGCTGAAGAGTCCATGTGAAAAAGTAGTGTGGAATTCTGGTTCTCCCTGGCACCCATTTAGAGACTGAAGTTAAGTAGCAAATTTTGCCATTCACTTAATTGGGACCAGTGTGAACCTTTACACACAGGACTAACTAGAATAATGTAGTCCTGTAATGTTGATGGTAATACATCTCTTAACAAAACTGAACATGTCTAAACTCTGCATCTTCCCCTGAAACCATCCTCTCCCTCTTCGCTATCGATAAATATCTACTGACATTGTCACCATCCATCCTGCCCCCCAGGGTTGTAGCCTGAGTTTCACTTTGATACCTCCTTCTCCTTTACACTTCATATTCAGTCTGTTGCTAGTAAGGCCTGTTGCTCCTCCCTACAAAACTTTGCTAAAATTTGGCTCTTCCTTACAGCTAGTGTTGCCACCTCTCATGATTTGACTCCGAGACTCCATAGGACAAAATGGAGGATTTCACCCTGAATTACTTATCTGAGTCCATACAGTGCAGCTCTTACAAGGGGTCTAGAAAATATCAGTCGGCAATGCCCACCCTTCCTCTTCTACCCACTGTTGTAAACATGTAGGAGCTAACAACTGTTTACACAAAAATATTTCTTCTACCTAAATTAAAAGCAAATTATCAAAATCTACACTTAGGGGTGTGGTCTCTCTAAGTGGTGGCCCTCCCAAGGGGGCTCCCAGGAAGCCTTTGTCTCCCCCCTTGCACGTGTGGTGATGTCGCCCTAGTGAGGCCCCCTTGGTATGGCACCAATGTCAACAGGAAGGAAGTGAAAGAGTTAGTGGGGTCAGCACTCCCACCCTATCTACTCAGGGTGATTTTAAATGATCAAGGCAATGAGGGTTGTGTCTGGCTGCTAAGTGGCTCTGCCATGGGGCACCCACTCAGGTGGAGTGCGTGGGGAGGAATTTGAATGGATGGCTCCCAGCGTGGCTACCCCGACCATGGAAGCAAGCCACCATGCACTCCCTCTGCCACAGACCATGGGGGAGGAGGGAAGCACTTCAAGTTGGCCTTTGCAACTGATGTTCCCAGCACGAGTGCTGAGAAACCCGGGCTCCCCAGCCAGTTTTTATGACTTGCAAAGGCCGTGTCCTTCACTCACAGTGCCTATGAGCAGCAGACCGGTCTGCTGGCATGGCTGGCTGCCCCACTTCATATGGGCAGGGGCTCTGTGGCAACCCATTGCCATGGAGCTATTTGATTTGCCCCACACAGAGCACTCCAGATTTCCCAGTAGTGCTCTGTGGCTCATGGGAGCATGCATCCCCTCGCTCCACCTTCAGATAGGCGGTGGGCTCCCTGGCTCCTAGGTGGCCATGTGGGGTATCATCTCATCAGAGCGGCTCCTGCGGTCTGCCGGGGGTGCCCTCCTGGAGGTCCCCCGTGTTAAGCGGGGGGCCACGATGGAGCGAGCATTCTCGGTGGTAGGACCGCGGCTGTGAAACTCCCTTCCGGAGGAAGCTCGCCTGGCCCCAAGCCTGTTAACATTTCGGCGGAACTGTAAGACCTGGCTGTTTGCCCAGGCCTTTGGGAAGGAGGGTGGGGAGGGATGATTTTAGTCCCCCACCCATTTATTTATTATTTTTCTAGCCTTGTTTTATATGGTATATTTTATATTTAATATTTTAAAATGAATTTTAATGTTTTATTGTTCGATTGTTGGAAGCCGCCCCGAGCTGCGTTGCAGGAGGGGGCGGGGTATAAATTTGGAAAATAAATAAAAATAAAATAAAATCTAAAAACACCCTCTGAAAGCTTCCTTCTTGGCAGGGCCCTTTGCAAGCAGCCTCAGCACTGCTCGAAAATTTTCAGAGTGTTGGCTGTGCTACCTCCCCTCCTCACTCTTAAAATTTCCTAGCAATTCTCAGGCCACTTGTCTAGAGCTCCCAGGTCAACTGAGCCCCCCACATTCCATAATAGCTAGAGCCCTGGCAGTAATGTGAGTAAATTCAAGCAGACCCTAGTTATCCCTACAGACTTATAGGGATGCACGATGCATTTCAGAGATAAGACAAAGCTCCTTCCCTAACAAGTGTCTCTAATTCAATGTTGTGACTTACTCCAAGGAATACTTCAAAGGAACAAGAGTCTGCATTACTGAATTTCAATGCAGGATTGGGACTCAGGGGGCCAATCCACTGTGCCTTTTCTTACGCGGTGATACACTTAAAATCAAGGGCTAGAATGAAGTCACAAAGGAAGAGAGAAGAGTGAGAAGTAACAGTAATCACTATCAGCACATAAGGGATACTTGTCTGATAAGCCTTCTTGGGTTTTTTGGGTTTTGTTTCTTTTTAAACCTTCATTTTCTTTACATTTATTTTTCCTATCAAAGACATATCAGAGACCAAAAGGCATCATGGTTTTTAAATAAGGATTTTAACACAACTTCATCTGTTATTATTCCACTAAGATTCTTTAATCACTTGGGTACTACGTGCTCCATGGCTTGAAATTTTGCGTATCTTCTGAATTTGGAAGACATAGGGTATCTTCAGACATTACGAAATCGCTGCTGACCAGAGTGAATCCCACTGGATTCCATGTGGTGGCAGCAATCGCGGTAACGTCTGTTTGATCCTCGCTAGATGTTCACCTTGGTGAATTTCTGGCGGGGATCAAAGCTAACCACGGTTCTGGACCTCTGGCCGGCCTGAGGTCCAGAACCATGGTTAGATTGGCCACGATCCGGGATGGGCCAAAAGTAATGTCTGTTACCTTAGCCCATCACGGATCGTGGCCCCGACCACGGTACGGGATCGGACGCAGCGGGTACCCATCTCCCAGAGGGCGGCCGTGGGAGCACGGGGGTGTGTGTGGGGCTGTGCGGCCGCACGTCGCGCAACCCCGCCAAGATTCCCCAGCATGATGGAGCTGGCACGTCTAAAGGACGGACGGCTTCATCACGGACTGGGATCAGAGAGAGATCCCAGTCCAGGATTCAGCGTGGAGGGCCAAATGGCCTGTAATGTCTGAAAATACTCATAGACTAGGCATCTACACAGATTAGTAGGGGGAGTTATTTTTATATCCTGCTATTAGGTGTAGCAAAATGGGGGTGGGTCTGGCACTATTTTTAGATCTGGCCCTGGGCAGCAGAACAGATTAAATACTACCAACTTGATCTTGTTGCAATTTTTTTTCCTTTCTTTTTTTTACCTGTTTTACATCTTACCTTATTAAGAGGGAAATTTCTAAAGACGACTTTACTTTTCATAATTTTTGCTCCCTTTTTTTGTTGACAGTCTATTTAAGAACAATACTTACCTCAGAATTTTTCTGATATAAATTTGTAGTCTCTTTCCCATTGGTTTTAGGTTTCAAAAATGCTTTTTAAAGAGTAGAAGTTTTTAAACCAAATTTAAGTTGACAGTGCCCTTTAAACTGAAGCTGACTACAGCTTTTTTCTTAATCATACACCTTGAGAGTATGACCTTTGATGTAGTCAATGCAAACATTACTAGCACTAAATTCCCTGCCTCAAATTTCCCCTATTTTTATCACTGTATACTTATCCTTCAGATAACAACAGTGGAAGTACTATTGCAAACATGCAATAGTTGTCTTTGAATTGCCCAGTAGTTCTCAAACTGGGGAGCATTAGAAGGAGCACAGTTGCTAAACCACAGCTTCACTCTGACAGAGCTAGGGAGAACTTCCAAAATAGTGTGGTAGCAAAGGGGTTGGGGAAAAGCCAAGGGTCAAGGGCAGGATGGCAGGGGAGAGAGGGAGAAAGATAAATGGGAGAGAGGGAAAAAGACAGGCGGGTAGACGGATAGAGTGTAAGTGGTGCTCGACTCACGCTGAAGCCGACTGATTGCGGCATAGATCATTTTTGAAGGACTATGTCGTGGCTGTGATGGCGGTGAAGAAAGTTTTCTTCTCCATTATCACAGCATCTGCAAAGTCTCATCCGGTGGAGCTGTTCTGCGTGGTGAGGGGCCTGGTTAATTCAGCCTGTCTTTGCCAGGAAATGGAGTCATCCAATGCCATTGTGACATTTTTATTAATCACTTTGCAGACAAAATTCCTTGTATTCACTAGGGCCGGGACCCCAGCGCAATTACCGGGTACCGGATTCCGAAAAACCAGATTCCCGGATTAAATCCGGTATACCGGTACCGGATTTATTCCATTGATTTCAATGGGGCACTGTCCCCATTGAAATCAATGGAATAAAAAAATTCCTCCCCCCTCCCCCTCCCAGGCTGCGCGGGTGGAAGGGGGGACACCCCCCACCCACCCTGCCCAGCCTGGATTTAAACAAAAAAATTCCCGAGTGTCCCACTGCAGCTCCGGGCCGCCGCCGGTAACCCAGAGCCAGCCCCAGCGACCGACCCAGCAGCAGCCGGTAAGTATACTGTATGATCCCCCAGGGATCAGCCTACTTCCACCCAGGGATCTCGTACCTTCATTGAGCTTCGGCGGCTTCAGGGCCGGCTGTGGCTGTCGGCTTCAGACGCTGGTAGGCCTTCTGGGGAACTTCCGGGTTTCCCCGGAAGGTCTACCAGCGTCTGAAGCCAGCAGCCACAGCTGGTCCTGAAGCCGCCGGACCTCAATGAAGGTACGAGATCCCTGGGTGGGAACTTGGAAGTAGGGTGATCCCTGGGGGGTGTGTGTGTGTGTGTGTTAAACACCCGCCCCCAGGGATCATGCAGTATACTTACCGGCTGCTGCTGGGACGGCCGCTGGTGCTGGTGCTGGCTCTGGCTCTGGGTTGCTGGCGGTGGCCCGGAGCTGCAGTGGGACTCAGGGGAATTTTTTTGTTTAAATCCAGGCTGGGTGGGGGGTGTCCCCCCTTCCACCCGCGCAGCCTGGGAGGGGGAGGGAAACTTGGTTTTTTGGTGGGGTGTTTTTTTTACATTGCGGCCATTCATTTGAATGGCCGCAATGTAAAAAAAATCCGGTACCGGGAATCCAGGAAACGGCCCGGATTACCGGGTTGAATCCGATAATGCTGGTACGCCCAGTACCAGCATTATTGGATACTGGAAGATCTGGTTTTCCCACCCCTAGTATTCACCATGACTTGGGCACTGCTATTTCAACTGTAGAGTCAGAGTTTGGGGTTATGAAAGCTCAGTCCTATTCTGTTTATTTGGATCAGTTTTAATTGGTATCATCCATGCATGCGAGGGAGGTGCTTGGGGAGATGAGGGCAATCAGTTGTGAATTAGAACCTTGCCTGTCCTGGCTGGTGAAAGCCAGTCGGGAGATGCTGGGGTTGTTGCTGGTTGGGGTTGTCAACACCTCCCTTCGGGAGGGTAGGGTGTCAGACACTCTGAAAACTGCCGTTGTCTGGTCCTGTCCTGCTTAAGAACTCATCTTTGGATGTTGATTCCCCAACCAGCTATCGGCCTGTTTCTAACCTTCCATTTTTAGGGAAGTTTACTGAACAGGTGATTGCCCAACAGCTCCAGATTAATCTCGATGCAACAGGATTCCTGGACCCATTTCAGTCAAGTTTTTGTCCTGGGTATAGCATGAAGACCGTGCTTGTGGCTTTGGTCGATGAACTGCACCTTTAGATGGACAAGGGGAATTCTACCTTGCTGGTCTTGTTAGATCCTTCAGCAGCCTTTGGTAGTTAATCATGAGGTGGAGTTGACATGACTGCAGGACCTGGCGGGGGTGTGCAGGACCGCTCGAGTGGTTCTGCTCTTTCCTGTCAGGGAGGTCCCAGCTGGTGGTGATGGGTGATTGCTCCTCATCCCAGAGAGGTGTCTCCCCTCTTGTTCAATGTATATCTGAGGCTGCTGGGCGAAGGTCATTTGGAGGTTTGGAGTGAGGTGTCAGCTCTACCTCTCTTTTTCTTCTGACCCAGGTCCTGCAATCTTGGTGTTTACCCGATGCCTGGCTGTTGTCGGGGACTGGATAAGGATGAGCCAATTTCAGCTGAATCCAGACAAGACTGAGGTGATGATGGTTGGCCGGTCTTATGACTCGGAGGGGATTGGAACACCTGTTATTGATGGGATCCAGCCCCCTCTGGTCAATCAGGTTTGAAGACCTGGAGTGCTTCTGGACCCCTGGTTGCACCTGGATTGTCAGATTGCAGCAGTGGCCAGGAGTGCTTTTCACCAACTCCATCTGGTGAGGAGGCTGTAGCCTTTTCTCTCTGATTTGGATCTGGCCACCACCACCATCTCACCTTGAGGCTAGATTACTGCAATGCACTCTACGTGGGCTACCTTTGATGACTGTTGGAAGCTGCAGCTGGTGTAGAATGCAGTGGCTCGGTGAAAATGGTGAAATGGTAACAGGTGAAGGCCGAACTACTCAACTCCTATTTTGCCTCCATCTTCTCCCAAAAGGGAAACTGCGTCCAACCTGGCAGAAGTAGCATGAATTATGAGAGTAAAGGATTGCAGCCCAGGATAAAGAGTTGGTCAGAGAATACCTACCTACTCTAAATGAGTTCAAGTCTTTGGGGCCAGATGAATTACATCCTAGGGTACTGAAAGAACTTTCTGATGTTCTCTCAGATCCACTATCATCTTTGAGAACTCTTGGAGAATGGGTGAGATATTGGAAGACTGGAGATGGGCAAATGTTGTCCCTGTCTTCAAAAAGGTAAAGGAGGAGGATCCAGGAAACTATTGACCTGACATCGATACCTGGAAAGATACTAGAACAGATTATAAAGCAGTCCATCTGCAAGCATCTAGAAAACAGTGCAGTGATTATTAGAATTCAGCATGGATTTGTCAAGAATAAGTCATGTCAGACTAATCTTATCTCCTTTTTTGATCAAGTTACTAGTTTAGTGGATCATGGGAACACCATTGGATATAATATATCTTGATTTCAGCAAAGCATTTGACTAAGTCCCCCATGATATACTTGTTGACAAGTTGATAAAATGCAGGTTAGATGATAAAAATATTAGGTATTACAGCTGGTTAAAGAACCGTACTCAAATAGTGCTTATCAATAGCTCCTCATCATTCTGGAAGGTGTTGAGCGGGGTGCCGCAGGGCTCTGTCCTGGGCTGGGTAGTGTTCGACATCTTTATAAATGACTTGGATGAGGGAGTAGAGGAAATGCTTGTTAACTCTGCAGATGACACAAAACTGGGAGGATAGCTAACACCATATAAGACAGAAATAATATTAAAAATGATCTTGATAAATTGGAAAACTGGGCTGAAACGAACAATATAAAGTTCAACAGAGATAAATGTAAAGTTCTGCCCTTAGGTAAGAAAAATCAAATATGCAAATACTGGATGGGGGATACTGGGCTTGGCAGCAATACATGTGAAAAGGATCTTGGGATTGTAGTTCATCACAAACTGAACATGAGTCAGCAGCGTGATGCAGCCGCAAAAAAGGCTAATGCAGTTTTAGGCTGGATTAACAGAAGCATTGTTTCCAAGTCACGAGAAGTAATAGTTCTACTCTATTCTGCGCTGGTCAGACCTCATCTGGAGTGCTGTGTCCAGTTCTGGGCACTGCACTTTAAGAAGGATATCGACAAATTGGAATAGATTCAGAGGAAGGTGACAAAGATGGTCAGGGGTCTGGAAATCAAGTCCTATGAGGAAAGATTGAAGGAGATGGGCATGTTTAGCTTTGAGAAGAGAAGACTAAGGGGAGAAACGATAGGGGTCTTCCACTACCTCAAGGGCTGTCACAGAGAGAATGGCAGACTGTTCTCTCTTGCCCCTGAAGGCAAGACCAGAAATAATGGGCTCAAAGTAAAAGAAAGCAGATTTCGGTTAAACAATAGGAATAACTTCCTAATAGTAAGAGCTATTTGACAGTGGAACAAATTACCTAGAAAGGCGGTGGGCTTTTCTTCTTCACTGGAGATTTTCAAACAGAGGGTGGATAGCCATCTGTTGGTGATGTTATAGCTGCAGATTTTCTGTGTTGAGCAGGGAGTTGGACTAGATGACCAATAAGGTACTTTCCAACTCTATGATTCTAAGGCTCAACTGCTCTTGGGAACAAGTCACTGAAGTCTGCACTGGCTACCTATAGCTTTTTGGGTATAATTCCAGTGGTTTTCCGGGCCCGATTGAAGGTGTTGGTCTTGGCCCATAAAGCCCTAAACGGCCTGGGCCTTACCTATCTATGAGATCGCCTCACTCCCCAGGTCCTGGATCAGCCCCTGCCGTCATCTGGGGGTGCACTGCCTGAGGTCCCCCAAGTTTTTTTGGGGACCACACAGGGGAAGGCATTCTCGGTGGCCGCATCATGGCTGTGGAACTCCCTTCCAGTAGAGGCCCAGCTGGCCCCAGATCTTCCCTCCTTTCGGAGTTGTTCCTGGCTCTTCTGCCAGGCGTTTGGTGGAGGAGATGGGGAGGGGGCTGGGGACGGTGGGGTGGGATGAGTTATTTTTCCTCCTTTTATGTTATTTTAATTGATGTTGTTAGTATTTGTAAGCCGCCCCGAGCCGCCTGTGGCAGGAGGGGTGGGGTAGAAAATATTTTTAAATAAATAAAAAATAATTCAAGGTGTTGGTTTTGACCTTTAGTCGTAAACGGTCTGGGTCCCATATATCTGTAAGACCGCTTGCCCTACCCATGTCCCACTGCAGCCCCTATGGTCGGCCGGAAGCACCCTCAAGCAGGTTCCATCGGTTACCCTTGTCCATAGAATGGGGGTGCGCAGGAGGGCATTCTCATTTGCTGCCCTAGTTCTGTGAAACTCCCTTCCCCAGAAGGGAGCCCGAGCCTAAGCATCTTCTGGAGGTGATGTAAAACATTTTTATTTGTAAAAGTATTTGGTGGGCGAGGATAGGGGTTGGACAGGCTTGTGGGTAGGGTTCTGGGGATGGTGGGAGTTTTGAGGGGAGGTTGGGACGTTTTATTGTTTACATTTGATTGAGGTTTTATGTTTTAATTTTATTATTGATTGTGAGCCACTCAGAGCTTTTGTGGGAAAGGCGGTGGATAAATCTAATAAATAAATGCACGTGGGTAAAACCAAACGTGACAGTAGTTATGCAAACTCTGGCCAGCTTTGTCTCGCTGTGGCCAGTAGGTCACTGTCATATTTGTGCGTGGGCCTCCAGATGTTTGGCCTGGACTGACCTCAGGCATGTTGGCGGCTAGCCTGGGCTGTTACACGGCAAAGTGCCAAAGAACTGGTAACTCCACCGGGGTCAGTCTGGGGCAAAGCAAGCCACAGCAGGTTAGTATATATGTTCTGACTCACCGTGATGACCTGTCCCTGATCAGGGCCACAATGGCTGGCTGCCATTGGTCACTATGGGTACTTGTTCTGGCAAGGCACAGCGTGTTAGTGGGGCTGGCAGCATGTTTCTGACAGCCCCTGCCTGGCCTGGCAGCAGGATGGCTCCCTGGTTGGGGTCATGTGTGGTCGATGCCCCAACCTGACCCCGGCCGTGACCTGGTCCAGGGTGGATCTCTGTTGGGCTGTTGTCACTTCTGTTTTCACCCTGTGTTGTGGAGGATTTCAAGCACCATAGACAAGGGCTTAGGCACAGTCTAAAAAGTTTGAGATCCACTGCAATCCTACCTCCCGGTCTGTGGCCAGGCTGGGTGTGGCATGATACTCCAACTATAGCCTCACATGTGGCTAGGGTGGTCATTGCATCCTAATGGAGAAGTGTTAGACTTAGACCTGGGAGACTGGTGCTTAAAACCATGGACTCACTAGGTGGCTTTGGGAAAGTCACTCTCTCAGCCTCAGTTCCCCTTCTTTAAAATGGGAATAAGAAAGCCATCTCCATTGAGTTATCGTGAAGGTGAACAAGGTAAGTATTGCAAAGCATTCTGAAAGTGAAAGTGCTCTATAAATTGCAAATATAAGTACCATCTCTCTCTTTCAGAGGGAAAAGGTAGGATTTCCACCTAGTGGACTAGTCACTTACAGCTGTGTGAGTGAAGAGAGCCAGCTCCTCCCACTTGTCCATCTCTAACCAATCAGGTTCCAATTACCAGGGATCAGCACTGCCACTGACCAAGGAGGGTCTTTCTTTAACAGTTTAAAATATATATATATATATTTTTGCTACTCCTGGGACTGCGCTATGTTGAGAACTGCCGAGGCAGACCCGCTCTCAGGAGGCGTCTATGATATCAGGGAATGGAAGCCAGCATGGGTCTTAGCTACTTGTCTCTCAGAGACTGTCCATAAAGTAAGGGGCGGCTGCGGCTGGGACAGACAGGAGGAGGAGAGGATATTGGTCTTACCGTGCTATCACAGTTACTTTCCAGTTACATTTCTGTGGTTGAAGACTAATGATATTCTTTAAGTGTAGACAAGGGGGTTGGTATTAATGGGGGGGGATAGGCAGGGCCTAATTTCTGTGACACTGTTTGGCGGGGGGAGGAGCCTGTAGCGTGACAAAGGGGGGGTTTATTTAAGGAGTGACAGGCTTTAGGGGCAGCCCTAGGGCTGCGGGAATGAACCTCGGGGAGCGCTTGCGGGATAAAGAGGCAGCCAGGCAAGCCCCCCACCCCCTTTCTGGTCTGAGCCACAGCCGCCTTCCCCTCCTCTTCCCGCTCGGCCAGGGGGAGGGGCGCAGCTTCTCTCTGGGGGCGAGTAAGGGATTCCCGGAAAGGGGCTAGTTCTCGCACGCTGCATTCATTTCCCGGGCGGGCGGGCAGGCACTCTCCGCACCGCTCTGCCAAGCGCACCACCCACCCTCCTTCCCAGCGCTGGGGCTGGCCGGGGCAAGCGCGGATAAGTTCCCACGCTTGGCCACGCCGCTCGGAGGCAAGGAAAGCCCCTAGGCCACAGACCGGGGCGGGCGGACTACCCTACCGTGGGGGGTAGCTAAGCCCCCGCTCAGACTGGAACGCGAGCTTCTCTTGGGGAAAACACACAGCGAGGCTGAACGAGGCGCGAGCTAGACGGGTCAAGGCGGGAGCGGGCTCGAGACCGTGTGTCAATGCGGCGCGCGGCAGCGCACTCGATCGCATCGCTGAGAGGGCGGGTGCCCGGGTTAAGAACACGCCCCTCAACAGTTGCTTGAAAAAGTGGAGGGGCGGGGGCGCCTGCGAACGGTCTGAGGTGGGGATTCACACCAGAAGCTGGTGATAGGCCGGCTGAAGTTAGGGGGCGTGCGCCCGTGGCTCTACGGCGCTTTGCCATAGGCGGTTTGTGCCAAACAGGCGGGCGCTGGGCGCGAGACACGCTTCCGTAGGTTAGCTCGCCTTTGAAGGGGGCGTGCCCCGGATGCAAGGCTCGCTCAGGATTGGCCCTTAGAGGCTAGGAGGCGTGTCCCGCGGCAAGCGGCCTCCCGGGGCTGGGGTCCGTCTCGGCGGTAGCGCTGGAAGTCTCGCGAGGGAGCGCGGCCGGGATTTGGCGGCTGCTGCCTGCCTGCCTGCGAGGAGCTGGTGTTTGTGTGGAAGGGGGAGGAGGAAGGGAAGCGAGAGGAGCCCGAGCCCCGCTCGCCCCGGGGAGCGGACCACCGCCCCCCCCCGCTTCCGTATCCTTATTCCCCTCCCCGGCCGCCGCTATGGCCTCGGGAGACACCCTGTACATCGCCACGGACGGCTCGGAGATCCCGGCCGAGATCGTGGAGCTACACGAGATTGAGGTGGAGACCATCCCGGTGGAGACTATCGAGACCACCGTGGTGGGCGGCGAGGAAGACGACGAGGACGATGAGGACGACGAGTGTTGCGAAGAGTGCGGCCCGCACCACCCCCCGCACCGCCGCCACCACCACCACCCGCCCATGATCGCCCTCCAGCCGCTGGTCTCGGACGGGGACCCCAGCGGCGGCGGCGTGGTGACCGGGCCGGGCGGGGGCCAGCTCCACCTGCACCACCATCACCACCACCACCACCAAGAGGTGATCCTGGTGCAGACCCGCGAGGAGGTGGTCGGCGGAGACGACTCGGACGGGCTCCGGGCCGACGACGGCTTCGAAGACCAGATCCTGATCCCGGTGCCGGCGCCCGCCGGGGAGGACGAGTACATCGAGCAGACCCTGGTGACGGTGGCCGCCGCCGGCAGCAAAAGCGGGGCCGGCGGCTCCTCGTCCGGCGGAGGCCGCGTCAAGAAGGGCGGCAGCGGCAAGAAGAGCAGCAAGAAGAGTTACCTGAGCGGCGGGGGAGGCGGCGGGGCCGAGGGCGGCGGCAGGAAATGGGAGCAGAAACAGATGCAGATCAAGACCCTGGAAGGGGAGTTCTCGGTCACCATGTGGGCCTCGGGTAAGTGGCCGCCGCGCCCTGCTCGCCTGCCCGCTCGCGCCTCCCGGCGGCCGCTAGCTCGGCCCGGGCCGGTTTTGTTTTGAAGGGAGGCCATGTTTGGATGTGTGTGATGGGCGCCGCCATGTTCATCTCGCCAGGGCAAGTATGGCGGCTCCCCGAAAAGATGGCGGGGTCTGCGCTTCTGCTCTTGCCTGCCCGGCTCCGGTGGGGGGGGGAAGAAAAGATGGCGGCGGCCCCGCCAAGATGGCGACGAGGCTTGAGGGAGGGGGAGGGAGGCAGCTCGCTGCTGGCTCGAGGACTAGGCCGCAATGGCGTAGTTTCTGCAGCAGGGGGAGGGAGGCGGAGCGGGCGGGCACGAGGTGCGGGGCGAACCCAGCCGCGGCCCCCGGCTCTCCTTCGCCGCTCTTCCCACCCTCGCCGTCTCGGCTCTCTTCCGTCTCTTCCGTCCGCTCCTCCCGCCCTAGCGGCTCCCCCAGTCTCCCCCGCCGCCAGCACCGCTTCTCCCCCCGGCTCCCCTTTCTGCTGTCGCCGCGGCCGGCCAACTGGCCGCCGCCTCACGCCAGGCGCCCCATTGGGCTGCATTTTAATGCTGAACATGGGCAGCAGCAACCCCGGATGAGGCGGCCACTCCCGCCCGCGACCGTTATACCGGGGTGTGGGAGGAATCTGGCAGCCAGGCTGCGCCTTCCCCTGGAAGCGGAGCTTTAGGGCATGGGGAGGAGGATCCCGGTCTCTCCTGGGGGGGGAGAGACCGGTTTGGTTGTCTGTTGATCCCAGCCTGTGCCAGATCAGCTACTGCTGCCTGCATGGCTCGGAGAAGCCCAGTCCTTTGCAGGGGGGGGACCGGCTTCTTCCCTTAAGTCTCCAAAATCTTTTTAGATCCTTTGCTTTTAACCCGACTTCGGTGGCTGCTGAGACACGAGGGTGTCTTAGAAATGACTGAAATAAGAGCTTGGATCCCCGACAGAAGCTACAAAGGAAGGGGGGTAGGCTCCTCTGAGGAGATTGTGTCCCTGGAAGTAGCGTAGGGGGAGGGGACTTGAAGGTGAATCCGCTTGTTTTAAGCTTAGAGTTGTTTCAGCCCTGCCTTTTACTGTCTTATAGCAGCTGCAGGGACTTTTTCCAGTTGATTTCAGCTTTAGTGAATGGTTTCTCATGAGGACACTTACAGTTCTTGGTCAATTACTTTCTGCTGAGGCGTCTCAAGTTACAGGAGATTATAAATGCCATTTTGCAAAACATTTTTGTGTGGATGGTGGGTTGTTTTTTTGTATTTTAAATTCTTACTGACCTTGACTTTAAGAGATTGACAAGTGGTTAGGTAATCTATCAGTGCAGAATGCTGCATCCAGTGTTCTGGCATAGATTGCTGCATTGTTGGGTGGCAGAAGTTAACATTTAAAAGTTTGCTAAATTATGTAGAAATCGGAATATTTGTGTTCAGTATTGATACTATACAGTCATTCACTTGTTCATGACAATCTGGCAGTGCTTGGATGTATGTCAGTGCATAGGTCCTGAAAGGGAGGCTAAAATTTACATCTTCCCTTGCTGATCTTTTAAAAATCTTATTTCGTATAGCATGCTTAGGTTAGTCAAATGTCATTTTAAGAATCCCTTTATACGACAGAGGAACAGGAGAATTTTTGAAATGTATAATAGGTAAGCACATTAAGGTTGTTTTCTTGCTGATCTGCAAGATCCTAAGTGATATGACTACTATAAAGTAGTATTGCTAACAAAAGAGCATTTTAAATTGCCAGTTCTGTTATCTAATAAAATTGCAGTGATGCTGAAGAAAGGGTTGTCTGATTTCTATCTCTTGAAATGCAGACACTTGGCAATTATGAATGATGTATGTGTTTGCTTGTACTCCTGTGCATTTTTGTGCATATCAAATAATTTTGAAGCTGAAAGTTATAATGTTGCTGTAATATTTTTGCTGAAGTATAAGGCTTAATTTTTTTAAGATAATGTTTCTTGCATTACAACAACTTGTGAGTTCCCAAAACAAATTTGTATTAAGTGAATGCCATTTCTTCTTTTTAAAAAAACAAACAAAACCAGCTCCTCCTAGGCGCAGGAGATGTTGGGTTCCTTTTTGTAATAAACACTCATTTATGTAGATTAGCAAAACCAGATTAACTGTAGTCTAAATAAAGAATCTCTTTGGAATGGAAAAGTGAGAATAAACAAAAGAACTGATGTTTTCCTGTTATGGTTAGCAGATGCATCAGTTTAAAATACCTGAATGCAAGGGGAGGCATGAGCCAAGGGGCTTGCCAAAATCTGTTAGTAAATGTTTGAGCTTCTGACTTTTGCCCACTAGGGGTGTCGGCCTAGAGCTATTTCTATGTATAGGTCATAGCTATTTCTATGCATAGGCTTCAATAAAAATACGTGCTAGGTGTGAACAGTAAACTTGGTTCTCCCCTCAAGTTTTACGCCAGGCTAACTACTGACTACAGAGGAGTTACTGAATTACTCTATATCCATGTAAATAAGAGATGTCCATGTAAAATGTTGAGGAGGAGTTGTACTAGCACTGCTAGGAAGGTTACATTTTAACCATGAAGAGAGAGTGTGGTGAAATTATTTGTTTAGGGAACTCTACAAAGTAAGGTCAGTTTCTCTGTACATCTGGCTTATGGTACTAGTTAACAATGGCAACTTGTGATCCTAAATGCAATTTTTCTGGAGTTCCCAAACTTACTTGATAAACTAGTCCACTCTTGTGTGGGTGCAAGGTGCATTGCAAGCAGTTTGTAGTGACTGGTCAGCTGAGACTTTTAGAAGTGCAGAAGTATCTGTAGAATGGAATAAGAAAAAGCAAAAATTTCCCAATCTTTCAGCAAATTTGGCTGTTACTAGTCTATGGTGATAGTTGGATGTATTTATATAGCGCTTTCAGTGTTCAGAATGCTTTATAATCATTATCTGGTTCACTCTTGCAACAGCACTATGAGCACTGGTCACTCTTTCCTCACTTTTCAGAATGAAAACTGAGGCTGAGGTAGTGACTTGCCCAATGTCCCCCAGCAAATTACTTGGGCTGACTTCAGACGTGCTTTTAAATCGCACAGCAGCGGCGGCGGCATTGTGCGATTTAAAGCACCGCGCATCGGAGCAGCTTTCAAAACCGTACTCCAACAGTTCGGGTTAGGCTGAAATGTGCGCACTTTGGTGCATTCACACCAACCCGGAAGTGCGCGGTGCTTTAAATCACACGGTGCCGCTGCTGTGCGATTTAAAAGCACGTCTGAAGTCAGCCCTTAGTGTATGTTTAAGATCACCAAAGCTTAAATCAGGCTTTTAACATCTTGCACAGTAGGTCAAATGTGAGACCAATACAAGAAATGAATAAATGAACAAGCTATCATTACCATTGAAATTGGAAGTCTGTTTTAAAAATTCAGTGAAAAGCTCGTCAAGTAGAAGAAAACAAGGGAATAAGTCATGTTACAGCAGTGAGGTCTGTGGAGGTAGCTCTCTGATATTTGATTGGGAAGCAAGAGAATTCTGCCTACACACACTTCATGTGCATTAACTACTACTTGCTGTGTAGTTTGCGATTCAAATGAACCTAACTAGCTTCTATAAAATCTACATGTCTATTAACTTTCTTGTAGATGTGTACCTACATACTCTAGCAGCATTTAGCTCTGGCTTCATCATGGTATCCAAGTCAGTTGCAGCACTGTTGTTGGTAACCAATTAGACTTGCAACAAAATTGGCTTTTTGTCTCCTTGGTGTTCTAACATGTGAACAAGGATTGTAAAGTGTTTTAACTTTTCCATGCATATGAAAGTACATGGACCAGTGATATCTGTTCTGCTACCATAAATGTATTCTACAGTGGGGTGACCATATTTTGGTTAGCTGCTTTTTTTTTTTGCTTTAAAGAAAATCAATTTAACAAGAACTACTTAAATAGATTAGGAAATATTTGCCAGCTGCCACATTATTTATACATACACAGATTTCTAACCTGCTTCCTTCTGCCTCTGGCAGCTTGGGGCAGCTTACAATAAAATCACATGCAACAACTTGCTGTATGAAACAATTATAATTGATAGCACATCAACAAGGTGTGAAATTTCAGATTGAACTCTGGGAGGATAAAAAATAAATCAGTCGCTAGATAATCCTGATGTTAAACTGTTCTTTTCCCACTACAACCCTGAATCCGTTGCCAGCTTCAGTTTTCTGGGTGCCAATGGCTCACAGGCATCTGCAGATTTTGTGCCCTATAGCAGATCGTGTCCCATATATGTAATAATTGGTGGTAGTGGTGTTCGTTGTTTGGGGGGGGAACCTCTTTCTGACTCTTTCCCAAGGCCAAATCTTCACACCTTCCCAGCTCTGCCCTCACCAGCAATGCAAGTCCTAAGCTGGTAGCTTTCCCTGACAACTGAAGGGAATGCTGCTGCTTCTCCCCGATCAGTGCTCCCTCAGCAGTTTTTACAAGCCCCCAGCTAGGGACTTGCATTGCTGGTGGGAGAATGAACTAGATAGCACCATCCCACTGATTAGCTGTTCAGCAGGGAACCAGGACCACTTCCCCCCCAATTCCAATGGAAGGCCTAAGCTGGAGCTTTCACTGTGCTAAGGGGGTGGGGAGAAAAGTATATTCACAATTACTATTGTAGCAGCGTTCAGAGGCTGCAAAAAGGCTGAAAAAGCCCCATTACAGTAACAGCTGTCCTTTTTCTTGTTTCTAGTTGGGCCATGCTTTTGATGATTTAAATCCTCTGCATGTCTTTGCTTTCTGACACTATGGAATTATACTGAAGTCTCAAACCTTGGTTGTGCAAGCCAGAAGGTTGGTAACTACTGTCAGCACTGCTTTAGGCCTCTGGCAGGGAGTAAGGGAGAGGCAGATCTCCCCCATTCCCTGGCCCACTCCACTGTCTGTCTCGGCCACAGAGTGAGGGAGAGGCAGAGGCCCTGCCTCTCCTTCACGCCCTGGCCTGTAGCAACTTCTGGTGTCATCGGGAGCAGGCAAATTCAAGTTGCTGCGGCACCTGGTGCGACCCTGGACCTGGTGTGGGGCCCAGGCAAGCAGCGGAAGGGGTAAGTGCCCCCCAAAATAGCTGGGCTTGGGGACGGGTGGAGGGGAGTACCCCTGAACCCAGGCCTGGGTAGTGCCCCCAGACCGAGCCAGGGTTCGGCCCTAGGCCTGCCAACGGCAAAACCACCGACGGCAGAAGGGCTCCACATTTCTCGCCGCCCTGGGCCCTGCAATTCCTAAGGCCCCTGTCTAGAGTCAAAATGCCTTCCCCTCAAATAATCCTCTCTCCACCATTCTGTTTATCCTGTCACTCTTTCCCCTCCTGTCATATCCTGAACATCCCCTGCTTTCTCTCAATTTTTAAGAAATTTGACCAGACTTGTAATAGGGCTGCATATCTCAGACAAATCAGGAAATGTATTAAATGGAGAGAGACTTCAAAGAGAACTTTTCTTTATTTCAACAAACATTGCATATACCACCACCCAAAAACCCTGCTAAAAACATTCAAGCTTGTAAAATCCGTCTCTGACAGTTTGGAAATACATGGGCAATTACAAATCTGACAACCTTAGTTGTGGCTCTTTTGCATTTATCCTGTTGTATGATCAGAAGTCCAGTAGGAAAAAAAAGAGTATGTG
Organism: Sphenodon punctatus; assembly: GCA_003113815.1. Lineage (NCBI taxonomy): Eukaryota > Metazoa > Chordata > Lepidosauria > Sphenodontia > Sphenodontidae > Sphenodon > Sphenodon punctatus. The sequence continues at coordinate 1,402,111 of QEPC01002847.1, read as the reverse complement.
GTCCATGACTCTGAGACCATGTAATTACTCAAGTAAAATTAAATGATTTGACTGAGATATAAACACTGTCTTTAACATAGCTTTTACATGTAATTATTCCATGGGATTTTTGAAGGACAAAGATGAAACCAATTGTGTGCTACCACCCTGCCTCCCCACCCCCAGCTACATCACACACCTTGCATCATTAACAGGGTTTGAGCCTTGAATTCTCAATACTACCCTCAGCAGCAGTAGAAGGCTGATATCCCAGAGTGGCTGTAGAATTGTGATGATCTTTGGGGTGTGGAACATGGGGTGGATTTATTTATTTTTCTCCTGTGCCCTTAGAAGGGGGTGTGCAATACAGGGGCCAAGTGCAGATGAAGGTTATTGCCCAGCAGAATGCAAAAATACAGTAGGTTTCAGAAAGTTTATATTTAATAAAATACGCTGCATGTTATCAGCTGTGCTACCCATTGTTTTAAATATTCTTACTGTCTTTGAAAAATTAGAATTCTCATCTTCTGTTCAGTGGCATAAAAAGCTGGTTGAAATATTTGCACAGAATAAAATATTTGTCATAATTAATATGCTGACTTGTTTCAAAATTTCATTGAATGTGTTGACAAGTTTTCAATGTGCACAAATCCTGATTTTCTAAAACAAAATCACATTTTTTCAGTTCATATTGGTTACTGAATTGGTTATTTTTTATTTTTTTTATGAGTGTGCAAAATTTTCCAAACCTGTCTTAAAAATGGTTTGTTGTGCATTGCAGGAATTAGAATTTTGAAGAAATTGGGAAGTTTCTGACATGCTGTAAACTTGTGTTCTTTTGGGCAGAGGGGAGTCTTTTTGTTGTATTTTATGTTGGCCTTGGAGCACAGAAGCTTGGTGGCAGTTGTGGTGGATTGATTCTGCTGGCACTATATAAATACTTAATAATAATAGTAATAATAACAACATAGGTGCCCACTTGGTGTGTGGACACCAGTGTTGGTACTGCATTAGTATTTTAGTCCTGACAAATGACACTTCATTTTCAAATTCATTTCTAGTGGTCAAACCGTATTTATTTTTTTGTACTGGTCTAGCATTTAATATAGGAATTTTCTCTATTTTGATGTCTAGGTACACAGGCTGTAGCTACAACCCTGAAGCTACTTGTTGCAGACTAACCTACTGAAATCCATGTACTTGTGCTCTAGCTTTTAGCTAGCAGGCCTTTAACATCAGCTGTAGATAAAATGTAATGCAGTCTACAAATTATACATACACGAATAGTTATTTCTTGGCTATTTTTTATTTTTTTTATTTATTTTATTTATTTAATAGATTTCTATACCGCCCCATCCTGCACAGCAGCTCGGGGCGGTTAACAACAATAAAACAATTTAAAACACTTTTAAAATACAAATATAAAACATATTAATAAGACAAGGTGGTATAAATAAATATATAGGTGGGGGATTAAAAATC
>QEPC01002847.1:1384801-1400550 GCA_003113815.1 Sphenodon punctatus | reverse complement strand
CGCACCCCGAACCCTCTCACGACCTCCCCCAAGGGCTGCATATAGATGTTAAATAATAATGGAGACAAGATCGATCCCTGCGGAACGCCACACGGTAAGGCGCGGGGGCTCGATGTTTCTTCCCCCAACACCACCCGTTGGCTCCTCCCCGAGAGGAGCCTATGGAGGAACTGGTAGAGCAGACAAGACACTTAGAAATAAAAAGGTACTTCCTGGCCACTATTTGATGAGCCCTTAATTTTTTAATGAGGCAAGCTGTTCATATCTTGATTAATAGAGGTCAGCCTCCTTAGTGGTGTCTCAGTTCCTCAGAATATTTTTTTTCCTCTTACTGCAGCAAGCAAGTGCGCTTGCATACACGGATAAGAGCTAGATATCATCTCTGTATCAATGTATTGAAGCTAATAAGTCTTCAATACATTGATTTCTATAGCACTCGGCCAATTCAAACATGCAACCAGCTGTTAACAAAGTACATGAAGTTGGATGGGCTAAGAAGAGCATGTTTTCTGTCTGTGCGATGCACATTTTAGAGAAGACAGACTGACTGGATTAAACAAAGAATCGACTAGGTGGAATGGAATCTTTGTCCAGAAATTTTGTTGCATAACAAAAAAAGACTCCGACAGTAAACTTGTTTTTGGATCATTGCCAAGAGAAAATGGTGTAGCTGTGACTCCTATGCTTCACCCGTTCTGGCTTAGAAACTTGTTTATACCTTGTTTATTGTCCAGTCCTCCTCCCTATTCAGGACAGTGTGGGGAGGAAGTAATGATGGTTTTAGTGGTAAGGTTACAGAGAATAGTTGACCCTCCAACAAGAAAAAATGATTAATTCAGCGAACCTGGTGTTTGGTTTTTTTGGGTGTCAGTTATTGGAGAGCCAAACATGGGGTGGTGGTACAACAATATGTTGGCTGCAAGCTTTCTTTCTTTCTGACATGCTTTGGGGCAAAGGAGGCTCTGTTGCACTTCTGGAGCAACCTTGCAGTTGGAAATGTTCACCTTGAGAAAACAGCGGGAATGTTAATGCTGAAAATAATATTGACACATTTGTGTTGATTAGCATCTTCATTGATGAACTAAAATGTTGAATTGGAAGGGAATGGACTGCATTTGAACCTGGACTGCTTTCTGACATGCAGGGAAGCGTGTTTTGAAGCACGGGAGAAGGAATGCGGATGCAAATGCGTAGGGCAGCATTCCCACGTGATGAATGATGCGCAGTATTTGCATCCACGTTTTTGTCCCAGACTTCAAAGCACGCTTCCCTGCACGTTGGAAAGCGGTCTCTTATGTGCTTGTGCTGCATTTCATCCTGTAGTGCCACAGTATGCAGAACCTTAACTAGAACCTCTAGTAAACATAACATAGATGTCAGTCCTTTTATCAGACTTGCTGCCTGTCATCTACAAAAAGATTTGAACAAGGTACCGTAATTTGCAGGGAGAAGTTGGCAAACAGCATTTTCTCCATTATTTGGCAATAATATAAAAGGTGACCTACAGAGCAGACATTGCATCCAGGTCAATGTAACACTGCTTTCTAATCTTACTGTGGATTTGAAAAGTGCTTGCATCAAGGTTATACACAGTGTTGTATCTTGGGGTACTGCTGGGAGTGTTTTGTGGGAAGAATTTCTCAGTTCAGGAATGGAGATTTTTTCCAATCAGCCTCTCCAGTGGCTACAGATGTTGCTGTGACAGATACCTTCATAGAACATCCTTTTCTGGTCTTCGGAGAGATCTTAAGTTATTTTTTGATAGGAGCCATTCTGCCAGATGAGTAATGGAATTTGGAGTTCACTCTAGAGCATTCAGCTGCATTTTACATTGATAAATTGGGTCTCAAGACAAATCTGACATTCATTTATAAATTCAACTCCATAATTCTAAGTTGATAACACTTCCTCTGCACCATTTATGGGAAAACTGTGACACACTTGGTCACAATGGCAGAAATAAGACTGTGTTAAAGCATTTGGAAAATCAAACTAATTTATCTTTTCATTTGGTTATAAGGAGAAAGGGCAGCTTAAGGCTTGTGAGAGCCAGGCGCTTTCAGAGGTGTATATGGAAGGAAAAGCTGCTTGTCTTCTCTAACTCCTTGAGCAGTAACAGCCTCCTTGTTGGAAACATACACAAGTAGCCCTCGCAGCTACCTAGCCCTCTTGTACATTTCATTGTAAAATGTCTTGCCGTCGAAGAACAACCTAGTCTGATACTATCTGGGAGGTTATGGCATGCTGTAGTACCTTAGGAAACTGTATATTTATGGTTATTTTCGTTTCATGAAATAACCTTGTTCATAAGCGCTTTGTTCAAATAAGTTTGTTCAAAATATCTTAGTAACAAAATTTCACAATAGCAGAGGATTTTACTGTTCTAAATAATGGGAATACTTGGGGTATTGTATAAACTTTCTTCCTAATAGGAAATTTGGGTTATAAAATTTGTGTAAGATCATTTGTTTAGTACCTAGGAAAATAGCAAACATCTTATGCTTTGAGTAGGCATATTTTTAGTCTATTCATGTGCTCATAATTTAATTCGTTTAGGGTACAAGTTCCACATCTCTGAAAACTCTCTCAATTAGCAGGCTCTTCTGCAGGAGAGGTGTGTCCTTGACCTAACACGTGACGCTTCTATGGGCAGAACTTGGTTGTCAAGTAGGTATTTTAAAATCTCTGGGTCTTGCTACTAGATGTAAGGGATTTTTGAGAATGTACATGTAACATTTTCTCATTGACAAGTGCTTCTGACGTGAGCAAAACTGACTGTTTCCCCTTGTAGATGTTTCCAAACTGTCTAAATATTTGGGGAGGGAGCGGTGCTTGGAGTTGACCAAGTCAAAGGCTATCAAAATTTATTTCAAAGGATGCTCTGAAATGCATTACACTTCTGGGAAGCGTGGTGCTCTTCCAGGACACTATCCTGTTTCTGCCTTGTCGTAAACGTTAACATTTCCAATCTGGAAGGTATTATTTGTTTGAAGGCCATATTGTAGTTAAGTTTGAGGTTTATGTATTTATAATTAAACTGGAGTGGTGGCTTAAGCTGGAGATGTTGTAAAATACATTAATGTTAATCTGAACAGTGTGTTCATCCATGCTGGGAAAGCTTTGTCGGGCCCATCCTGGGCAGGGCCACATTGGGAGTGCTCTGTAGAGCGTGCCCTGGCACCCAGAAGTTCCCCTTCCTTTCCCTTCTGCCTGTGGGGGAAGGGAAGGCTGCCTGAAAGTGGGTGATGGGCTTCAGTGAATGTAAGCTTGGGGGAGCCTCTACTGGTCAGATGGGAGGGCTGCCATAGGAGAGAAGTGTGACTGCTCTTTCCTTTTTATAGAATAAAAATTATAGTTTTTTAAAGAAGTGGACTGCTGGCGGGAGGTTCCCTACCTCTGGCATGTTAGAGGCTGGAGATTGAAACAAGGCTTGAAAAGGAAAGGATTTTCCTGTTTTTTAATATATATTTTATATATTTGTATTAAATCTGGTGGTAGGGCATAAGCTGTCATCTACCGAGACTTGCAGTTTGATTTTTTTTTAACAAGTTTCTAGTTCTTATGAGTATAAAGAACGTAACCTAATGAATTGTAAACTGATTAAATGCCTGAGTCCACAGACATACCTTTAGTGTCTGATCTACTGTTCATAGCTTTGCTAAGAAGTAGCTGTGAAATTAAGACTTGATGTGGTTTCACTTCAGTACAGGAGCTGCCTGCCATTAATCATGGAGGCAAAGTAATTTAGATACCTTTTGTAGGACCAGCTTCTGCTGGTGTGAGTATGCAAGCTTTCAGGCCTTACAGTGCAAGGTCTGTAAAGTGTATATGCATATATACTTTACAACCCTACACAAAGTCCTCAGGCATGTAAAAAAGAACCCTGTGTGGTCTAAAAGCTTGTAAACCCTTTCCAAGAAAAAATAGATCCTCTAAACCACTTTGCCTTCAGCTCTTATGGGCTCACCCACCACTGTGGGTGATTTCAGAAGTGGCGCGTTCCAATTCACTACAGTGAATCCTGGATTCACTGCGGGCTGTGGTGACACGTGTGGCCCCAACAGAAGTGACAGGATCGTGACCACTGCCCGGGGGCAATCAGAGAGAACATGGGCCGGGGGAACACAACAGACATGCAGTGGAGACGTGGACCGCGGCGAGCCCCAGAATGCACTGTGGCTCGGGTCAATTCCTTCCACCGCGACTGCGGGTTTCCGTTCAGAAGTTGCTTTTCGTTCATCCCTGCTGTGGTGACCATTCACCACACTTCTGGACCTTCTCCCGCCCCAACCTCACGAAGCGTGGTTAGCTTCACCCCGGGCTGCATTTGACTGGTGAACATCTGGATGTGAGCAAACAGATATGCACGGTGCTTTCACACACACACACACACACACCCCCCCCCGCATTTGGCTGAGGTTGACTGTGTGTCACGGGTTGGAAGGATGAAAGGGAAGAAGGGTTGGGGTTTGGTAGGGAAATAGAAAGTAACAACAGAGGGGGAGGAAAACAATAGGGAGAAGCCCCGGGAGGGGCTCACAAAGACAGGTGGGAAGAACACCTGCACAGGAGGCGGCTCTCTGTCTCTGGTGGAGTCTCTCGGGGAAATAATGTCCCTCAGGATATCGGGTGGGCTTTCCTCCGTTAACAAGAGGCAACCCTTTTCATCATCGGGACAGAGAGAGAGAGAGCCAGTTGCCCCCACAGGAAAGACAATACAAAAGGGACCCACACGTTCAGGGAAATCCTCGGGCCCAGGGCACCGTGAGCAAGGGAGGTGCAGGGCGAGGGAGGGGGGGAAGGGGAATCCCAGCAGGGGAAAGGAGAAGTGCAGGGGAGCGGGCTTACACACAGGGAATGGAGTGAATAGGTCAAAAGGGAAAAGGAATGGGGTTGGAAGCAGGTCACCACCACCGAATACCACTAATCACAATCACCCGGGAAACAATATCACTATCACACCCACACTACTCACTTACTCACAAGAAGTGCTCCAGGGAAGGGATACACAGGGGTCAGTCACTCTCCAAGAAAATGCTCAGGTCAATGGCACAACAGAACACAATCACTCCAGGGCCAGTCTCTCAAAATGATTACCGGCGGGGCTATTACCACCGCCGGTTCCTTATATGGGGTTAACCTTATTTGCAGCAGGTGAGCCCAGGGCGGGGCCCCAGGCCACCGCTGAGTTCGGCGTTGCTGTTACTTTCCTGTGGGGCGGGGCTAGGAGCGTCCAGGAAGCGCGGTGTAGCTCCGCCCCCAACAGCGGCCTTCCCGACACTCCCAGAGCACCCCTCCACCGCAACAGCTGACAGGCCACGGGACCGCCGCGCCACCGCCGCTTGGGTCCTGACAGTACCCCCCCCGTCCAAGCCCCCGCCCCCCCAGGTCCGAAGACCAGGCTTAGAGGAGTGTCTCAAATGAAACAAACAAATAAGCCGGGGGGCATGGACGTTCATGGCCGGTTCCCAAGACCGTTCAGAAGGCCCATACCCCTTCCAAACTAGTAAATAGAATAAACGGGAGCCTGAAAAACGAGAGTCCAGAATTGCTCGGACCTCGTATTTGGGATCTCCAGACAAAAGGGTAGGGGGTGCTGGGGCGTTCCGTTGGATAGGGAAAGCAGGGGGATGCGCTTTTTTCAAGAGGGAAACATGAAAAGAGGGGTGAATGTGCATATGGGGCGGTAGTCGTACTACATAAGTAACCTCATTTAGTTGTCGGGAAATAGGGAAGGGACCCATATATTTATCATCTAGTTTGGCGGAGGGGCGTAGTGATGGGTAATGGTTTTTCTGTACCCACACCAAGTCACCTACCCTAAAAGGGGATCCTAAACGTCGTCGTTTATCAGCGGCTATCTTATAGCGGTGACGGGCTTCTCGGAGGTGGCGCTGTGCGATCTTTTGGGTGCGGTGTATTACAGTGACTAATGTTCTTGCTGCTGGTACCGAAGAGAGGGGTGCCTCTGGAAGGAAGAGGGGAGGATGGAAGCCATAAGATACATAAAAAGGTGAAGTGCCCAAGGAGGAATGAGGGCTATTATACGTAAATTCTGCCAAGGATAGATGGTTTACCCAATCATCCTGAAGGAAGGTACAAAACCATCGTAAATATTGTTCAATATATTGATTAACTCGTTCAACTTGCCCATTGGCCTGGGGGTGATATGCTGTAGTAGGGCGTAATTTAACTCCAATGAGTGTAAAAAATGCCTTCCAGAATCGGGAGATAAACTGGGGGCCTCTATCGGAGACGATTTCCTTTGGTACTCCATGGAGACGGAAGATTTCCTGAAGGACGAGACGTGCTGTAGCAAGTGCTGAGGGAAGTCCTTTACATGGGATAAAGTGACCCATCTTTGTAAAATAATCTATAATCACCAGGATTGAGTCATATCCCGCTGCTTTAGGTAGCCCCACTATAAAGTCCATGGCAATCCGTTGCCAGGGTCCCTTGGGATTATCAGTTAACTGGAGCAGTCCTACAGGTAAGGTTCGGGGGGTCTTAGTCCGTGCAGAGGTTGAACATCCTTGAACATACGCTTTAGTGTCTTTATACAGAGGGGGCCACCAAAAGGATCTACGGATTAAGGAAAGTGTTAGTTGAAACCCAGGATGTTCCACCAAAGGGGAATCGTGATGACCCCAAAGTACTTGGGGTCTATATTTAGGGGGAATGACTATCTTTCCTTTATGATAATATAGCCCATTTTTTTGTTGAAAAGATGTGTGGGCGATTTCTTTTTTACTCAGTCTGTATTTGTGACAAAGACGGAAGAGTTGCAGCGAAGGTCTTTGGTGAAAGTATAGGTCCATGAAAGTCCTCTTCCTTCTCCACAGTGGTGTAGTATCTAGACAAGGCATCCGACATGGTATTTTGAGCGCCAAGGCAGTACTGTATGGAAAAACAGAAACGTGCAAAGAACAGAGCCCACCTGGCATGCCTAGGATTATTGATACGAGCGGACTGAAGATACGCTAGGTTCTTATGGTCCGTGTAAACTAGGATGTGGTGGGGGCCTCCTTCTAAGAAGTGCCTCCACGTTTCAAAGGCAGCCTTGATAGCGAGCAGTTCTTTATCTAAAATAGGGTAATTACATTCCGCCGGAGTCAGTTGCCGAGAGTAAAATGCGCAAGGCAGACGACGTTGGGGGCGACCCATGGAGTTGGGTTAGGACAGCCCCGATGGCTACATCTGAGGTATCGGCCTCTACTATAAACGGCAAGGAGATATCTGGATGCTGCAAGAGGGGGGCTGACATAAAGGCTTGTTTTAAGGAACTAAATGCCGTACCTTGAAGGGTTCCCCATTCAAAATGTATACCCTTTTGCAGTAATTTAGTAAGGGGTTTCGTTAGGTCAGCGTAATGAGGTATATATTGTCTGTAATAGTTCACGCTGCCTAAAAATCGTTGCAGGGCCTTTACCGTCGTGGGAGCCGGCCATAGGTTGATAGCTTCCAACTTGATTGGGTCCATATGTACTCCCTTAGAGGAGATGATGAATCCAAGAAAGGGAACAGATGAAGCATGAAACATACACTTTTCCAATTTGCAATACAGTTTATGTCGTTGAAGACGTTCTAATACGGTTCGTACGTGTTGTATATGTTCCTCTATGGTGAACGAAAAAATAAGGATGTCATCTAAATAAGCCACTACATACAGGTCAAGTAGATCTCGCAGAATATCATTAATGAAATGCTGAAAGGTAGCTGGAGCATTTACCAGTCCATATGGCGTGACGAGATATTCGAAGTGGCCAAACCTTGTCCGAAAGGCGGTCTTCCATTCATCCCCTTCCCTGATCCTTACCAGATTATAGGCACCCCTCAAGTCTAACTTAGTAAACACGGTAGCGCCTTGGAGTTCAGAAATAAGGGGAAGGGGATACCGATTCTTAATGGTAATTTGATTTAACCCTCTGTAGTCAATACACGGTCGGAGGTCCCCTTCCTTTTTTGGCACAAAAAAAAGGGGAGCTCCAGCAGGGGAAGTAGAGTGACGAATGAAACCTTTAGCTAAATTGTCATGGATATATGCCCTTAACGTTCCAGTTTCCCCTGGGGAAAGGTTGTAGATCCTTCCGAAGGGGGGTTCGCTATTTGGGACAAGTTCGATGGGACAGTCATAGGATCTATGGGGGGGAAGTTCGGAGGCTTCTTGTTTACTGAAGACTTGTGCTAAATCCCTGTAAACTAAGGGAATACGGGGGTCCATAGTAGGGGCAGGGGAAATGGGCGCTATGGCTCCTCCCTGGGGAGGCAAGACCCGACGTGACCGACAGCCAGAAGATAAAAATGAAAGGGTATGAGTAATCCAATTTATGGAGGGGTTATGAAGTTGGAGCCATGGTAACCCCAGTACTAAAGAAAATAGGGGCGAGGAAATGAGGTCAAATTGAAGTGACTCACTATGAGTCCCTATTGTACAAGTTAGAGGGCTAGAACAAGTTCGTAAAGGACCTGAACTAAGGGGAGATCCATCTATAGTTTGAACCACTTGCACCGAGGTACGAGTCTGTTGAGCGACATGATAGTGGGGGGCAAAGGTTTTATCCATGAAATTCCCGGACGCTCCTGAATCTATCAGGGCTCTAACTATTATAGATCGATGGGTAGTCCACTGTAATGTAAGGGGTATAAATAATTGGGGTCTAGGTGGAGAGGTATCGATAGTATTAAGGAGGGAATTACACCCAGTCACCAAGGGAGCCCCCCATTCCCCCGGCCCCTGGTGTTTCCCAACCCTGAAGGGTATGGAGGCCGGGCCTGACATTCTTTTGAAAAATGGCCTGCTTGTCCGCAATAAAAACAAAGGCGGAATCGGCAGCGCCTATCTCATTCCTCCATACTAAGGGGCCCTCGTGCAACACCTATTTGCATAGGTTCTGATCCCTCTGGTTCTACAGTTACTGGAGGGGTGATGGGTGAGGGTCGAGGGGCCCACCACCCCATATTCCTACCTTGATCGCGCTTACGTTCACATTTACGCTCTGTGAGGCGTTTGTCAATCTGGAGCGATAGGGTGACCATGTCCTCCAAGGTAAGAGGGGTGGTGGCAGCACAGGCGATCTGGTCCTTAATTTCATCACTCAAACCCTGCCTAAATGAAGCTCGGAACGCCGAATCGCTCCAGTTTATATCAAAAGCTATTTTTCTAAATTGGGTTATATAATCTAGGAGTGGGGTTTTCCCTTGACGAAGGTGTAGGATGGTTTGTTCAGCATCCCTGACCCTATGGGGGTAATCGAACAAAAAACGAAATTGTTTGAGGAACCCTTTATAATTTCGTAATAGGTCGTCATCGGCAGCTAAAAGAGGGGTGGCCCAATCCAAGGCAACTCTCCCCAATAGCCCAACAATATAAGCCACCTTGGACTAATCTGAGTTATACGTGAGGAGTTGAGTTTGGAAAGTTAAATTACAAGGTGCCAAGAACCCCTGGCACGCCTTTCTATCTCCATAAAATTTATCCGGACGGGGAGTCTTAGGTTCCCTAGGAGTTAGTACTAAGGGAGAGAGAGAGATGCGGAGGAGGGGGCGGCCTCCTGGGGTACTCTCTCCTTATCCTCCATCAAATGAGGAGGGGGCTGACTTATGGAGTCTTGCAGGTCACGATACCGAGCCCACAGCTCCTTATTTTCAGATTTTAAGTCCTGTACCTCCATCGTGAGGGATTGGACTGTATGCATCAGCTCTTGTAATCGTTGTTCCGAAGCCATGTTTGAGACTTTAGGAAAGGGGGGAGGAGTGCCGGTAATTCTGTCACGGGGGGAAGGATGAAAGGGAAGAAGGGTTGCGGTTTGGTAGGGAAATAGAAAGTAACAACAGAGGGGGAGGAAAACAATAGAGAGAAGCCCCGGGAGGGGCTCACAAAGACAAGCGGGAAGAACACCTGCACAGGAGGCGACTCTCTCTCTCTGGTGGAGTCTCTCGGGGAAATAATGTCCCTCAGGATATCGGGTGGGCTTTCCTCCGTTAACAAGAGGCAACCCTTTTCATCATCGGGACAGAGAGAGAGAGAGAGCCAATTGCCCCCACAGGAAAGACAATACAAAAGGGACCCACACGTTCAGGGAAATCCTCGGGCCCAGGACACCGTGAACAAGGAAGGTGCAGGGCGATGGAAGGGGAAAGGGAAGGGACTTGGGAACTGGGAAGTGTAGGGGAGCGGGCTTACACACAGGGAATGGAGTGAATAGGTCAAAAGGGAAAAGGAATGGGGTTGGAAGCAGGTCACCACCACCGAATACCACTAATCACAATCACCCGGGAAACAATATCACTATCACACCCACACTACTCACTTACTCACAAGAAGTGCTCCAGGGAAGGGATACACAGGGGTCCGTCACTCTCCAAGAAAACGCTCAGGTCAGTGGCACAACAGAACACAATCACTCCAGGGCCAGTCTCTCAAAATGATTACCGGCGGGGCTATTACCACCGCCGGTTCCTTATATGGGGTTAACCTTATTTGCAGCAGGTGAGCCCAGGGCGGGGCCCCAGGCCGCTGCTGAGTTCGGCGGTGCTGTTACTTTCCTGTGGGGCGGGGCTAGGAGCATCCAGGAAGCGCGGTGTAGCTCTGCCCCCAGCAGCGGCCTTCCCGACACTCCCAGAGCACCCCTCCACCGCAACAGTTGACAGGCCACGGGACCCTCGCCGCCGCCGCTCGGGTCCTGACACTGGTGAACGTTCACCGCGTCACTTCTGAAATCACCCTATTTCTAGACTGCCATTACTTGTGGCATTATGGTAATCATGCTGCTGTTAGAAAGTTACAAACTATTGTAGAGGCATGCGGTGCAGATGCAGATTGAGCATTGGAGAGACTTCCTTTTTTTATCTGTCTCCTTTCACCAAATGATAGAAAACAAACTTTTTGAGCATCTAGGCGGCTCTAGAGAAGAAAGAAAAAGCAGGTGTGTTTCACCTAGCACAGAGGTGGGGAACCTCAGGCCTGGGGGCCAAATGCGGCCTGCAACAACTTTTTATTTGGCCCCTTTACAATTGCTGGATCTGGACCAAGTCCTTTACCCCCTGAGCACTGAAAGACTGAGCCTTAGGATAAGGGAGAAGAGATGAGGGCATGCACACAAGGATAGCGGACAGATGCATGGCCCTGACCTATGATCTGGACACTCCCATACCCGAGTACACCCCTTAAGTACTCCTGCCCCTGACTTGTGCAAGGCCTTTGAAACTTGTGCTAGCTTTCAGAGTGGCCCCTTTGAGAGGAAAGGTTCTCTACCTCTGCTCTAGCATCTTGAACAATTCAAATTTATAGCATCTTGATCTTCAGTGTTTGTAAAAACACCAATAATTCACTAATTGGGCATTAAGAAAAAGTACTTGAGAGCCTGTGGCTGTGAAAATCTACTTGGCAGCTCTAAAAGTATACTTGCTAGAGGCAAGCAAGTGAATTTTTACAGCTCTAATTATCGTTAGATCCTCTGCCAAATTTGTTTGAAATCAGCCTGTAGGATGAATAGCTACACAATGCTCAATGAAAGTAATTGGGATTTGCAAGGATATAAAAGGGGTACCTGCCATCATGGTACAGATATTTAAAAAATTTTTAAAAAAAAAATTAAACTACTACTGTTTCCTATGCTTTAGACCCTTGTCAAATGTGGTTGAAATTTAATAAAAAGATGAATAAATTTTCTAATTGCTGTGAACAGTGATTACATAAGCCTTTCCTTATGATAGAATGGTTACTAGCTACAGACTAATCCAAGAGATCGAGTTCCCAAGCACAAAGCCCCATGTTTCTGTACTGCTGTGATTGCAGCAATTTCTACAGAATTTCTGGTCCAGAATTTCTCAGAAATTGCCTGAATTAGTATGGAATCTGGGCTGGAGAGAACAGGGAGCAGGGCATGTGTACAACATTCTTCTGCTGGTACCAGAGTCAGGGTTGGTAACTTCCTATGGAAAAACTAGTTATGGATAGGGCACTGGTAAATACTGTGTTTTTCCTGGGGAAATAAAATAAAAAGCATAACTGACTACTGATTTGTTTATTTTTTTAGCAATTTGGTGCTAGTTCTGCAGTGGTATGTTCTGTTTAACTTTAATGAAAGGAAATAAAGAATCTCTACCATAATATCTTTATGATGATATTACTTTGGCTTCCTTGAACAGAAATTAATCCTGGATTTGGGAATTTTTGCTAAGCAATTAAATTTACATGTTTGCTAAGCAAAGGGATAGGGGGAATTCCCATTTTCAGAAGTTAAGTTTCACTTTCTGTTCTGTGTAAAATGCCAAACAGATAATCCAGTTCAGAGTGTTAAATAGGAAAAAGACTCCCCTGTAAAATCTGAAATGTTGATATTCCATTGACTTCATAGAAATGGCGCAATGGAATTCGTGCTCTGCTTGCTCAGCACACGTACAATGATTATTTTCCAATTTTGAATATCCAGTCAAAACAGAGAAATTGGTTTGGCTACAGAATGCTGTGTTGCTAAATAGATCTGGACTGCTAGTCTGCAACTTCTCATGCTTCTAGTTGCTTAATGTTTCAAGCCTATGGCTCTGTGTTGTTGCATTTATTGGTTTTTCATATCAAATGTTTGACCTCAGCTTATATAATAAACTGGAATATCATACATAAGTTACTGAAAAAAATAGTAGAATACCAAAACTAAATGTATAAGTATTGAAAAGTTGTGTTAAACTACTTGCATAAGAATTACCCATTAAGTTTTGCTTTTATTTGTACTGCTATAAATTATCTGAACCTACCTCCTAAAGTAATCACAATTTGAAAATGTAACTAAAACTTAATTGAGTATAAATACATTGCATAAGAAATGCCATACTGGGTCAGACCAATGGTCCATCTAGCCCAGCATCCTGTCTCTGACAGTGGCCAATCACGGTGGCTTGGGAGAAGCACTGAACAGGCCACAATGGGGGAATCCATTCCCGGTTGTTTCCTCCCGTCATAGTCCCTGATCCTGTCTGGCTAATAGCTGCTAATGGACCTATCTTCCAGAAACTTGTCCAAACCTCTCTTAAACTCCGCTATAATACTGGCCTTTACCACAGTCTCTGGGAGTAGATTCCACACCCTAATTATATGCTCAGTGAAAAAAAATACTTTCTTTGTTTTAAATTTGCCACCCATGAGTTTCATGGAGTGTTCCCTAGTTCTAGTACTAGCTGAGAGGGTAAATAACTGCTCCTTGTTCATTAGTTCCACACCACTCATGATTTTATTAGACCTCTATCGTATCTCCTCTCAGTCGTCTCCAAGCTGAAGATCCCCAACCTACCAAGCCTCTCCTCATACAGGAGCCCTTCCGTGCCCTTGATAATTTTTGTTGCCCTTCTTGTTAGGAAATAAATGAGGTGGAGTGCCTCAATTTACCCCAAACAGGATCGAAGGTTGCTAATAAAACATGCCAAAGTATGTGGGTACAACTCTATTTTATTGGATAGATGCTTAACATCTGGCAGGACAGTGTTCTCAGTTACAAACTCCAGTAACCCAGGATATCTTGCGTGTCAGAGGCACAGTCCGAGACACAGGCTGGTTCAGAGGAGAAGGGGAGGGGGCCCAGCAGGTAGCTGGGCAGGAGTGTCTGGATCTTTGAGAGCATCAGTTAGGATCAAAGACCCACGCAACTCACTGTAAATGCTAGTGGCCGTTAGCGTCAGTGACAAATAGTAAGGGGCTGGGCTTTCACTTTTATAATTTTATTTATTAGGGATACATGTTGCAGGGTCCCCTCTGATCATACCAGGTGCAGGAATAAGGTGACTTAATCTCATTAAAACTACTTTCACTTTTGGGGAGTTTATCCATCTCCACTTCTTAATTGCCGGTCTGACCCTTTGAGGTTACCTCCCTATGTCTTGCAAACCTTCATTTTTAGAGATAGTGACCATTTCGGGTAGTTAGTACGGCCTTGGAAATACATTCTTCCTGCTAGAGTGTGAGTTATATATGACTTCTCCTTCTTATGGGCCTCGTTTGTCTGTGCCAGCCTGAGGCCTATGTTTCAAGTTAGCTGGTTCACTGTGTTTGTTCAGGCCTCATGCAGCCTGTGTCTCTGACCATGGCCAATACTGCCTAGTTAACTCATAATAGCAAAACTGCTTAATCAATTCCCAATACTCCCCCTTTTGGTGCCAGTCCACCTGGCAGCACATACACAGTATATGACAATGAAGGTGTAACAGAAAATAGGTTGTACCCAAATTTGTTACATGCAGTTGTAAATCTCAATACTACTTTAAATCAAGTTACAAATCACATTTCCAATAAACCAAGTATAATACGGAGTATTAGTACTATCATTTTATTCATTTAATTCTGCACATATATTGTTAGTTATAAATGCATATATGTGTCCAGTAAATGTAAAAAGGTGTTCAGTAAAAAGAAAGGTTACTACATATGAGCCTCTTTGTATGCTGGCTGTGTTCAGTAAAACAAGCGTCAATACATGTGAGCCTTTTGTATGCTGTCTGTGTTGCCTCCATGACAGATTCAATATTTTTATTAAGTCACGCATCGTGCCCTGTGTGACCTCCAATACATCTCTCTAATAAACAGGGTGTAACCTAGGGGGCCAAGCCATTTACACCCCTGATGTTGCCAGGCATGAAGGTGACCATGGTACCCCGTTCTCAAGTCACCCTCATGGATCCAATTAACAAGGACCAAGTAGGAATCAAGGCAGTCTGGGGTACCAAAGTTTGCCCCAATTAACCCTTGTTGGTCCCCATACAGTGCACATCGGAAAAGGAGTCTGTCGAGGTGATCTGTAATACAAAGAATAAAATGAGGCGCAGCAGTGCAATGAGAGCAACACCACCATTAGGCTCAGTTTAGCTGTCTTGCCTTAAAGCACTATTTCAAAACACAGAGGTCCAGGTGCATGGCTGCATATGTATAGTCAAAATAGAGCAGGTTTGTGAGTAACCTTGCACTGTTTTCCTGCAGGCACTACACCAAACTTCTCATGTAACCCTTCAAATTCCCATAAGACTGTTGTTCACTTATCTGTTGAATTTCCTGCTAACTCAAATCCATTTAGAGCCCCAAGTGAGGTCCCCAACACCTCCCAACCATTTTTCTCAATTCCTTGTCTTAAATTGGACCACCATATGTACATTTTCCACTTTTATTATTTAAACTACCCACCCATGTAGTGTCATAATGGGATTCCCTTTATGTTCCAAGTGTATGGTGTGATGTTTTATTACTACCCCTTAATCTTTAATATATATTGTTTCCTGAAATTCTTTGCATCCCACTTCCCCACTCCATACCTTATTTCCACCATAATCCGGTACCTCAACAGACTGAAGTAGTAAATTCAGTTGAACAACCACAATTATAAATCCTTTTCCCATTTCCAATAACATACAAATGTCCCTTGAGCATGTCCCCATTCAAATGTGTACCCCACCAAGCTGTGTTCAATTGTTTGTTCCTATTCATCAAGTCAGGAGTGGAGGTGTCACTATCTTTATTATGGAAGTGTTGTTATCTTTATTATGCTGCAGGGGAGTCCATGCCCATGAAACGTTTACTCCAGCTAGGGCAGGTCGAGGTGAGAAGACATTACATTTAAATATCCTTTGTCTCCCTCCGGTATTACTATATTTCATCTAGGACTGGGGCTTTGGGTGATTACAGATGTTACAGCCGCCTGAATTGACCGCGGGCCGTGGTGTGGTTCGGACCACGGGCGGGGGTCAAGGGGTGGGCGAACAGACGTTCT